>VWZS01010679.1:621156-754153 GCA_013397075.1 Rhabdornis inornatus
GCGGCTCCGGCAGCGCTGTCGCCAAGATGTCGCGGGGCTCCATCGAGATCCCTCTCCGGGACACCGACGAGGCGAGTCGGGCGCGGGGAGGTGGCGGGGAGGGGCAGGGGGGGAGATCCGTCCTCCGTTCCGTCCTCGTCCGCGGTCGTGCCCCGGGCTCTTAGCCCCCGTGCCGGGTCACAGGTGTGTGTCCGGCCGCGCTTTGGTGTCGCAGGGCAGAGGAACCGCTCTGTAAAGTTATTTCACGGTGGGGCTAAAAACTTAATTTAACTTTTTTTATTTAAGATGCGCTGTCACAAAAGATTCAGGAGAAGTGTGTGGAGATTTGCAGCGTATAACAAAGTTTGACGTTAAGTCATTCCGTGGCAGATGCTAAATTAATAGTGTAGCTAAGTAAGGTGTTGAAACATAATGCTTACATGTTGAAGAATGTTCTCTGTGAACATCTGTATCCCTGCNTGGAGGGAGCCGCGCTCCAAAGCCCAGAGAGCAGCCAGGTAATCTGCTCGATTTACCAGCGGGTGCGGGCACACACAAACACCCAGAGCTGCCTTTCGGTGCTCCGTGTATACCTATTCCCAGATATACATATATATACATATACACATGTGGGTGTGCGAGATATTTCAGAGCGAGCAGGCACCACCCTCACACCGCCCCGGGGGCGGGGCATCTCCGCCCCTCGCTCCGCCCCTCGCTCCGCCCGCCCCCGGCTCCGCCCCCTCGCTCCGCCCCNTAGCCCCCGTGCCGGGTCACAGGTGTGTGTCCGGCCGCGCTTTGGTGTCGCAGGGCAGAGGAACCGCTCTGTAAAGTTATTTCACGGTGGGGCTAAAAACTTAATTTAACTTTTTTTATTTAAGATGCGCTGTCACAAGCCAAGGTTGGAAAGATTCAGGAGAAGTGTGTGGAGATTTGCAGCGTATAACAAAGTTTGACGTTAAGTCATTCCGTGGCAGATGCTAAATTAATAGTGTAGCTAAGTAAGGTGTTGAAACATAATGAAGACATGTTGAAGAATGTTCTCTGTGAACATCTGTATCCCTGCTTTTCTATAGACACACGCATATCATACATATATGCGTACATATATACGGTGTACACACAGACATTCATATGCACAAATATATGTACGGAAAGAAATTTCTGTATTTTAGATTTCTGTATTTCTGCCATTGAGGTTTTAACTCTCACAAAATTGCTTTATTCTATGGAGTTTACATGTTCAAGGGCTTTTTCTTTTGTGACAAATTTCTGTCAGAGATGTCAACATGAATTGTGATCTTGGTGCTGCTTTTCAGGATTGGACTACTTGGATCCCAAAGTTCTTAATTAATCACTAGGGAATGCAGTAAAATACCCCTCCACTCACCCCTGCTCTTTTTTACTTCCATGTTTATTTGCTGTGTTGGTAATATCTATTTCTCATTCATAACTATTATAGTTGGTGGATGAGTGCCATTATCTGTCAAACAGGAGGTACTAGGCAAGACAAACTCAAAACTAAAGGGAGCAAAAGTTACACAGAAACATTTTTGCTGGTACTCTGAAGTCTTGCATAGTCAAAACTGTAAGCCTTTATAAACTGGATTGCTTTGATTCAGCCTACAGGGGAGTCCCAGCATTGGTAATCAGGGTACAACAACTGCACTTCTTTTTTGCTGTAAAATTAGCTTGTAATGCAGATGACTAATTATTAAAGGCAGCATGGCTGAGTAAGGTGAACTAACAAGCAGTTAAACTGTGTTCCCAAATATCCCACCTGGGGAGTACCTGTTCCTTTTTCCTCATTTTGTAATATCAGAAGATTAGATCAACATGGGAGACTAGTACTCACAAAACAATGCCTGAATGGTGAAAAGTTCTTGATGTCATTTGCTGGTCATGTCTACAGTTGTGAATATTCAGAAATTTAGCTGCTTCAATAGTCTCTTAATTTCCCAGGGCGTAAAGATGACTTTACAAAATTTCAGAAATCCAAGTCTTAGGTATTGATTTTCTGACACCAGATGACTTGGAAGATTTTGTCTCTGAGCTAGATCTCTATATTGCCTGTAGGAAAAGTTTTAGAAAGTCAGGAGTGTGCAGTCAAGTTGATTATTAGCTGATTCTGAAAGAAGTTGAATTAGGATCTCTGCTTATTCTCCCTCACTTGTATCCCAAACATTGGTTTGTCTTTTCTCTAAAGAGAGCCCATCGCTGTTATCTTGTCGAGAATGCAATATATCGTCTCTCCTTTCTTTGTCCATAGCCTTGTTTAAACACAAGTAATTATTTATGTTTTGTGCAGTTTCATTTGAGCTCAATGACAGACAATGTTTTTGTCTATTTTTGTCTATCTTTGATCATGTGAAAAGATGATCTGTGTTGTTTGGTCCTAGGTTATCGAGCTTGACTTTGATCAGTTGCCCGAGGGTGATGAAGTTATAAGTATACTGAAACAGGAACACACCCAGCTGCACATATGGATTGCCCTAGCGGTCAGTATAGATACAAACTGTGTGTTTGAATACTGTATTCACATAATCATATCATCATTTTCATTTCCATACTCTTATGACCACTGATAACTGGGTTCCAAATAGGAACTTTGTGGCATCATTCAGTCATTGATTCAAGGCCAGATGTTTCTGATTGACATATGCATATTACAATTTTAATTTCATCTCTTTTTCCTGATACAATGCCTCTAGAAATTTGCTTTCTATGTTTTTTTTCCTCTCAGTCTATAGTTTTCCAGGTTTGTGCCTTTGATTACATGCCTCATAAAAAGGAGGGGGCAGTATCTATCCTGAGGAAAGTATTAAATGTCAAAACGTCAAAGAAGTTCAGAGGAAGAACAGTGGATTCTTCACTTCTAAATAGCTCAAAAACCTGTGTTTTAAGGTGGTGAGGCACTAGTACAGGTTGCCTTTAGAAGCTGTGGATACCCCATCTCTGGAAGTGTTCAAGGGCAGGTTGGGTGAGCCTTTGAGCAACCTGGCCAGGTGGAAAGTGTCCCTGCCCATGGCAGGGGGTTTGGAACAAGATTGTCTTCAAGGTCCTTTCCATCCCAGGCCATTCAATGATTCTAGGGCAGAAAAATATTTGGTGTTATCAGAATGCCTTTCTCTGATGATATCTACATTTATTTCTGCTTTATCCCTGCATCCTGGAAAAAGAGTCTGTGTGATATCTAAAGCATCAGCTTGATATGTTATGTACTCACTGGGGTGGTGTTGTGTGTTAAAAATGTGTTTTGTAGCTGGAATACTACAAGCAAGGCAAAACAGAAGACTTTGTGAAGCTGCTGGAAGCTGCCCGCATCGATGGCAACCTGGACTACAGAGACCACGAGAAAGATCAGATGACATGTCTGGACACTCTGGCAGCCTACTATGTCCAGCAGGCTCGGAAGGAGAAGAACAAAGACAACAAGAAGGAGCTCATCACCCAGGCCACCCTGCTGTACACTATGGCTGACAAAATCATCATGTACGATCAGGTAAAACCAATATCTGATCAAAAAAACATTTTTGTAAATTAGTGATTGTAAAGAAAACAAGTATTGATTCACTAAAAGGAAGAGAGAAACTGCTCAGGCTTTAAAGTCACATGTGAACAAAACTTGTATCTGAAATGTGTGTGGTGCCACCAGGAATGATTCTCTCTAGCTTGGCACGCCTGATAGAACTATTTCAGTCAGCTTTGGAGGTTGGGAAGGAAGGATTGGTATTCTCTTGCTTGATAAATGTATGAGAAATTTACATTTAATTGTATTTAATTGTAAAATTTGTAATTGTGGATTTAATTGTAAAAAACATTATAAGGCAGTTCATCTTTCACATAGTCCAAACTTCATATTTTACGAAGATAAATGTATTGCAAATTCTCTTCCTTGTCTAGAATCACTTGTTGGGAAGAGCCTGCTTTTGCCTGCTTGAAGGTGATAAGATGGACCAGGCTGATGCACAGTTCCACTTCGTGCTCAACCAGTCTCCAAATAATATTCCTGCCCTTCTCGGTATGAGTTTATGGATATTTGTAAAAACCTGGTCTCTCTGGTTGAGCTCTGGAATGAATTACGTGTTTAAGAGGGTGTGTGTAGAGAGAATGTGATCAAGATTCACATGGCAGAGACTGATTCAGATTTCAGAAGTACACGTAGGTGGAAGAGCTAGGCACAATGCTAACTTCTGAGACCCATGGGCACAGATCCAGTCCAGCTGTTCATGCTTCCCTGATGGTGGCAGTGAAGCTGGACACTCTGGTAAGGGTGACGTTACCACTAGTGAGGGGTCAACGGACTGTAACCCTTGTAATTTAAGTTGTTCACTGGTCTTATTAAGTATCTTTCCTCTGGACCAATATGGAATTAAGTTTCTGGAGAAAAATATGAAAATGTAAATTTAATGTCTTTTAATGTTTGCTTTTTCATATACTTGACATCATCAAATGTAATAAAAGTTATCGTTGTCGGAATTTTCTGTTAGTTTTTAACTGTAACTTTTGAAAATGGATACAGCACAAGTTTCACAGATAACATTTGAACTTCTGCTTTATAATCTCGGTTTTATTCCTGGTTCTAACATGTTCTAACAGGTAAGGCATGCATTTCTTTCAACAAGAAGGATTATAGAGGAGCCCTTGCCTACTACAAGAAAGCACTGCGCACCAATCCAGGCTGCCCAGGTGAGACAGAAAGTATTTGCTACTGGAAGTATTTGCTGTGCTTGCAAACTAACTCAGTCTTCCTCATTCAAATTCAAAGGGCATTTTTCTGGTCTATATGTGTCAAAAGAACCCCAACCCTCATTATAGAGGGATTTAGGCATTTGTTGACTTGAAATATTTCTTAATATTTAGAGAAGAAAGTTGTGTTTAGGAAAATACTGTTGTTTTTTTAAGTATTACCTTTTAAAGAGGTATTAGAAAATGAGATTTTGCATGTAAGAGAAATTAAAGTTGTATAGGGAGGGAGGGAACTTTTTGGGACTCTTGCAGGATTTCTTTTTCTGTAAGCTCTTGGAATAAGACTTCAGAAATGACATAACAATGATGAAACAAGACATAGCAAGTAAAATTCTACTTATAGTGCATGATGTGAGTTTTCCTGGTCTTGTATTATTTTCTTTATGCAAAAATCTGGGAAAGTGATTTTTACTGGCTTTAAAAGTGGTAAGTGGGATTTAGATACATTAATTCAAAATTACATTATGATCATTAATACTTTAAAGTCTCTTGAGAGATGTGATAGCCTTTGCCATAACCTGTCTGAGAAAAGGTTTATTGCAAAGTTAATGTGTGTTCTGTGGTCTGCCTTATTGTAAGAATGATTGCTACAAAAGCCTTGCTTTTCAACAAACATCTTTCCTTTGCTCCCCTTTTTCTAACAGACACAGGTTTGAAACTGCTGTTTATAAATTCTCTGTACTCTTAGATCACAAGCAGTCAGAAAGGGCAATATGATGTGAATTTTCTGTGTTAATCCATCTGTACTTGGTCATGGAAGTTGGAGGATGATAAACAGCATGTGAGTCAGTTGATCATTTGAGGAGAAATGCCAGCTAACTTGTTTATTCATCTGTGTTTTCTAGAGGCCTGCTAGTTTGGGGTGAACTTAACTTGCCTAAGAAATGTCCAGCCCTTCCATCTGGAAATTTTTAATGCTTTTCTCTATTATTTTTTAATACATTCCCATAAAAGTAATTTTTTATTTGTTTGGCATTGAAGTCTGTGGGAGGTAGATCAGTGTTCTGGGGTTTATGAAGAAATAAAGTCATACTAAAACATTCAAGTTTGTTTTGTGGCCAGCCAAGTATGGGCTGCTGCCTTGAAAAACAGCGGTTTGTTAGATGGCTTTACAGGCTTTAAGGAACTATGAAAAATTCTGCTTTCACTCCAGATTGTGAATAAAAAGGCATAAAGTTGAAACTTTGGGATTGTGAATGGTGTCATGTTGTTCTCTAGCCGAGGTTCGGTTGGGAATGGGCCACTGCTTCGTGAAACTGAACAAGCTGGAAAAAGCTCGCTTGGCCTTCAGCAGGGCTCTGGAGCTGAATTCCAAATGTGTTGGGGCCTTGGTTGGACTGGCTGTTCTGGAACTCAATAATAAGGAGGTGGGTCTGACTTAGCAGGAATCCATGCTCAGTTTGCTTTCTTCTAGCTGAAAAAAAGCACATTTTTTATCCTTTCAAAGATAGTCCAGTTGTAAAATATGGTTGAATAATTTCAAGTCTGTGTACTACTGAATGATACTATAGATATGTGCTTGTGATGTGAGCAGCACATTCTGAATAGCTTTCTTATGTTGTTAAAAATCGTCAATTCTGTTGTTTATAGAAGAGTTAGGTACATAAAAACAGTGCTAGGTTAACTGTTTCATTTAAAATAATAAAAATCCTCAGTGAGATATGTGAAGGAATGTCAAGGTAAAAGACATATTACCAGGATGTTAGAACAAGTTTTTTAGAAGTTTAGGAGTTAAGAACAAATTTTCAAACAAGTTTCAAAGCTACATTTAGGTATGCATGCTGCATGGTAAACCAAAGAATAGGCAAGAGGAAATTTTAAATGGGCTGATAAAAGTACAATTAAGTGGTGATCCACCTTTCTAGGTATTGTATCACTAGAAAAATACATAAAAATATAGCTTAGTTAGGATCATAACTTCCTCAGCATGGATTAACCATCTGACGTATTATCTTAGAAAGTCCTGCTCTGCTCTTTTCCATCCCTGTATGGTAGCTTCATTTCCCATTTTCCACCTGTATGCTGCAGGAAGAAAAGCCAGTAGCTGAATTTACTTTTTTTCCGTGAGCTCAGTATGGTGTTGTCAGAAATTCTGAGCAGCATAGACTGAAAAATAGTTTTGAAGGTGGTAACAAGATACAGATCTTGAGGTGCTGTTGATACCTGTCAATGTTTCATTTAGGCTGATTCCATCAAGAATGGTGTTCAACTCCTCTCTAGGGCTTACACAATTGATCCCAGTAATCCAATGGTGTTGAATCACTTGGCTAATCACTTCTTTTTCAAGAAGGTAAGAGATCACTGAAATTTTTAGAGTTAAATGCTTGATAACCTCTGAACAGCAAGAATTTTGGTGTTAGATTCAAATGCATTTCATCAGGTGCCTGATATCTGTTAATCTAGATGAGCAAGTGTGAGGTTTTTGGCCTGAATTGTGTATAAACCTTTCTCAAGAATACCAAGAAAAGGTACACTTTACTTAAATCAAAATCAACTTTGTGTCCTGAAGGAGTTTTGGGTTTTTGATGTTTGGGACTTCTTTTTCTTTGGTTGGTTGGGGTTTTTGTTGGTTTGTTTTTCCCGCTCCTCACTCTTTCATGTTTCAAAACATGAAATAGAGAAAAGAATCATAACAGCTAAAACTAAATCTGTTGTTGTTTAGTCAGTGCTGTGACTAAAGCTTTGTTATATTTTTCAGCTATCCATCACTTGACCATAAATAAAGTGAAGCCTTCCAAATTTCATTTAACTTCTTTTTTTTTTTTGTCAGGACTATGGTAAAGTACAGCACTTGGCTCTTCATGCTTTCCATAACACAGAGGTGGAAGCGATGCAGGCAGAGAGCTGTTACCAGCTGGCAAGGTCTTTTCATGTGCAGGTAGGGCAGTTTTTAAAAGTCCCCTTTGAGCTCACATTTTTTAAAAGTCTCTGTCATAAAAGTTCATGCAGAGGTTGCCTCTAAAAACACTGATTGTTTTTCATTTAATTCCTTTTAATTAGGAAGATTATGATCAAGCTTTCCAGTATTATTACCAGGCCACTCAGTTTGCCTCATCTTCTTTCGTACTTCCGTTTTTTGGATTGGGTCAAATGTACATTTATCGAGGGGACAAGGAGAATGCTTCACAATGCTTTGAAAAAGTCTTGAAAGCCTATCCTAACAATTATGAGACTATGAAAATCCTTGGATCTCTTTATGCAGCTTCAGAAGACCAGGAGAAACGGGATATTGCAAAGGTGAGTTTTCCTTCCGCCACCGTCGTGTTTACATGCAAGAGTAGAACTTGGAAATCAGACTTGAAATCAGACTGTTCTTTAAGTTGAATAAAACTCAGCATTAGGTGGCTGTAGATATGGAGTATTTCATATGGGCTGTCGTGAGGGTTCTTCCTGTCTGTGAAGAGTCACAACTTGTAGACAACTGAGACTACACTGGGCTCTGGGTAAAGCATGTCCAGGAATTTAGAGAAGCCCCAGCCTCATGTCTCTCTCTGGTACATGAAAAGGGCAGAATTCTTTCCATATATATATATATAAAGTTCTCTGAAGATGGGAAGTTAGCTCATGATTTCCTGGAGACAGCAAATCAGTTTCCGTAAAGCATTTGTCTTGGCTTATCTGGAAGGACAGTGGTGCTTCTTTTTAAATGACAGGTATTTTAAATCTAATGTTGGGTAGATAAATTGAAGAAATGTTAGACATTTCTCTAGCTTTTCATGTTGGTGTAATAGCCTTTGCTTCTCTAAGACTTGAAGCAGGTGTTCTGTTCCACAGAATAATGAAGGAAGGAAACTAATGCAGATTTATTACTGTGCAAATGTTTAGGATGTTTGCTTCTGCAGTATGGTATATCTTTCTAGTGTTCAGGTTAATGCCTTCGCTCTTCCTTTTATTTCCATTTTTTTGAACAGGCTGTGTCTTTGAAGTGGCATAATTATCTTCTGTTGTTTTTCAGGGGCATTTAAAGAAAGTCACAGAACAATATCCTGATGATGTAGAGGCATGGATTGAGCTAGCCCAAATTCTAGAACAGACTGATATACAGGTATTATTAATACACACTTGGTGAATTATTTGTGTGCTTTTCATAAGAGCATGTGGAGCTCATCATCTTCTTTTTTTCATTCACTTTCTGTTTCTTTCCAAAGGGTGCTCTGTCAGCCTATGGAACAGCCACACGCATTCTGCAGGAGAAAGTACAAGCTGATGTCCCTCCAGAGATCCTGAACAATGTGGGTGCCTTGCACTTCAGGCTGGGAAACCTGGGAGAAGCAAAGGTATGCAGTTACTCACAGTTTGGATGGTGTTTCTTGATCACACAGAAGTTTTTCTTTGAGGATATTCTGGAGGGCTTCATTCCTCTTTTCTTTCTGTACTTCAGAAATACTTTTTGGCGTCGCTGGATCGTGCAAAAGCAGAGGCTGAGCATGATGAGCATTACTACAATGCCATCTCTGTGACAACATCCTACAACCTGGCCAGGCTCTACGAGGCCATGTGTGAATTTCACGAAGCAGAAAAGCTCTATAAAAACATTTTGAGAGAACATCCAAATTATGTTGATTGTAAGAAACATTTGATACTTCAGTTCTACAGTTGTCCTTATAATACCAAAAATCATCTGGTTGACAGTGTTTTCTGCTCTCCTTATGTCTGTCTTCCTTTGTTTTCACAGTAGTTTTGGGGCTGACCTGTGCTGTTTGGCACACATCATGCCCCAGCCTCATCTGTAGCCTTTTCCCTGCTTGTTTTCCATTTTCACCTGCAGATACTCTTTCCAAAGCTTATGGAGATGCAGGAGCTATTTAAAGTGGAGGGAAGAGAATTATGTAACCGATGGATCCTTATTTCTTTGCATTTTTTCAGTTGTCTTTAACTTATGAAGCCAATTTAACACATTTACAATACTTTAACTATCCCAAACCTGCAGATTTTGTATGGCCATCATGGGTGCAAGTTCCTCCTCATGTCGTATTTCTTGTTGTGAACAGAATATGAAAAATACCATAGTGATTGCTGTTCTTAGCTGATGAAGAGAAAGCTTGCTTTTGGAACTCATGCATGGATAATACTTTCTTTGTTCAAGATGACTTATAACCTGTTCCCTGATTTTTATTTTATTTTCTATTTTTATTTTCAGGCTACTTGCGCTTGGGAGCTATGGCCAGGGATAAAGGGAATTTTTATGAGGCCTCTGATTGGTTTAAAGAAGCACTTCAAATAAATCAGGTTTGTAACCCTATAAGTGTTTAACATTAAAACACTCTACATAATAAGTTAACTGAAAATTTAATTTTCCTCTTTTTGTGTTTTTATTTTGTTGATTCACATAGACTAGGGGAAGAAGAGAGAGCTGCCAGATCTGCTCTCTGTGTTTTGTTTGGGGTTCTTTTGAGTATGGAATTATGTTTAAGAAGAGCAACACCTTACACTTGGAAAAGAACCCTTGCAAAGGAAAAAAGTGCTTTTGTAACTTAGAGTGAATTTTTATTTAGGATCATCCAGATGCCTGGTCTCTGATTGGCAACCTTCATTTGGCTAAACAAGAGTGGGGTCCAGGACAGAAGAAATTTGAAAGAATATTGAAGCAGCCCTCCACACAAAACGATACTTACTCCATGCTGGCTCTTGGCAACGTCTGGTTGCAGACCCTCCATCAACCCACAAGAGACAGAGAAAAGGTAATGGGCATCTGTCTGCCCTGTGTGTGGGTTTGTTTGTTTATTTTTTTTATGTTGTTAGCTATTCAGAGCCTCTTCTTGATGTCTATTTGGCATCTTCTAGTTTATAAAACCTCTGGGTAGATCTTTTCATTTCCCACTGTAGAAGTGAGTGATGAATCGGGGCATTTCTTTCTGCAGGAGAAACGTCACCAAGACCGTGCATTAGCCATCTACAAGCAAGTCCTCAGAAATGACCCAAAGAATTTGTATGCTGCTAATGGCATAGGTGAATATCAGACTCTGGTTTTCCTTCAGAAGTGATCATATTCTTACACAGAGCGTCAATTCTAATAGAGGATTGTTTATTCAGGGTCTGAGCACTGTAGGGTGGAGCTCAGGAAATGGCAGCTATGTCAGTTTTTGAAGGGGCACTTTATTGAGGCAGTATTGAATTTCTGTGTTAGGAGTGCACAGTGCATGAACCTGGAAGCTCACACTGTCCATATTCCTCTCCCCTCAGGAGCTGTCTTGGCACATAAAGGATATTTCCGTGAAGCTCGTGATGTGTTTGCCCAAGTGAGAGAGGCCACAGCAGATATCAGTGATGTGTGGCTGAATTTGGCACATATCTACGTGGAGCAGAAACAGTACATCAGTGCTGTGCAGATGGTAACATCTCCACATTGAACTGCCTCCTGTCTTGGCTTAGATGACTTCTAGATGTCTATCTGTTGTCAAGGCAGCTGGGAAAGTTTCTGAGCAGTGTTTTAACAACTTCTAGGCCTATTTCTAACAAGCTGTTGGCTGTCAAGTCTAGATTTAGTAACAGACTGCCAAATGAGGGCAAGGGTTGACAAAGCACCTATCAACTTTAATACTTAATTTGATAGCAGGGTTAGAATTTTGCTTGTGGAATAAATCATTAGTCAGAGGGGTTTCAGTCAGTGTAGTTACTGTATGTGATTTACATCCAGATGTTTCCAAAGTAAGTAAATACAATTTGCTGTTGGGATTTTCTTCTAAATGGCAACAATTCCTATTTTTGTTCTTGTAAATGACCACATGAGTACTTTAAGAGCTGTCTTAAAAGCTGACTGGGCCATAGTCACCACAGTTAAAATCACAAAATAATTGATGTAAGAAATCTGTTGAGGTCAGCTAGTTTGACCTGACCTGCCCAAGCAAGTAAATGTTCAAGTGTCAACCTATTCTGAGTAAATTGACTCAATTAACTGATGAAAAGCATTCAAATAAGCTTAGAAACACAACATAATGTTGAACAGGACAGAAACTAGGAACAAACTTGTGTCATTTAAGATGAGTCCTTATTGAGGCTCAAAAATGCTTCCTTCAGAGCTATTCTGAAGCTTTTTGTGATGCTTAATGAAGAAGTGTTACTGGGCCTTTCTTACATGATCAGGAGCTCAGTAGTCACTGTCCTCCAGTGAACTATTGTTAGCAAGCTTTGGCAACACAGTCACATTCACTCTGTTGAATAGGGTCTGAGGTTTTTTTAGCATGTTGTCTATCCTTATTGACAAAAAGCCTAATAAAAATCTCATTTTAGCAATTGTTTAAGCAGTGAATTACCGTGGGGAAGTGGGTATCACTTTCACCTATCGATTTGGGAGAAAAAATATTTTACTCATTTGCTAATTTATTTAAGAAAAGGTGTTATTAGAAATGTGTTTATTTACTGAAGTGTTTTATTGTTCCCTGGGTTCTGCTATGCAGTCACAGTGTGAAATACATTATATTGGACTCAAAGGGAGACAAATTGAATTTACTAGCCCACCTTACTGCAGCCACAATAATCATTCTACTGAGTTGTCTACCCTAAAGCATACAAATCTGAGGCAGCTTGGGCTAAACACAAAATCTCTGATGTTGAAGGTGCTCACAACAAAGTGAGATGCAAAAGTGACAACCTCAGGTGTTACAGCTCAGAGCAGTTTTTCTGTACTTGAGCTGCAAATAAAACTTCCTTTGTATTCCTTGCTATTTTGGAGGCTTAGAGAGGGTGAAGGGTTCCTTGAGAAAAGAATATGTCAAACAGAAGGTGCTTTTTTCTGAAAGTTATAAAGTTTGGTGTCTTTTAAGTCTTTAGTTATAGACCCACTAAAGTTTTAGTAACAAGTCATCTTTTACATTTTAGAGAAACTGATATCCCTTGGCATAGCCAAGTTCCTCAGCTGGGTGGACAGAAAAAATTTCATGTTGAGTTATCTGGAAAGTCTGGATATTTTTTTTTAAACTGATTACATCAGATATATGGAATTACTATATTAGACATATTTCAATTGGTAAAATATCTGATACTAATAAAGAAAATAGATCGTTTATTTCCCCCCACATGCTGTGAAGAATATTTGAGTGGTCTTAAAGTGAGTCATGTTGGTTGGACTTTGTTGCAGTAAATGACACTTTAAAAAGTATTTGTTTGTATTTAAGACCTGCAGAGCCTTCTGGGCTACAGCCAGTTTGTAGGGAAAAGCAGGTACTTGCTGTGGAATAGGAGAGAGAATGTTCTGATCAGTGAAAAGGAGGCACCCATGTAGCATAACACACTTCTTTAAAAAACAAAAGAAAGAAAAACATTTTAGCAGTATTTATTTTTAGGAATAGAAACATTTGCTGGAGTTAGCTAATCAAAATCACAAACCATTGTTGCCTCTTTCTTTGTTTTTTTTTTTTCTTTTATTTCAGTATGAAAACTGTCTCAGAAAGTTCTATAAGCATCAAAACACTGAAGTGTTGTTATATTTGGCCCGGGCACTGTTTAAATGTGGCAAATTACAGGAATGCAAACAAACTTTGTTAAAGGTATGGATCTAGAACATCATGGATCAGAGAATAAAATTACTGTTAGTTGATGTGTGTTTGATTTTTCTATAAATTTGGTGGTCTGGAGTTGAAATGATGGTATTTATTCTCTCTGTTTGTCATTTCTGTGGCATGTTGTAGCTTATCTTAAAAACATGGGTTTTTTCCAGGCCAGGCATGTGGCTCCAAGCGATACAGTCCTCATGTTTAATGTGGCTTTAGTGCTGCAAAGACTTGCTACCTCTGTCCTGAAAGATGAAAAAAGCAATCTGAAGGAAGTGCTTAATGCTGTGAAAGAGCTGGAGCTCGCCCACAGGTAAAGATCATTTGTCTCTAATCATTATAATCTATTTTATTGTACCCTGACAGTATACTTGCAGTATTGAGCACAAATCTGGTTAGAAGAGCAATCATCTTCTACAAAGTACTCTGTAATTCTAGAGTTTCTGGTAGGAAAACAAAAGATTGGGCCTGACAAAGCTGTGTGTTCAGATTTTGTTCCAGAACCAGTTTTGATTGACCAGGTGCCAGTATGTGTTTCTCAAAGAGTTTTGTTATTGCTGTGACCAAGATGCTCTTCTTCCCAGAAATGCACAGTTGAAAAGATGTTGACAATTATTCTACAACTTGAATACTATTTTATGACTTCTTTCAAAGCAAGCTATAAGGCATAAAAGCAAATCTGTTTATCTTGCATAAGCATAATTAATGACTGGCAGTCCCTTAAAACTAATTTTATCCTCCTTTTGGCAAGTAAAGCCCAAGTACTGTCACAGTTCAAGAAAAAAAGCAGTTTCTTAAGTGCATTTGGGATATTTTAGTTCTGTTTAAAAAACAATAATATCAAATTTTGTGCAGACACCAGTGTGATTAATCTGATCCAGTTGCCACCATCCTTGAACAGAGCTTTCAACCATTTATCCTGCTCCTGGGTGTAGCTGGTGCATGATTGGTGCATCCCTAGCTCAGCTGTTGAGGATAGAAGTTCTAATTTAAATTTAATGAGAAGCTTGTTATTTATTGCCTTGAAGAAGTTACCTGAATTTATTTTTGCATATTAACTACGATTTTTGGAAAATACTCTCTATAGTCTAGACCTCCAGCAAGGAGTTATTATATTCATGTATACCCAAAGATTTGATTCTAGCACAAAGACAGTTCATTTGAAATGTGTCTGAGGGTATTTGGGAAGAAACTCTGGCAATCTTGGAAGCTAGAAGTAATTTTCTTCTAAACTGGAGAAATTTTTCAAAGCCATCATCATAGCTTACTGATCTACTTGGAAGTTTGTTGTATTCTCAAGGGCCTGTCCACTAGGTCAAGGAAGCTGTTCTGAAAGGATTTTTGGAAAACAACTTTTCCTTCCTTCTCTTGTGCTGAATTCAAACATGTAATCTGTGACAGATAAGGAATCAATCTCTTGGGGTCAGCAATGTCCTTACTGGTAGGAGCCAGCAAATGAAATCTCAGAACTCTCTTTCGAATTTTTCCTCTCCAGAGTGGTTTTAGAAAGCTTTAAGTTTGGAGAACTCTGAATGCGCTTTTTAACTATTAAAAGGTGCTGTGTTAAAAGATGTTGGCACAGAGGAGATTGGTGGCATTTCCTCATCTGTTGGGTTTTACAGGTTTGTAATTCAGGAGTAAATGTTTTGTTTTAAGGCAAAATGGAAATAAATATATAAGTAATGCCATATTTGCTTACTTTGGTTTCTTGTGATTTCCTCCAGGTACTTCAGTTACTTGAGTAAAGTGGGTGATAAGATGAGATTTGACTTGGCACTTGCTGCTACAGAAGCCAGGTAAAAAAAAGAAAGAAACAACAACCCACAAACAAATCCTTCATTCAGGTTCTAAGTGGAATATTTTTGTTCTGGGTTTTTTGGGTTTTTTTTGGTATTAAAACTAGATTCCAAAATTTCAGCTGTCAGTTTTTTAGAACAATAGAAATACAAGTGCAGGGTCACTCCCTACTACTGTTTAATTCTTTTCCTGTTTTTCACTTCTGCACATGCTTGTAAGATTTCCATAGCCCCATACAAATACCATGTGTTGGCCATCCTGCTCTGTACATCTGAATGGGTATTGCTGAAGCACTTTGTGCAGAGAAGAAAATTTCAATATTAGAAGAAATGTCATTTTGGCATCAGCTAGAAGAGGGTGTTGAAAGCACCTTGCTTTAATGTTTCATGTGACTTAGACACTTTATGCAACCTTAACTCTCGCACTCTTGGGGTTTTTAAGCTTGAATTTTGCCCTGCCTTTCCAATTAGGTTTGTTAGGTTGTTGTGATTGAATACAAGTTCTTATTAACCATACTTCTGAAGATCTCCAAATTGGTTGGCATGATTCCTTTTATGTTCATGTGTGGGTTTTCTGTATATGAATTGGCTGAGTTTGAAGTGTGAAGAAATATGTTCTGAAATAATATATTGGAAGATAAATTAGTTTACTAAAAGTGCTTTAATTTACTAAAAAATCTGCTCTGCTTTTCTTTGCATTATTTCAAGTGGCTGTTTTTTTAGTTCATTGGAGATATGAACACAGTGTTGTGATGCAGGCACTTCATAAACGCATTTCTTTTTGTGTTTGCCACCTTGCCTTACCTGAAAACCTTGGATTTTGCAGGCAATGCTCTGACTTACTGAGCCAGGCCCAGTATCACGTGGCTCGGGCACGCAAGCAGGATGAGGAGGAGAGGGAGCTGCGTGCCAAGCAGGAGCAGGAGAAGGAGCTGCTTCGCCAGAAACTGCTTAAAGAACAGGTTGTATTCCACTAAATTCGGTATATTGCATTTTATAAGTGTAGAAATTCGGTATATTGCATTTTGTCAGAACACACTGACAATATGTGTGCTCCTGCTAGGGGTGGTACCTAGTAGCTGTTTTTCTTAGTCATAGTAAGTGCTAGCTGAAAATATTACAGCTAACAGGTGATGCTCTTTCTTCCCCATGGTCTCAGAAATATTTAGTTGGATAATGAAATAAAATAGATGTGCCAGAAGTTCTGCCATCAGACTTTTACCTATTCTATCATCAGCTTTTTTGTAGAAAACTTTTTGTAAAAAAACTTTTTTTTTTTGCACCTTCTGCTGTGACAGCATCAAAAAGCAATTTTACAGTCTCCTGACAGCAAATAATTTCTGTGCCTGCTATTATAATCACCGTGGTGGTGCAAATACAGTGGTAATGGTTGGCTTCCTTGGTGTTTCAGGAAGAGAAGCGCCTGAGAGAAAAAGAAGAGCAGAAGAAACTTCTGGAACAAAGAGCTCAATATGTGGAGAAGACCAAGAATATTCTGATGTTCACTGGTGAAGTAGAAGGATCAAAGGAGAAAAAACGTGGTGGTGGTGGAGGCAGGGTAGAACAAATTTTTTTTATCTCTTTTTTTCGGTTGTTTTTTTTTTCTTTTAAACCTCCTTGACTTTCTCCTTCTGATACATGGTTTCTTGCAGGAGCACAGGTTCTTAATTTCAAGCTCCTAGGTTCTACTGAGTAAAACTGCACAGGTTTAATATTAAAATGTCAAAATTGGAAGCTAATACTTAAAAGTTCTGAGCATGGTGGCATCACTAAAATCTGTTCAATTATTAAAATAATGGGCCATTATCTTATTATGTGCCAGTTCTGAATCAGTTTCTAAATGATACCCATCTTGTACCAACTTTGCCATTGTCTCTAGAAGGTCTGTGTTTTTTCATCTCTTCCAGAGATTTAGCTAAATTTCCATTTTGAAGTGTTTCCTGGTAGCTTTGTAGCTGGGATGTGAATAATAGGTTGCATTGTCTGTGTTTCTTACAGCGTTCCAAGAAAGGAGCAGGGGAGTTTGATGAGTTTGTCAATGATGATAGTGATGAAGATCTGCCCATCTCTAGAAAGAAAAAGAAGAGGAAGGGCAGTGGCAGTGAACAGGATGGGGAAGAAGAGGAGGGTGAGAGAAAGAAGAAGAAGAGGAGGAGGTAGCTAATACTTTAATTAATTAATTATTAATTAATGTTAATTTAATATTAGATTTCCCTGAGCAATAGTAGGGCTTTCAAGTAAATTCTCTGCAGTCTTTTGTAACAGTTTGAAAGCAAACTCTTATCAAGAGGTCACATGGTTATTTTTTACTTACACATTACATGTTTTAAGACTTAAACAACCACTCTGCAAAAGGAGTAGGAGTAGCACTTGATGAACTGGGCGTTCCTTGAGACTGGTGTTTTTGTATGTTTCAAGGGTTTTTTGCAGTGTTATGCTTTATGCCATATGAAATGTGTTTCTGTTCAAGACCCCAGAAGGCAGAAGAGGGGAGTGATGATGAAGAACATGAAAATGGCCCGCGGCCTAAAAAGCGACGTCCACCCAAAGCAGAGAAGAAGAAGGCTGTAAGTTAAACCCTGAATAACTGCACCACTCTCTAAATATGCATTTGGAGTTCAGCATTACCCTGGTCAAGAGAGATTTATTAGTGTTGAAAATTACAGCAAAACCTCTTGAAAGCCAACTGGCCTTAGAGCTTATTTTTATCCTCCTGCTGTGTTGCTATTGCTTCTTCGAGGATGAAAAGGATATTTCCAAAGCCATCTAGAATTAAGTGATAGTAAATGGAAAAATTTTTAAAAGTGTATCTGGTTTTCTGAACGTGTTTCTACATTTGGGCCCTGTGCCACATGAACAAGCAGCCCTTTGTTTTCCCCCTATACAGCCCAAACCAGAACGTCTGCCTCCTTCAATGAAAGGGAAGATCAAATCAAAAGCCATCATTTCATCAAGTGATGATTCTTCTGATGAGGACAAACTCAAAATTGCTGATGATGGGTAAGAACCTTAATTAACTTTGTATGAACTTAGAGTTTCAATGCATGCCTTCAAGAGAAGATGCAGTGTTGATGAGATAACACGAAGATAATGAGGAGTTTTTTCTCTGTACTCAACATCCCTTCCCACTGCACATTAATTCCACTCATTCTTCTAACACTAGCACTACCCAAATCCTGGTGTCTTGATTTATTTATCAGCTAAAGGGATCACCTTTTAATACCATTTTTCCCCTCTGCTTTTCCCCACAGTCACGCTAGAAATAGCAACAGTGATTCTGAGGACGGGGAGCAGCAGCACAGCAAACGCATCGTTTCCGATAGCGATTCCGATAACAGGAACAAGTCTGGCAGCGAGGCAGGCACTCCCCGCAGGTCCAGCGCCCGCGCCTCCGAGGAGGAGTCTGACAGTGACAGGTCCCCGAGGAAGAGGCGGCGCTCCGAGTCGGAGCAGTCGGACAATGAGTCCGTGCAGTCGGGGAGGAGCCGCGGCTCCGGCGGCTCCGAGAACGAATCGCGCCCGGCTTCGCGCAGCGCCGAGTCCGACAGAGACTCCGAGAGAGGCTCTGACCACGAGGGCTCTGCCAGAGCTTCTGCGAACGAGTCTGAGCCAGAGGCATCCAATGATGAGGGCTCTGAAGGGGGCTCAGATGACAGCGATTAGAGCTGAATTACAGACCATCTTTTAAAAACCTTCGTGTAAATATGTCTCAGTTACAGGGGAGATAGAATTTTTATATTTCAAAACTGTGATTTAAAGAACCTTAATGTTTTAGTAAACTGTCGTGAGACTTTCTTGTGATTCTTTCTGTTAGTTACTAATGGATGTTTCTCTAAGTTGGCTTAATGGTGTCTTTTTAAATTGAAAGCACTGTAGGTGACCAGAATCTGTCCTGTAGTCAGCACACCGAGGATGGAATGCATGTAAAAACTATGGAACATAAAATCTCCTTAAGTGGATCAGTGTGGCTAAAACTTTGTTCTGTGGTTATACATGCATAGATGGATCTTAAAATCCTACCAGATAAGACAAAGAGCTGTGGATATTTATCTTTTTCCTCACTCAGAGTAAAGGTCAGTAGGGAGGTTTTTCTTACTTTCTATTAAAGAATAAATGTGCCACGATGCAGCTCTTTTATGTTTTCAAGAGTTTGTTCTTTTGCTTCTGTTTTTGTGTGAAATCAGTTGAAAATATGAAGATCTTAGAGAAATTTTATAAACTAGTGGTGCAGATGTAGATGAAATATTTAAATTGGCTGGTAAAGACATTTGGGAGAACTCTGTATTACTTGAGAAAGATAAAGCTGGAAGTGTTGCAATAAAATGTTCTTGCTTATTTGCTTGGAGTGATTTATTTTACTCCTTAGAAGATATAAGCAGAATACCTGAAAATGTTGAATTTGACAATGGAATCTGGAGGAGGTGGTCCTAACCGTGTTATAAGTACATGGCTTTGGGAACTAAGTCTTTTCACATAATGTGTTCAGGAATAACAATGAAAAATTGCTGTGCTGTAGGCTAAATCTGACTTCTCTCTGTGGTTCTGAAAAAAAAAAATCAGTATTTTGTACCAGTCCAAGGAATTTTTTTTCTTTTTTCATTGGTCATTAAGTCCTGTGTCAAGTATTTGCTAAGAGAAGATTCTGTAGGTCTGGATAGTGTATTGCTACCAGTTCTAACAGACATTATGGCTTAAATGGAGGCCTGGATTGTCACTACTGCTAGTTCTCTCAAAGCACTAAGTGAAAGTGAAGTTTCCCATGCTGCTATTTCTGGTTTGCTGTGAGCATGAGCTGTTCTCATTGTGGATGGATTTGTTCATGTGTTTATGGGCTGTTGGTAACCATAGCAGACAGCAGAATGCAGAACACTCGAGACGTGTTTCTTTGTGGCTCAGTTTGGTATCAGGTTTCTGTCTGTGGCCTTACCTAAAACGTAGGATCTGAGCAGAAAACCCTGAGGTTTGTTGGGTCACAACAAAGCTGAATCATGACCCAGAACCACAGGGAAGCAGTGGATAGCCAAGGTGGGAATGCTTGGTGTCATGTGGCTTCGTTTACGAGGCTGTGGAGAAGTGTGAGGAAATTGGTGCAACTAAGGAAAACTGATAACATGCAAGGTGAAACAAATGGAGCATGGACAGCAGTGGCAGGTGTGAGAATAGCAGCTCTCACCAATAGGAAGGAAGGAAAAGGATGTACAGCATTTACTATGGGATCTTAGAAACTTTTCTCTGCCTCAAATACATCTCTGCTGTCATAGCTTTTCTCTTTTGTTACTAATTCTATCTTCCTTATGAAAAGTCTGAAGATTTTGTTTGATGCTGTAGGTACAAAAAATACCTTTTGTGTTGGCTAAAGATAGCTCTAGATGAAGAAGTGCTGAGTGGGTCTTCAGACCTAAGATGCAGCTGGAGAGAAGTGCTTCCTGGAAGGGTAAAACAACAGGAATTTTCAGACATCTCTTGTGGGAGAGGTATTTTTTGTGCTCTCCACAGTAAGGAGAGGTTATGACTTAATACAGCTTGAATAGTGTGATGTACAAGAGGCCAATCAAAAGGGACAGAAAGGGAACAAGGGATGCTTTTGCTTTACTGTTCCTCTGCTTTTATGTAGCAAAAGAGGAATCAAAAAGCCACCAAAAACAAGAAGTCATTTTCTCTTTTCTTCCCTTTGAGTAGGAGAGTTAATGGGAGGATTAAGGTTATATAAAAAGTCATGGGTTGCTGTAATTGGAGAGAAAGCTGTGTTTTAGCTTAATTCATATTTTCTAATGCTTGTTTTTTGAAAGTGCTGTGGTGGAATAACATTGTCGTAATTCTCTCTTGGCAGCATTCCTTGCCTTCTGGAGTAGGTGGTTGGCTTGCAGCTATTGAATTCCTTTATTTTTAGCAGTAATCTATTCCTGGATAAAATACAGCAAGTTAGAAGTGTAACACTGCCTCACTAGAGAAGTGGTTTATTGCTAGTTTCCATTTTGGATCCACAGTTGCATGATGTGGATTACATCCATCCAATCCACATTTCCATGAATGTAGGAAGTGTTTCCTGGTGAGCTCTGTTGCAGCTCAGCGTTTTGCTGTCCTCACTTGTGAACAGCATATAATCTCCAGAATACAAGAGGAAAGAGGCAGGTAGAATTTGCTCTCGTTCCTGAAATTTGTAGGTTTGGTCTTTCACAGAACATTTCAAATGTAACTTGACAAAAAAAATTGAAGTTGCTGAGTTGGGTATTTTGGTTTGGGGATTTTTTTTTTGGAGGAGGGGTGGAAGAGGGGATTTGTTTGGGGTGTGTGTTTGTAAGTTTTTGGGTGTTTTAATCCACTTACTCAATTTTCTCTTTCAGAAGCTTGTGCAGGTCAGTACTTGGTGGGAAAGAGTAGCTGTCACTGCTGAATTACAAAGCATCTGTGTGTAAATTGATCATTCTCTTCATAAATGTCCACTTCTGCTAATTTAACTCAGAAAAGCACAGTACTCTATCCACACAGAAGCAAGGAATATATCTGGGAATGTGCTGCAAAGGAAGGGTTTGTTCAAGGCAAGAACTATGGTAGGAGCAGAACAGCTAAAATTATATCAGTTCTTTCTATAAGGAAGTGCCACTTCCTGGGAATAAATTGCTTTCCACGTTAAATATTTCACTGCTTAGAGCTGTGTTTGTTGCAGCAAAGTTTTAAACTTACATTGGGGGTTAATGAATACTGTTGACATCTTCTATTAAGCCTTGGAGGCTTTCTGAAACAAGTTTGCTCCCTACTTCTTTCCTCCTTACTGAGTTTTGCAGTTTTTTTAGACTCCCTTGTTAAATACTGGTAGTTACCTTACAGTCAATAAATCTGGAGCTCAGAAGTTACCTGGAAAAATTCCTACAGCTGGAGCAGTTGGCAGGGACAGATTCAGAATCAATATGAGTAACAAAACAAGTTGGCAAAACAGATGTGAAAAAAGGTGTGTAACTGAATGCTCATTATTCCTATAGCTACTAGTACTCACTCCTAATAATAGTATTTTGTTATTTATCTACACAGTAATTGCTCTGCAGAAGAGGATTTGAATTGGAGAGAGAATCTAAGGGAATACCAGATATGGGAATACTTAGGAGAGAAATTCAAAGTCAGCATATACTGAAAATATACATTATTTCCATCCTGTCTGTGAATTTTGGTCCACATCTGTTCAAGTTTCATACTTCTGTACTGGAAATACTTGGAATTTCAGGATTTTTTGGTCTTGGGTGCACCTATAGAAGGTACAGTTGTGTAGTCATGCAGCTTGTAATGGCTTTTTTACCTGTGGTTCATGACTGTTGGAGAGATTAAGAATGTTTATCATAGCTCTGTTGTTCTTTAAGTGCCTCTGGGTTGTTTTCTTCCTCTTTTTAATTCTTCCTTTGCCCTGAAGCAAAAACTTCTTTCACTGCAGCTTCCAGATCTTGAGGCTGTGAACTTGGTGGAGTTTACCTCCATTTGAAATGATAAATGCTAAAGAGTCCCTATTGCTGCTTCTAAATGTGTGTCATCCATATTTTATGCATGTCCCTTTATCTCCCTGTTTGGAGATGTCCCCAGCATTGCTGTGGTGTTGCCTGAACTCCAGCAGTGCTGTTTGGCTCAGCAGCATACAAGAATTTCATACCTTCCCATCCAGCCTTTGCTGATGAAAATACAAATACCCAGTTTTAGCTGAAGAAAACAGGGTTTTAGTGCCTGAGAGTGAGTGTTTGTGGCAGTGACATCCAGGGTGTTTTCTTTTGCCTTGGAAGGCTCCAAGCAATGCTCTGGCTCTTTAAATGTTGTTGAACCCTTCAGAGTTCTTAGCACTTGAATCTGCTCTCTTGCCTGTCTCATATGCAAATCCCATATGCTAATTACAACAGCCAAAGCATTCTTGGACATACTGAGGAACACCTAAAACATTCCTGGACATTTTGAGGAATATTGTGGGCCCACTCTGGTTCTTAGGGCCTCCTGTCAAAGATGCAGTTGAGTTGGTTGCACAATCTGTGATAGTGGCTGATAGGTCTCAGCCAGAATGTTCCAGGCTTTATCTGCTAATTCAGAAATTACTTTCTGATTTAGGGCACACACAGGTAGTTAGTAGAGAGCTCATCTTTGCTGGCTGCTCATTCTGTAGGACAGAGGAGGTTGTAATTTAAGAAGAATCTCATGCAATGCTCCATTGCCTCTGTCTGGTTCCACAACTCTATTAGAGAAAACTGGTTTTGGAGTTTTCTCACCTTTGCACCTGGAGGTTCTGGCTGTACAGACACTGGCTGAACCACAGACTCCTTCAGGCAGAGCTAATACTGATAAATACTAATAAATACCAGTCTTGCTCTGAGCTGGTGACAGTTAACTACCAATTCTGAAGATGCCTCAGAGAACATGAAACACCTCTTCATCCATCTCCACTCTTTAAAGACAAATAACTGCTTTGTTCCAGCTTTAAATAGAGTTTGAACTGCTCTAAACTGTCTGTATCTGTTATGCTGTGCTGAATTATTCCAGTACGTGTTCCATTTTCTCATGGGAATCTGTCTAACCAAAAGGTAACATTCTTTATTCTTGTGGGAAGCTGTCCCAGACCAGCTGGACAGGAAGAATTATTGTCAGCAGCTATTTACTAACACTAAAAGGAAAGAGGAATTAGGTCTAGTTTGGGTTTGTAGGAACAAAGCACATTCATGCACAAATTCAAGGTGGTGGTTTTAGTCAAAGTGTTCATACAGACAATTCCATTTTCATGCAGCTGTTTTGTTTTATGGTCACTGCATTAGGGGAATTGGCATGGACTGCAGGAGTTTGAACCCATAACTTTTGGAGTGTTCCTCATTTCCTTCTGCAGTCTGGGCTACTCAAGCTTTGTCCAGGCAGTAGCCTGGCTATGGGGTAATTAGGAGTTGCCATATAAACAGAATGGTATTACTGGAAGGAGCAAGGAAGGAAAGAAAATCAGTGATGTGTCAGATCAGTGCTTAGATAGGTATTATTTATAGTCTTGATCCTTAATTACTCGGGTCTCTGTGTTTCTATCTTGCATCTTCTGTGTTGGTTTTTTTGCTCTGCACTCACTTGTCTGTAATTAATGCCCCTAGAGGCACTCACCTTGCCATGAGTGTTTCAATTTCTGTTGCCTTAAACAGTGCAGGGAAAGGATATTTTATTCAGTGCATGTGCAAGAACTATTGATCTGTCCAACTGTAAAACCGGAGATTGGAAATTGTAACAGTAAAATCAAGTGAAGTACACGTTAAAAATAGGAAAAATGTGACATAAAAGACACAAGGATCTAAATGGATTTGTCCAGACTGTGCTGTAATCCTAAAAGAACCCAAGATTCACCTCAGCTGGCTGCAGTGCAAGCTCGACATAAGTGACAGGTAGGTGCTATCTATAAATTTGCATAGAAATTGTTCTCAGTGAAAAAGAATTGCAAGTTTTGAATTGTTCTCCATCCTGGCCTAAATTGCCCCAAAACAGCAGCACTTCCCTTCAGCTGTACTTTTGCAGAATGTCCTGTTGCTGTGTGCCAGCTGAAGTGATGTTGCATTTCTTAGGATTTTCATACATTTTTGGTTTTGGTGTTGCTTTTAAGAAATGTGTAAGAAAACATGGTGGGCAAGGGCACGGGTGAAGATGTGGGATCCAGATTGTGCATCAGGATCTCATTTCATGTTGTGCTGACATGAAGCTGCTTTGGGGCAGGATGGTTCCTTACTGAGCTGTACTGAATTTTTGTCTGATCTGCAAGGTTTTTGGAGCATAAACTGTACCTTGATTAAAAAAATGACAAATGTTGTTGCTTGATTAGTAATAGAACCACAGCCTCCTTCTCCTTCTTCATAAGATAAAGTCTAGTGGAAAAGATCTGTGTTTGGTTTTGAATGGTTTAATTTAAATAAAGAAAACTATAAACATAATTTTGCTATTAGAAAGGTTGAAGTGCTGGCCAAGAGAATGACTTGAAAACAAGTTAGGGCCAGAATTGTCTTACAGAATTAAACCTTTATTGCTAAAAGCTGACCATCCTTGTTGTGATCCCCACATTGAAGAGCTGGTTTTGGCCAGGCATGATATAATAATTCAACTCCTGTCCAAATTAAGCTGCTGTGAAGTTGCTTTGCTTTCACAGAGCAGTTTTTTAAATCAGTGTCTCCTGGAGAGCTTCAGCAGAGGCTGTGGTTGTAGTTGCTCAATCACTGAGGTTGCCAAATAATCACATGCATTTGTTTTGTTTGAAAAAACTTCTGTGATGATTTGTTTAAAAAAACAAACCCAAAACAACCACAGCCTCTGCTTTAGGTACAGTCCAGTGATTGTATTTCCCTAGACTTATGGTCCTATCCTGATGTTTAGCATCCTTCCTCCTGCCTTCCACTTGAGTTTAGTTTAATTCCCAGTTGTGATGGTCTTTGTTGTGAGCTCCCTGGTCAATATCTCAACTATTAATTGCCACAAATGCAGACATTGCTTTTATTAATAGTTAAGAGGATGCATTTCTGTGATCTCTTTTTAAGGATTAGTAAATCTGATGTGACTAAAATGAGCCAATGGTATAACTTTGGAGTATAGGAGAAAAGCTACAGCAGTACTGGTTATTCCATAGCCAATAATTTCTTTTCCTGAAGGAGAAATCCTTTTGATTTGCATCTCTCTGATGGAGATGGCCATTTGGATCAACACATGGAATATACTTTCTTGTGGATGCTCTAAGTGGTTCATGGGACCAGAAAACAAAGTCAGCTTAAAAATCAACAGTGTGAGCAGAATTCAGCTGAGGGTGTGGGCAGAGAAGGGCAGTGGAAGCCATGTCCTGGCTGTGCTTTCCCTTCCCTGTGAGCTGCTAGCACATTTTTTTTAATGTGCTAAATCCACACCCAATCTTGGGAATAATGTTTAGAAATTTTTTTATTTGGTGATTTTTAAAAATGTTTGTGTTTTAACAAAAGCAGTTGGTAACATTAATCTCACAGTTAAAATGCTACTCTGTAATTTCAGATTGACCTGTGAAGTTGAGAGATGTAGAAGGGAATGTTCTTGTCACTTCAGTTAAAGGAAATTACAGCCATGATTAATGTCAAGTGGAAAAGGATTATTTTGAAAGCAAGCTGGGACTGCATAGAGTGATGGAGAGTTATCTTGGAGAACACTCATGTGGAACATGAAAAGAATAAGCTAAAATCCATCTGAGAGAATCAGGGGAGGACAAATCTAAATTTAAAGCAAAGCAAGCTTCTTAAATAAAAGGTATTGATATATTAATAAATCTAGGGAGTTTTGTCAGATTACAGGGCTTCTTTATCTACTGTCTTCTTCCCAGGAGTTCCTTTTGATTAATGCAGTTGTCCCTGAGCAGCAGAGCATCAAGTTCTGTATTCAGCATTGCCACCTTGTTTGATCCTGATTCTTGTTTTACCTGCTGCTTTCTCTAAGCCTCACCTGCAAGAACAATGGGAACTAACACTCCTCATTTTGGGATTTTTTTGTTTAGTTTTATTGTCTTTGGTTGTTTCTTTTTTTTGCTGGGCTGTTTGCTGTTTTAAGTGTTCAGCCTTTGAGGCTACAGTGAAAATCCTGGATGTCTGAAGGGAAGTGCCCCAGGGTTACAAAACTGGAAAAGCAAGGAAAAACAAACCAGAATTTACTATGTGTCAAGATTTCTAATTCAAACGTTCTGGATTTAGGTTTTGGTGGACTCATCTCACATTCTTGAATGGTTAGGGTGGAAAATGAGGAGGGAGATAGCACAGGGTGATGTGTGGGGAAGCACGTGGACATTTATTTTCCTTTGTGGTGGTTCTAAATTCCATAATTGTATCCCCTGGGCTCAGAGAGAGCTGTCTCAGCAATTCAGAGCTGCAGCAGCTGAAGAGGCTGTAGGGAAGTGGGGCTGACACCCTTCAACAGAGCAAAGAAGAGAAGGGGGAGGAATGTGAGTTAGAGGTACAGAAATCCAGTGTTTTGGAGAAACGCCTGAAGTCTCCAGAAGCAGAAAAATCAAGAAGGAAAAACAAAAAGACAAAATAATTTTGTAAATAATGATCATCAATTTGATAAAACGAGCTTTTGAAAGATGATATTAAAAAAATAAGAATTTCAGAGACCTTGAGAGACATTATGACCAAAATATTCATTATGTGTATTGCTGGTTTTGTTTTTTCCCATAGAGCTGTGTGTATTTCCTGCATAAGATCCTACAGGTTATATATCTAAATTTGAAATTCTAAATAAATGGATTGCTGTAAGTGCTGTGTAGAGAAAATTACTATGTTGATTTCCAAATTGCATCAATCTCATGCTGTCATCAGAAAAAAAAAAAAGGGCTGGATCAATCACGTTCTTAAATTTTCCTCTAAGCAACAGTGGCACATTTTATAACAGTGTTATAGAGCCAGGTGATTTAAGTGAATTTTATTTATCTTCAGACGTTGAAAAATTAGCAGTCTAGACACCTTGTAGAGAGAGACCCACGGGCTGGCATCCCCAGGGGGCAAATCATCCCATCCCAAGGTAATTGTGTAAGGGAGCAGGGATGAGTCACTCTGAGGAACCTGTTCCTGTCTGCTGCCCCAGAGGGGATGTCTAGACACCCAGCATTTGGATAGTTAAGTAAGAAGAATCCCACCCAGCACCGCAGGAGCTCAGATGTTTTCTTTGTTATTCACTTGAATCAGCTTTCAATGTAGATGTAATTTTCCCCTCTCTCTCCTCCCTAGACCAATCCAGTAGGATCAAGTTTAGATGAACTTTTATCACACTCAGGAACTGAAAGGGAGATTTTCAGAACAGGCATGAATACAGCTGGCATCCATCTCCCAGCTCCCTTCTTAATTGTGCTTTTCTGAGATTATTTTATTACATTTAGGGGCTTTTATCCCCAAATTGTGCTTTATGTCTGCTATTTCAGCAAATGCCAACAGCAAGCTTTATTCAGATTGTCAGCCAAACTGAGGATTACTTCTTGTGGAGCTGTGAAAGAGCCTAGCAAACAGCATCTGGGAATTGGGAGCTCCTGGAGGTGCTGGGGTGAGTACACAGAGACAGCACAGTGTTTATGGTGTTGCAGTGCAGGGAGACTCTTCCTCTGTGGTGCACGTGCTGGGATCCAGAGCTCTCAGCCTGAGCTGTTCCAGTGCCTGCACCAGGTTCTGTAGGAAGCCCATTCCCATCTTTCCAGGCTCTAGTGTCTAATTTAGCTGCTGGTTGTGTGTCTTACTGTACAGGTAACAGGTGTAGTACCAGGATTCAACTCAATCCATAGTGTCTTTTTATGTTCCTTATTGAAGGATGTGAAAGCTCATGTGATGTCAGAAGTAACAGGATTTCCTGGATTTATGTTGTTTGATCCAAGGAGCAGCCTGTTTCTAAAGCAAGAGGGGAAGGAAGAGTTTGAATCAATGACATTTCCCCTTACAAACCAGTATAAGTGTGTAGAGTCTTTGAGGAGATTATGTAAAATATTAAATGATTCCTGAATTGAGTTGCACTTCAGTCCTTCATGAAGATTATTATGGAATTTGCACTGGCAAGAATTCCACAAGGATTGCTGATAGAATAGCACATTCTGTATTTATAACTGATGTCTTTTATCAGAGCCATTCCAGCCCCTGGACTGCCACTGACAGGTTTCACCTGTGGCAGGTGTGTGCTGGGGTTTTACTGCATTATGGTCCCTACCTGCATGGTAAATCTACTGAGATATTTATCTAACTGAATTTATGAAGGGCCTTTCATCACAGCTAAATACTTCATGGTCTTGCCAATTAAATTACATCAACCCTATAGCTGGGAGACTTTGGGAAACTGGAGGTCACCATGGAAACCTTCACTGGAGCAGGAGATGAAACTGCTGTGTTGATCAAGTGAGTAATCAGCTGTGTACAGCCCAAAAGCAGTGCAGTGCACCTCCCCTGCCTCTCATGGCTGTGTCGTGCTGGGCCTCTTCCCCACAGCCTGGCTGGGGCTCTCTTGACTTTAAAAATGTTCTTTATGTGAAACTGAGTGAGCCCTGCCCTTCTCAGCTTGGCTCACAGGGCTGTTTAAGGTTAGGCCAGTTCCTGTTTTGTTGTCAATATTGGGAAGAGGGATTAGGACTAATGCTTCTACTGTTGCTCAGAAATATTAACGTCCTAAGCTTAAAATAATTGAGTAACTGAATGGAATTTCTCCAAGAGGAACAAAAGGAATAAAGAAAAATGGGGATATACATAACATGTATGCGTGTATGTCTGTACAAAAAGAAAAACCCCAAGGCTTTAACCTTCCCCTGCTTTATGCTCTGGGAAGGAACTGGGAAGGAACACAAAGCTGGCCTGCTGCATGTGCATGAAGCCTTGTTTGTTACTCTGCTGTGGAGGCAGCTGTCTCTGAAATCTGAAAGAACATGCAATCATTTCTTAAAGGGTTAAACAAAATCCCTAAACAAATGCAGATCACCTGTCTTTCAGTTTTAACTCTATGTACTTTCCACTTCTCAAATTTCACTTTGTCCTACCAAAAAGAGAAGCATCCATTTTCTAACAGAACAAACTCTATAAACTCCTCCACACTACCAAACCAGTTAAAGATCTCCCTTTTCCTTTCACAAACTTCAGTGGTTTTGCATAGCTTCTTAGATAATAAAATTCTGGGAATACTTCACACACCAGATCCTTCAGGCACTTCTACTGCTAACATAAACAAAAACTAAATGCAAGATTGACGTTGTTCTAAACTGCAAAATATTTGAAGATAAAAATCCCCTCAGCTGGCTGCTTTCCTCACTCCAGCCATGTATCCATGCCAAGTGTAACTGTTGCCATGGCTGCTTCGTCAACTCATTAAAAATAACAGTTTACTCCTCTCCAACTACCCTCCCTGAAAGGAAAGGGATGTGGGCTCCCTAAATCAAACCCAGACGAGCCTGTGTGCTTTTACAGCTCCACTTAAAAGGAACTCCCACCTGAAGAGTCTTAGTCCCTGACTGTCAGAGGGAAAGGCCTGAACCTGTTGAGAGAATTCTTTGTCTTTTAGAAGTGAAGCTTATTCTGAAATGCCAGGATAGGGCTGGATCCAGGGAGACACTGTAACTGGCTTGTATCTTGCTGAATAACAAACATGGCTACTTCTGAAGTAATGACAAGCTTTTTTGGGTGTATCTTGTGTTGTATGTACAACCACCCTGCCATAAAAAACAAACCTCAAAGCCACATTGATACAGTCTCCTTTAAATCAGTTACACTCTGATGCTGCAACTGTAGCTGTGCAGCTTTTCCCTTTCCTGTTACAGAGCACAGCTCCCAGCCCAGTGCTGTTTCTGTTTTGCTTTTGCAGATACAATGTATGGAGATGCAATTGTTCCAGGCTAGAGCTGTACTAAAGGATCTTGCTCCCTGAATTGAGCCCTGATCTGCCTGCTGGGCAAGAGGAGTTGCTGTGTGCTCTGGTTCTCTGGCCAACAACATTGGAGATAAAAAGGAGCAGTGATCAATGTACAGATTTATGTGAGGTGAGGGAAAAAAGCCACTACCTTTGTATGACACTTTGACCCATTCTGTCACTAGACTCACACTCTTGGGCCTTCTCATATTCATTCAAATCATTTGATGTAGGAGCTGCACCATGGCTATTTATCAGCTTCCAGGTATCAACCTCCTCCAAATTTAGGGGAATCCTTGTGACATCCTTGATGCCACATAGCCTAAGCCCCTGCACACACCCTAGACCAGGACAAGGCTGGAGCTGAGCAGCTTTTGAAGCAAACACTGCTTGTTTATTTATCCACCACAGTTGATAAATAGAGGTTTCTCATGTGGGCACAAGCCCACCACCCTTCACCTTCAGCTGGTGCTGTACCAGCTCCGTGGGAATTCACTTCTGAGAATAAGCATGAATGAGCAATAGACTCTTTTTAAATCAATCTCTGCAGCTGCTTGCCTGGATTGCAACATAAGCCACGATAATTCATAGTTCAGATGTGTTCTAAATTTTAACAGTTCTGGAGTATGCTGAAATAATCAAATTGTTTGGATTTACACACTGTTCTGAGGAGAAAGCACTCCAAGTCCAAATAGCTTCAGAGTGAAGATTCCATCTGCTAAAAAAGCAGGTCAGATAAGCCACTCTTAAAAAATTTTGTTCTGGACCCAGCCTCCTCCTTTTCCCACATTACCATAAGGCTTCTTCCTGCACTGCTCCCCAAGAAACAGAACTGCATAGGAGTTATGAAGATGTTTTGACTTTTAGGAACTGATCCGGTGATTTGGAACACCCCTCCCAGGGGGAGAGGCTGAAGTTGGAGTTGTTGAGCCTGTGGAAGGTTCTTCTACAAGAGAGCCGGAGAGGGACTTCTGGCAAGGGCAGGTATTGACAAGAGGGAATGGCTTTAAACAGAGTTTAGGTGAGATAAAAGGAAGAAAATCTTTACTATGAAGGTGATAGACACTGAACAGGTTGCCCAGAGGACCTGTGGCTACCCAATCCCTATAACTGTTCAAGGCCAGGCTGAATAGAACTTTGAGCAAGCTTGTCTCTGGGGAGGTGCCCCTGCACATCACAGGAGGGTTGGAACAAGATGATTTTCCAGGATTCAATGATCAGAACACATTCCTGGAATTCTGAGATTTCATACCTAAGCATCACTGCAGCTTGGACAGATGGTACTACTGCTATGATCAGGGCAGCAGCTGTCCAACTGTGACACTCTGTGAGAGAGGGTGAGAGTTCACCCCCAGGTCCTTCTCAAAACCCAACCCACACCTGACAGGGTGAGGGTTCCCAAACAGGAACTGCAACCTCATTCAGAATTTCAGAGAATCAGAGTTGCTGTAACTGGTAGAAAACATAGGTGGATTGTGCAGTTTCTCCCAATGCTCCTGGCACTATAATTATACCCAGCACCTAACAAAATATTAATAAAAGCCATTAATCATTTATCAGTTACAGTGGTTTAATTTTGACTGTGACTTTACTATGTAGAATTGAGCACTCTGTTTACATTTTAAGTACAATGCCACCATAGTCAACAGGAACACAGAAGTGAGACCAACCCAAAGCCATCCCCTGTTCCAGGTTAGCCACAAGTTTTGCACTTGAGCACTTGAAAACTTCAGCAGCAGCAGTAAAGATCATGAAGATGTTACCCACCACCCCTCATCTATGGACAGACCACTTTGATGTGCACACTGCAGTAAGCACCATTTTTACACCAGTTTGAAGAACCCAGACCTGTTTCACACTGCGTGAGGTTTTTCCAAGTCATGTGATGGTTAATTCCACCTTTTTGTGGCATTTTCTACTGCTTATGTTCTATTCTGCATTTTTAGTTGTTCTTTCTATAGTTTTCTCTACTAGAGTTCCTAACTCAGTGATCAGTTAGCAACAAGCCAAGCAACACAGCCTCCATGCACAGGTATGTAAGGCTGTAGTAAGGACATGTTAGACTGGGCAAGAACACAAGGCTTAGTTACTGTGTCAAGGAGCCCTCAACTGCCAGCTCAGCCTTCTCCAAAATGTGGCAGAAAAGCTTAGCTGCAGGTTCTGGAACTATTCCCAAGTTTTTACTTACACATCCTTCTACCTTTTCGTCTCACCTCTGGTATAACCTCAGTTGGAAACCACTCTTTCCTGACTTGTGGTTCCTCCCCATCCTCTCTCTGCAGTGCACAGGAGCAAAGTGCTTCACATACAGATTACCAGATACACACAAAGTACTGTAGCACCACACACACCACTAAACCAACCAGCAGTAACAGCAAAGTTTAAGGATAAACTGACAAAACTTGGAGAAACACAACACTATCAGTGAAACAATGGTAAATTTCACTTCACAGCACCTTATTATACTTAAAAATGCAATTCTTGAACTGAATTTTGAATTAATTAGGATTAAATTAACCCTTTAACTGTATGTGTATTCATTCGTCCTGTTTAAGTATTGAACTGCAGAACCTCAGTGCCTGTATTGCACACGCACCTGAGCCTGCACATGGAATAAGGAGTTAAGTCTGCACCCCTGTAGTTCCTGCAGTGACTACATCCCTTCTACAGATAGGGAAGTCACGGGTTTCAGAGGAACACCACACCACTGCATGTTCTGGGAAGCCCCAGGTTGTCAGTGCTCACCACTGCCAGCCAGGAGGTGCAGCCCCATCACCGCCAGCTCCCAACCTCGAGCCACTGAACGGCACTTGGAGCATTCCTGTCTCTTAAGCTGGTACTGGATCCTGATATCCTGCTCTCCCCTAAACTCCTGAATGCACCCCATTTCTGAAATGCAGAGATGGTGCCAGGGTGTTCTGCCAGCAACTCAAGCTCAATACCCTTTATGCCATCTGGCTTGTAGAGCACAGTTCCTGCAGTTCCTGGGCTCTGCACTGCCCGGATGTTCCAAGGCAGCAGCAGAACTCCCTGCCAGACCATGGCTCACCAATACTCAGGCCAGAGCTGACTGCAGCCGGGGAGCCCTTCAAAGCAAACCGTGACCTGCTTTTCCAGCCACAGCAACTGAGATACTCCAGGCCAACTCCAACTCTCCTTTTCCTCAAAGCAAGCCTAGTTATCAGCTCTACTCCTTTTCTTGAGCTCCACTTCCGAACCTCCTGTGATGCACAACAGTTTACAGGCTACAGCACTCACAGCACTCTGGCAAACAGAGCTCCAGTCCAGGAGCCAACATCCTTTTGCCATTACAAATACAACACCTTTCAACAGGTTATGTCTCAAGTATCAACAAGGACAAAAAAACTCACTGGGGACAAGGTTCTAGGAAGTAAGGTATTTTGAGTATTTAATAGATGACATTTCAAGCCTGTACAATGCAACATCATTCAACTCTAAGGATTTTTTTTGCCAATTTGATTTGAGAAACAGGCAGCTAATAGACAGTGCCACTTGATTCAGAAACATGCACGTGGCCTGGGGGAAGCTCAAAGCATTACCAAGTCAAAAGCACATACTCACTGATAAAGCATACATTGGACCACAAGGCAAACCCCTACCATTTCTTCAGCAGAATTCCATCATTTTCTTCCTGTCACAACACATCTGTAGTGTCTCATCTTGTCTGTAACCTTATTTAGAATTTATCTGCATATCCAGACAAGGAGTGAAAAAATAATTTCAGGATGGTTGCAACCTAAGGCAACTCCCACTGATGTTTCCTTTCTTAAGTAAACAAGACATCAGCCAAAGCTTTTCTACTGGGAGACATTCAGAAACAAGTCAAGTATCACAATGTTTATTGATAGATACAAGTATATAAAATCAGGGCATGAACATGTCTTGATAAATTAAGTAGACTTAATTTCAGTACTGTAAGAGGGACCAATTCAAATTTCTCACCATGTCATGTTTCACACCCACAAAAACCTCTTCCAAAGGGCATTAAACCATCTCTTCAGCCGATCAGTTTTTTGTGCAAGTAAACTGTTCCTTTTAAAAAAGACTTGTGCACTTGCCCAGGCTCAATGATATTAAAACCTAGCACATAAAGCCCATTACTAGAGGTAGAAATACAGGCAAATATACTATTACGGCAACAACCATCGATTACAGTTAAGGATTCTCTGTAACAACCAAATGGATAATCAAATATTGCAACAACTCAAGTATTACACTGAGCAAAGTGCATTTCTACAGTATTCAGTGTTGCTATTCAGTTTCTAACTTAAAAACAGCCTATGATAACTGGCAGCAAAGAAGACCCTTGCAACAGACTGCTTCTGCTCGAGAACTTATGATGTAATTATTGCATGCTGCTAATACACTGTTACCTAAACATTGAAGATACTCTAAAATATTTTTATTGTAGACTATTAAGACATACTACAAAAACCTTTTGCAGAGAACATCCTACTGACATACTTCTGCTTTAAATATTGTGAAACATTACAGCGGAATGAATTTTCGCAGTGGTTAGGTCAAATGCAGTTACATCATAGCAACAGTATGTTTGCACAATTTAAGGCTTTGGCTGGTTCTTTAGTCAGCTTCTTCTTCAGATTCTTCTTCTTCAGCAGTTTCCAGCCAGGTTAACCACTGGTTTACCTGCAGTTACAAAAATTGGTTTAAGGGAGCAGGAATTGTTTCCCCACTAGGTACTTCTGCAGAACACTCACCTTCCCCCCTCCAACTCATTTTAAAAAGCCTTTCAGCCACACTTGCACTACACATAGGTCTCTAGTAAATAGGAGATTTAGTTCATCTTGCTTTTAACTTCTTCCTAGTGAAATATTCCATGAAGTTTCTAGACCTTTACAAGTCTTAGACACTACAAAAGCCTTCTCAAACACTCCAGTGCAGCAGAAATAACAAAAAACCAGTCTCTATTCTAATGTTAGCAGATCTACCTGGAATAAAGCTTTGCCTTTCCCTGGAAACTCTTGAGTAATGTCTTCTTTCCATGCCAAGAAGGCTTCTTCTTCAATGATCTCCATGTCATAGAAATGAACAAAGAAGCGCAGTAACATGCCTATGAAAGTAAATTTAAACTTGGTTAGCTTCATAACCTTCTCAACAGCTTGCTGAATTTTAGGAGATGTAGGAACAAGCCAATTCAGCTAAGACCTCGACGCACTTACCTTTTGGAAAATTATTGTTGTAGCAGTGCACCTGGAGTGCGTATAAAGCACTCACTTGCAGATCAACGTGGTCATGGAGGAACTTCTGCATCACTGGCTTGAAGGAAAGAAGCAGCTGTTTTTCCTGCTCGAGCTGCTCTTTAGATGGAGCAGATGAAGAATCCGATTCGTCACTGGGTGGGTTTACTTCACTAGAAATATACTGCAAGAAACTGAACAGAAAAAAAGCCAAGCTAAGTTTTGTAAACTAAGAGATCAAAGCACTTCAAGTTCAAAGACATTTCAAGTGCAAATAGCTATCACTCCAACTATCCTCCTGCTTGCACCTGCAGTCAGGAACAAGCATAGTGACTTGTTTTATGGTTGACAGTGTACCACAAAAATCCTTGTTTTGCCTTTGTTACAGCTCTGCATTTTAGAAAAAACACACGGGCCTAGACTTCCTCCCAAAGAAAACACTTCACACTGATGCAAGCCTGGATACTTATCTTTCTTCTCAAATACAATGGGATTTTACTAGAGAAGGTTGACTCAGAACCATCTGTCTCCCCATGTACTGCATCTCACATTTCTGCAGAGGTATGTCTGAACCTTTACAGAGATAGTGCCTTACTGGTAGCTTAACCAAACAAACACCTAAAATACATCAAAACAGCATCTCACCTGGTCATCAATATATTCACAAATCCCTTATCTACATGAAGCTTGGGTGAAATGTTATCTTTAATCCACTTATAGATGGCTTGAGGGGATGGATCCGATTTTATTTGCTTTAGCAGTTCCTTCTCCAGTTTCAGAAGCGGGAACAAGAAGCTAAGCCCCTTCCCCTCCAAGATCTCCAGCATGCGGTCCTTGTTCTGGTCAATTTCTGACATGGAAATAAAGACGTGTAAGTGCTTCTCAAGAGCTCTAAGTGATGGGTCATGGCCCTAGCCACCCCTTAAGAAACACCATTCCTAACAATAGTAACAATAACCAAGATAACCCTGCACGTTTTTTTACTCTGGCATAAACTAGAACATCTCTATGATCAGGTGATAGAAGAACTCTGTGGCAACTCTTACCTGGTAACATTTTCTGCATGTTCACTTTGCTTTGTTGGAACAATTCTGTTAGCCATTCACGGTCTTGTAACTTAGCTAACTGCTGAAGACAGAGCAGGAAGAGAGGGAAATGGGTGCCACTTTCCAGTGGTTGAGCCAGTTCGGAAATGCTCACCAGGTCTGAAATAATGGCACGGGCTGCAAACTGTGCTAAGTAGGATTTCACCAATGGGATGTCCACCTCCAGTTTGGGGCACTGGTCCAATACATTCAGGAATGCCTAAGAAACAGTACACACAAGATAAAATTCTTAAGTACTTCTGTTCCTGTGCAACATAATACTCTTAGTACATTTTCTGTAATCACTTGAAAAGAGGGCCCTAGGTTCCAAGTGCCCAAATACTATGTCTTCCTTTAATTGCTTCTTGTGCCCCTCCCCTCACAGGTTCATGTACTATTTTCACCTCCTCACATTAACAGGACTTAAAAAATATTTGCACACTGCCTTTCCAGCAGCTACGCACCATGAAGAGACAAAAACAAGGACCACAAGATTATCAGATCACAATACCTGCATGAAGTTGTCACTGGTGGCTATTCCCTCCTGCTTGAGCAAGCTGATCAAAGTACTTGCTTTCTCTTTGTCCTCATCTGATCTATCTAGGGATTGAAGGATTACTTTGCTCAGCATCTCAGGAATGAAGTGTTTTGGAGCTCTCATTTCTCTCACAGTATTGACAGCATCATTAGCATTTCCGTTGTTCAGGTACTCAGTCACAACAGCCTCCTGGAGAGGAAAGAAGCACAGTTAAACATTCTTTTTGAAGAGCATATCCAAAGCTGTAAGACTCACTATTGCACATTAACTTACAGTTTGTTTAAGCAGCTCTTCCTTAGAAGGAGGTGGTTTCTTGGTGGTCTTTGCAGGCTTCTCTTGTATAAGTGGTGGATTTGTTTTAAGACCAAGTTGAGGCGGCTGAAAAAGAGACCAGAATTTGTTTCTTTGTAGCACATCTACCCTTGCTTATATCAAGTTTCACAATACAAAACGTAAAAAAAGCAGATGGAGCTCAGTTTTATTTCAGACATTCCCTGCTCTGTGCAAAGACTTCTCTCTCCCTTCCCACATTAGAAATAAAGGTTTCCAAGCATGAACAGGAAAGTATACCCAACAACATACTGGAATTTTTTGTATTTACCTGTCCCAAAGGCGGTGTCTGAGTGCGTGGTGGTTGAGCACTGGGAGGAATCATAGTTATCTGGGGCTGAAGCTTTGGCACTTGGTTTTTATTCATTAGAAAAGACTGAGCAGGTCTCAGGCTAATCTGCAAACAGTAAGTCAAAGAAAAACTCAAACTGTTTCAAGTATTCTGACCAACAATATACAGCCATGGACTCACTCCAACTGATCTCACTGAAGCATGACTCCATTTCTACAATATTAATACTCAAGTACGAATTAAGCCACATGGTTCTGAAACTCCCCCAAAAGCAAGTTACTGGCATTTAGTTCAACTGGTCTAAGAACCTAGAAATGCTCCTTTTAGATGCAGTATGTTAGAGACCCAAGAAGATAATCAGCATGTTTGCTGATACATTTTAAAGCCAAGATAAAGCTACCAAATTGCTCAGAAATCGGGATACAAGTCTGGTTAACACTCAAAATCACAATGCAGTTTACTATGCATTTGAAATTTTGCCTATTAGCCAGTTCTAAACAAAAGAAAACAAAAACAAAAAAAATTAACCTGGTCCAGCACTTCAGGGTTTCTAAAGTTCAGGATTTTCTGAAGTTTTAATTAAATGTACTGTTATCAATGGGATGCATGGGAACTGATGTCAGAGTAGTGTTCTTGGAAGTGTGTGGGAAGGAAGGGACACCCCAAAAAATTGCCCTCATATCTCAGTCTTGCTCATAGGACGCTGGATACCCTAAGGAAAGTGAGGGGAGGGGTAAAAGGTGAAAGAGGAAGGGACAAAGGAGGAGAATGAGGAGGAGGAGAAAGAGTTCCAGCATTAGTCCTCATAATAACGCGTCTTGCTATAATCATTGGGCAATATTTAGAATAGGCTGTAAATAATGTAGGCATGTCATGTACCTCATCTGCATTAAGCTGTCCTTTCTTAGAAAACCGAGGTGGCATATCCTTCGACTGTCCTTGTTGCTGGGATAAGAGTCCCTGATTCTGGGTATGGTAGAGTTGGCTTTGCCCCTATTTCAGAAAGGGAGATATAGAGAAAGAAGTGCAGATGATGGAGTGGCGTACATCATATGGTAAGTAGTACCAGAGGGACCAGAGGAACAAAGATTCTATTTGCCAGGAAGGGAGAAAGAAGGAGCAGGGGTGGTGGGAGAGTAGCATCTATCCCTAAAAATAGGGCTATCTTTTAAATAAAATACACCGTTCTGACCCACCAAAGCCACATGCACCTTTTCTTGCAGTTAAAAAAAAAATGTACTTCTTGCATCTTTTGTACAATTCAAAAAGTGGTTTAGAATTTTTGTATCAGCTGAGCAAGTTATCAGAACCAAATCTGAATAGGTCTTTCAACATAAGCAGACTACAATCCATAACATACGCATCTCAGGAAGTGCTTCTAAACAAGCTGAAGTCACCCTGTGAACATCTTCCTTACCTGACTTTTCAGAAAAGATTTGCCTAGGTCTCCAAACTGGGATTGAGCAGAAGGCATGAGGTGACCCCCATGGCCATTGAAGAGTTGGTTTGAACGATGGCGTCCCATGGTGGGTGAGAATCTATCCTGAATAACCCCTGGACCAGTACCAATTCCGCTACCTGGATTAGCAAGGAGACCAATGACAGTTTTAGTTCTTACTCAGCACAGCAGAGCCACAGCCATCCCATCACCTCTGCCGTGTGACTGTACCTGGCATTTGTCCAAACATATCAGCAAGCCCTCCGAGTGGGTCCCTGTCAAGTTTCATCCTGGGTGGCATAAAGGGTCCCTCCAGAAAGAAGTCGCTTCGCATCCCTTGAGACATAGGAGCAGGAATAAAAACTCCCAGATCCTTTAAAACAGGAATTATAGTTCTGGTCAGTTTCAAGTAGCAGCCCCTACACAGCCAAGTTTTTACCCCTCAACTACAGAAGTCCATCCAGTTTTAACCCTTAAGGCAAACTGTCACACTGTGTGAGAACTATTCCCAAGTGCACAGCACCAAGCCAGGCCCTGGGCCTTACACGGAACACTCACTTTTACTGCATCTTGACGGATTTGATTGATAGTCTTTGGTCCATTGTCAAGAAAAGCTTTGCGAGGAACCCAGTTGTGTTCTCTCAACTCCACAGTATCCTTGGAACAGAACAGGGTATTAGGAGAGGATTCAAGACAATTTTGCAGGGAAAAAGCAGCAGGAAGCCATTTTATCATCATACCTGCAGCAGGAAACGAATCCTTGCTGGCAATTCCTTACTTGACATCAAGGAGCGCATACGGGCAAAGTACTGATCCATTAAGGACTGGGGGAACAAAAGTTAGAAGTTGGGATAGTTCTATCAGTGCCTTGAATGTTTTCACAAGACATTCGAGACAAAATAATGCAACAAGCTGCCCTTTCCTGCCATCTCTAGCTCCTTGATGACACAGTTGAAAGATCTAATCAAGACATTTCAGAGATGAACAGAATTTTGGCTGTGTTGTTTATTTTAACCTTACATTCCAAACTCTCATCTCTCCAATTACGTAGCTGTGCTAAAAATAGCTCCTCAACACATCTTTTCAAACAGTGTTTAGAAAAACAACAGCCTCACTTACACGATTTCCTGATGACCCTAACTACATCCTGGTGAGATATTTAACTGTTTCAAAGACTGGCTTTTTCTATCAAGACAATTGTCTAGGCACCATAGTTGGCACTCTTTTCTCTGAAAAAACCAAACCTGTTTTCTATGTATGAATACTGAACACAGAAGGTTCAGGCAATCAAAAGTCTTAGCCACATAATTTAATTAGGTTAATGACTGCACTGGAGAGGCACATACCTTGGCTTTCGCATGATCTAATCTAGGTCCCACTGTCCTCATTATCTGACAGAGGCACTCCAAATCCTCCCCCATATCTTTGAGTTGAACTCTCTTCTTCTTTTCCAAAAGCTTAAAGAATAAAGGAGAAGTTTGGGATTTAAAAAGTTTATAAAAGAGAATTTATGATAAGCAACAAACCTTGCACACTGACCCACACAAAAACATTGTTTTACTCTGAAGGCAAACGGACTTAAACTTTATTTTAAGAACTGCCAATTCATAAATGTGTGTACTTAGAAGCACCTACTTCTGTCTTGGCCAAACTACATTTTCCCTTGGAGACAATTACTATGGCTTTGAATAAAGCTGATTTTACTTCTTAATCATGCTAAAAGGTAACAGTAGAACAATGGGTAATCTTCAGGAAAGATTTCTGTGGCATTTTACACTTCTGCTCCAAGACTCCCAAAGCAGCATCAACATTTGCAGATGTTTTTTAAGTTCTGTTTTGCTCCAAGCCCCCACCTAGTACGAATACTCACTGTTTTGATGCACTTATGAAGGATAGATTCATGAATAAGATCAAGCTTGCCAAGTTCTCCAATGAATTTGATGTTCCCCAGCATCTTGATCTTGGCAATGGCTCTCTGTTCCTCCTCCTCAGGGAGGAGGGGACCATCATGCTTATCATAGACTGGAAAACAAAGAAGCCTGTTTTACGTGGCTGTGGGAAAAGACAACAAATCGATTCTGTATTAAACTGGTTTTAAAACTTACTATCAACATTTCTGGTTCGGTTTTCAAATTCATCTTGAAGTTTAGATATTAGGAGGCGTCTGAATGTCTACGAAAAAGAGAACAAAGAAAACAATTAAGCTAATCAGAGCAGGCTATAAATGCATGCAAAATTTACCATTCCAGATTGAGAGATGCACTCACTGTGCTTTGCTTCTGTCCTGGATGACTCTCTGCTGATGGGCCATCAAAGTTGGGTGCATCTTCTGCCAGTCGCAGACATAGTTGAGCGTACAGCGAGCTATACTTGGGCTCTTCAAGGGCTTTGTCTACGATCTACAGAGATTCAGGTTGAGTAAGGCAGCAACCAGCAGGGTGCAAATGTCATTAGGAAAGTGAGTTACAAGACACAGAATGAATTATTACCACTCATCTAGAACATCCTGTTTTCTGCTAAATCAAACACAGAAACAGTACAGTCCAACACCAGTCTTAACACAGAAGCAAAGGACAAAAGCCACTGTGTGCTGCTGAAGAGCCTCTATAACCCTTGGCCAACAAAACCCAAGTTTATTATCCCAACACCTAAGTTAGTATCACCAATCTGACCTCATGTAAAAAAGTAATGTAACAATTACATCAGTGTCCCAAGAGGTCACCAGGGCAGCCTTTCCAAAACCAAGAGGCTTGCTCCTCAGGAAAGGAGGAAGAGGGGGAGGGCCAAGCAAGTCAGGTAGCTAAACTAGCATCTTACATTATTAAAAAAAATAATCCTAGAATCCCAATCACGTTTAGTGATCGTGGAGACTTCTAAATGAGAAACTTAAAGCATTAAACCGACTTCCTCCACAGTAGATCCTTTTTTACACAGAAAGCAGGGGTGAGAGGTGGTGTTTGATAATCCAAATACACAAACGCATTATTCATGCTATCTGTATACCATCAAAAAAATCAACCAACCCCTGCTTTTTAGCATGCAAGAAAACTGTAGTTAAAAGAAATGCAACCAGCTTACCAGCAGTATGACCCCTTTTAGGATGAGCTTAGATTCTACACCCACATTGAGGAGCTCAAGGCATAGCTTGTCAAACTTTTCAGGAGTAAGCTTATTTAGTATGCTAAAGAGGAACAAAAAACCAAAAACACAGAATATTCAGATATTGTAAGCATGATAGCAGTCACTTTAGACTCCACTTATTTTTACTTTTTAAGTCTATTAAAAATTGAAAAGTGCAATTTTCCATTCAACTACTTTTTATTTTGAGATCTCCAGACTGTGAAGTATTATTGACAACACTTATCTGCTCACAAGAAGTACTTTAAGTGTTTGCTGTTGCTAGATTATCAGGTCGGTTCCTTGCTAAAGGACACACCTGCCCCAAACTCAAGGCCCAAGTCTTCCTTTCCTCCAGCCCATTTCTTAGGTACACATTGCTAATGAAAACAGCAAGGGAAGAAGTAATTTTGTGAAGAACTTACCCTCTTACTTTCCTGAAGATTGCATCATGTCGTTCTTTGTCGTTTGCGGAGTCGTCATCTCGTCTAGTGCTTCGTGAAGGAATCCATTTCTGAGCGTTTTGCCCTGGGGTTTTCCCCAGGAACTCGCTGCAGAATTTTGAAGAACACGGTTGTTAAAACAGAAACAAGTGATTTAAAGAACTGCCCTTTTAACCTTTCAGTGTTGCCTTACTCAAACTAATTCCATTACTTGCTTTGTTGAGAGCACGCAACGGCCCATACCAACACTGCAACATCAGCTGCCCAGGAAACTACTCACTCAACATCATCAACCCCAACACCCAAAAATGTACTTCACACTTTTTATGTTAAATACATGAACAAGCCCATGTGCCTCCTATCAACCATGAGGTACACTTTAAATGGCACAGAGTAGAAAACATAAAGGTCTTGAACTTCGTAGGTATTTCAGGTACAACTTTAAAGCTAACCTATTTTCAGTTCTATGTTCACCATCAAACATGCTCTGACTTTGAAATCGTGCAAATCCAAGAGCAAGATGACATACCTGTTGCTGGCAGTCTTGGGATAGTGCTGAGGTGCACCCCTACCACCTCCTCCGCCTGAAGAAGCACTGTTAAAAACAACCACGGAGTCCTGGCTAAGTCCAAACATCTCAGTTTTGGTATACAAATCACACTATTTTAAGATCCCCTCAAAGGAGATTTTCCATTGCTAGCTACTCATTAAACAAACAAGAGGTACCTGAAACGAGAAGCACCCCCTTCTGCAATCGCACTCTCCACTTTGGCGGCTTGACAACGAAGAATCTTCAAAAGAATAAAATTAAATTGACGGGGTAGGGAAAAACAAAACCTAGAAAGACAAACCAAGCATTCATATTATACTTGTTTACTATCAATCACAGTATCTTATTTTAAAAAGTACTAACGTTTGTTAGAGAATGAGAACCCTCCAACACTGAAATTTACAAAAAGTAAAGTAAAAGGAAACTTTCATTCATGCAATACTTGTGACAGCCACAGAAAGGCCGATTTCATCATTATAGCCATGTTTTCCAGTGGGGGTGAGGGGAAAGACAAAAGGGAATCATGAACTTAGCAAAATCCTGAAGTTTACCCAAAGGCCAAGAGTACTCGCAGAGAAGAACGGAAGTACTTTTTCCTGATTACATAGCACAATGAGTCCTTTATTGACGTGATTTAGAAACTATGATTTATAATAGCACGACAAACCAGCCAAATTCTAAAGTGAAAAGCACCAGACAACAAAAGGCACGCTTAACGCAGTAAAAGGCGTGTATTCTGCGTCCAAATGGCGTAGTAAGCTACCAAATAATGAAAAAAAGATACCGTCCACCCACCACCTCAACTTTCACCTCGCAGAAAGAACCTCACTACATTGCTCACGTAGCAATGGGGACAGAAAGGCCTGGGGTGGGAGAGGAAGCCTGAAAGCGTCCCGGATGCGCTCGGGGCCGTCACAGAGCCGAGCGCGGCGAGTTCCCCCCGCCCGCCCGGCGCGGACACGAGGAGCGGCGACAACATGGCGGCGGCGGCGAACAAAAGGCTCGGCCGCGGAGGGCGCCCCCCGCAGGCGCCGCGCGGCGCCGCCGCTCCCCCCACCCCGCCCGGCTCTTTGTTCTCCGCCAGGGCGCCGGGCGGGACCCGCTCCCCCGCACCACGGCGGCCGCCCCGCGAGGCACGAGGGGGAAGCAGGCGGGATCGCCCCGCAGCGCGGCGCCCGAGCCCCCAAACAGGAAACGTGGGCGAGGCTGCTGCCGGCTGACGCGGCGCTTTGGCAGCCCCCTCTCCCCTCTCGCGAAGGGAAGGCAATTAACAACAGTAAAAAAATAATGAGAAAATCCTCTCGTCACCTCCCCAACAGCAATGTGGATCCTCAGACCACAGCCCGCTATGTGTACCGCGGCTACTCCCTCTCACGGAAACCTGAGGGGCAGTGCGGGCGCCCACAGACCGCGGCCAGATCACCATCCTGGCGCCGACCCGAGGCAACTAAAGGCATGGCCCGTACAGACAGGCACAGCCCGATCCCGTCTCCCTCGCTCTAACCTGAAACGCTGCCTCTCAGCCTCCCCTCCTCGCCCGGCGGGGGCTGCCGAGCTCCTCCACCCCTTCGCTCAGCGGCGGCGGGGCTCTTAACGCCGGCNAGCACCGGCCCGATGCCTCCCCCCGCCACCTCCATAGAGCGCCGACCACCGCCGCCGCGTCTCGGCCGCTCCCCAGCAGCCCCACTAACTTTATCACCCTTCACGCAACCTACCCCACCTCCCGCCGGCAGCCGCCAATCGCCGCCGACCGCTCCACCCGTCCTGCCAATCACAGCCGAGAAGGGGGCGGTGCCAGGACCGGGGTGGGCGGTGGAGGGAGGAGGTTTGGTTGCGCCGTACCGCCGCCGCAGTGCAGCACCGGTATTCACGAATGCTTCTACGCCAGGGGCTGCCGGCGCCGCCGCGCGCAGCATCGGGGCCTGCGCAAGTGGCGTAGCCGTTCCATGGCGGCCGCGGGGCCGCCGCGTCCCTGTACTGTTCGCTGCCGACCTGCAGCTCTCATAGAGCTCCAGTGCCAAGGTCCTGCCGTGCGAGCTGCAGGCACGTTCACAGACGAGTACTTTAATGTATATATGCTAGTATATATGTTTGTAAGATTTTTGTTTGTTTGGGGTTTTAAAAATTTTATTTAATGAATTTATTTAAGCCCCCTCCATCAGCCCACATTTCAGATTTGGCTGAGGTAAAAAAATGAGCCGATAGCAGATGGTAGTCCTGGGCTTGCAGTCAGACCCGGAGGAGGATGTCTGCTATCTGAGCTCCAGGAGCCTGTCTCTGCGGATCCAGTTTCAGGTTTGCTTTTGGGGTTTGGAAACTATTTCTCTGCATGTGCTTTTGGCCGTGAACCGGCCTGTCCGGGGCTGCAGGCACCCCTCGGACAGCCAGGGCTCGGGAGAGACATTTTTGTTTGTCGTGGTAAGCACTCAGCCAGTGCAGTGTTCCTGCTCAGTTAAACAAAACAAAGATGGCCAGGCTTCCAGCTGTAGGTGAAGTTTGAGTCATGGAGACTTCCAGAGACTCACCCGTGAGGGGTTTTATCCTTTAACAGCCTGGCCTCCATCCCAGGTGGTGGCTAAGGTGGCTTAGACCGTGGCTTCCCAAAGGTCTGAATGTATTTGTCCTAGATGGGGCAGGGCAGAAAACAAGGGCTCTGGAAAGGTGAGGAGAAGCCCCACAAACACCCACATCTGCTTTGTTCACACATCCGCCTTCTGCTTTCTGTTTGTGTGACTCACGGTTCAGATGACTGGGAGAAAGTGATCCATGGAGTAACTCCTGAACCGTGCAGATGGCAAGTCCAAACACATGATCCTGCAGAACTTCCAGTTTCTTTCCAAAACCAACCTCATTTCTAATGCTTTCAACACAGCCACCGTATCCCAAGGGTTATGTAAGGCCTAAAGGGGGCTGTCATGAAGGAGGTCTCATGTTGCATCTTATCTGGGATGAAGCTTCTTCAAGGTAGCTTTCCCCATATTGTACCTGTGAGCATTAAGCACAATTTACTCACTGGATTGTGTTATGGAAAATCTCAGACAAACTACCTGAAAGTCAGTTTTGTGCTCATACGTGTTGAATAAACGTGACACAACTGTGACAGGTACTTTTCATACCAGAATTTTTATGGAATGACACTTTCCCATGTGTAACGATAACCACACTACTGCAAGAGCTTGGACTCCATGGATAAATCTGCAAGAACAGAACTGTGCAGAATGCCATTGAAATCCATGGAGTCCATCTTGAAAGGAGGCAACAATGGGCACAGAGGAAACAGCAGTCAACCAGCTTTAAACCAATGTTAAAACTGATGAAGGTTATTGAACACTTTCAGACTAAAAAGTAATAAAAAATTACTTGCAAATCTTAGAAACAGAAGTGAAAGCAGAGATTTTGTTTTGGATTGGATGGCAGAATATTCTCATACAGTGTTTCTAGCATAAGCATTCCAATACTGTTAAACTGTAAATGAAAACTAAGAATTTTTATATATTTGGGGGGAAGGGCAGGAAGGGAAGAGGACAGATTGGGAAACCTGCAAAACATAGTAGGTACATAGTGACAAAGTGCCACCTTTCATTGTGTTTTTTAAAGCATACTATAAATACTTATTACCATAACAACAGAAAATCCCTCGACATTTGGTCAATAAGAGAATAGCAATGTTTTCTCAGAGCTGTGGTTGTTTTTTTAGGATGGAATGCTGAAGGATTCAGCAGGATATATGGTGTTCCATAGCTCACACTGACTTTAGCAGGTGGGAACCAAAGAAGATTCTGTGCTTGGCTGCTCATAGCATCCCTTCACGTGCCACACTTTGTCAGCCTCAGAGACCTGCTGCACAAGTACAATTGGTGAAGGCAGTGAACCATAATGCAGAGGACAAAAAAAATTGTGAAATGCCTTCTATTTTATACATCTCACCTTCTTCTTAAATTCCTTCACTTCTTGGCATGGAAGACACCATTATTCATGTCTGAGAATGTAGCAGACCAATTATTTGTTTGACTAGTTGATAAAAAATTTACCTAAAGAATCTTTTTTCAGTCTGTCCCCTTGACTTTACCAACCAAAAAACCCCACAGCCCCGTCCCCCCAACAAACAAAACAACCGCAAATCCAAAAAAAAACTTTATGGCTAGCAGTTGCAAATTTATGGCTAGCAGTTGCAGTACCACCTTGCATCCATCAGTCCCCTTCGTGATTTGTCCAAATTCTACCCCCTCATTGTCTTTTCCCTCTTTCTCTCCTCCAGTTGGGCTGGACACCAGTGATGCTTTAATTCAAATCAGGTGGTTTCCAATTGGCATAGTGGTAGTTCTGGATTTGTTCCTGCAAGTCTGAACTTGCAGAATCGATACACAATTCCAGCCTGAGTGCACTGCCACTGGTTATTTTGAGAAGGGATGTCTGTCAAGTGTCCTGAGGAGCCCTATGCATTGCAGGCTGTGTGGCCCAGGAGCAGGAGCTGCTGCACAGATGCAGCATCTGGCTGAGGGGAAGAGAAATGCCCCTTGCTGCACATATGGGAGAGCTCAGAACCCGGGCAGGCTCCTATGAAAACAGCTCACAAAATGTGGGAAAGGAGCTTTCAGGACTGGGAGCTTTGCCTTCCTGTTGCTGAGCTGGAATCACCACAATTTACCTGGTGCAATAGGTTGCTTTGCAGTGATTCCAAGGCTGGGCCCTGCTGGGTGGGGGTTCCAGACAGTGCTGGTGACAGGGTGGCTGGGGCAGTGTGGCACTGCACCACCCCAGTGCATCCTGCATCTCATCCTGTGCTGGCCGTGGGGCTGGCTGGGCTGGCTTTATTCAGAGTGCCCCATTAATGCGCTGTGGACATGCAGATAGTGTGAGCCAAAGCACCCGTGTAGAGAATTACTGCAGAGTAAGTAATGCACTGGCAATTCACACCCTAGTTTATTCCGTGTTAATTTCTCTAATGTAATCACCTCCTGCACCTTCTAATTTTCCCAACAGTTTTTCAGCCTGTGCCTTTTCAGGGGAGCCTTATTTTTCTGCAAAGCCATCGTGACCCACCCAATGAATGAAGTACCTAGCACATACATTTAACCAAATGTGCAAATGTGCTCATTTAGTCTTTCCTGTGATAGAAGCCTGTCTCAAGGAAGGCTGTACTGAAGAAAAAAAAAAGGCTTGGGAAAAGAAGAAAAAATAAAACCCAAACCCAAACTGAAAAACACACCTATATTTTTCATTTAAACATTTTTTTTGGCACTTCTACTGAAGCAGAATGTTCTTAAGAGCAAACCCATTCATACTGTGCAGATTAATTTTTATAAGAATTGTTTGTATTGTCTCTTGGAGAAATGCACTAATAATACATTGGGTATGTGCCTAAATTGTACAATATAGCGTGGATGGTGTCAATGCATTACAGAAGGCTTTGTGGTTGCTCTCTACAGGATTTTAATTTGCAGAGTATTGGTATTAAACTTCTGTATATCTGTAAAGGTCACTTAGAGTGACAATGATTTAACAATACTCACTGAGGCAAGAGCATTCCAACCCTTCTAGATAGCGGTGCACTTTAAACCACCTGGGAGGTCCCTTCCCTTTTCCCTTCCTTTGGAAAATCCATTGCAGTAGATTTCACTGAGTCTTCCATCTAATAAATTATTTTGCTTTCATTCCATTGTCTTCTGAAAAGCTGCATCTAATACCTTAACTCACCAGCTGGATTCCTGCTGCTCAGAACCAGACATATGAAAAAAATATATTAAAAAATCCACCTCCTGATTCCAAATTTAACACTCAGAAGACTTGCTGGATTTCTCACATGTAACAATACGTCTGGCAGTTACAATTCACAGGACTCTTATGGTGCTTCTCCCTCCGAAATCTGGAAAGATACTTGGGGTGTGACTTGAGAGTTAGCCAGTGAAAACTGCCTGGAATAGTCAAGTGTCAGAGATAGTGAGATTTCACCAGGGAATGTTTGTAGAGGCCGTGAGGGAAGCGAGGCAGTGCCCATAGCAGCACAGCTTGCTTTGCTTTCACAGGCCTATTTAGAACAGGGAATATTTTTAGCTAATATAATTGTACTAATGCATAATCATCATAGCTTGCAAAGAGGAAGATTGCATATGTATTCCCAGAATGGTTTAGGACAACAAACCAACCAAAAAATAAACCCAGCTGTGGCTGTCTTCTCATCAGGTCCAGTTCAGTGAAATATATAAGCTGCAAAATTTTCACATTCTCTAGTCTTCTAAAATGACAGATTTGTTCATGGTCCTTAGCTCAGCAGAGTGAGTGTGCTGTGCTGCAATGTTCTGTTTCTGGCATTTGTTAGCACCAGTTTTACAATAAAGTAGGAAAGATTTCAAATTTATGGTTTTCATTATTTGTCAGGAGAAGAGCTTTTCTTTCTCCCAACCACTGCCAGCTCATATTTGAGTTACCTTAAAGCATGTCCATAATTTGTAATTTTTATAACTATTAGAATTTCTATTTTCTATGTTAATGTCTAATTTTGACAGCTTTTAGGCCCTCCAGTAGCACATTTTAGTGAGTTCTGTGGTTTAATTGTACTGTGTTTAGGAGGTAATAATCCTCGTATCAGTTTTAGGATGTATTGGCTTGATTCCATTGTAATCTGCCTGCTTAAGTGGTTTTGTGGCAATCATCTTCTATATGAAATACTTATCATATTCAGAAACACCTACTGCAGCTGAACACGAAGTACTGTTGATTGAGTTGGAAGTGCATCCAAATGTCCTATAGCTGCATTGCATTACTCCTTAAAAATATGCATTATTGATGAACTCAGAAGCATGGATGGGAAATTACTATTACTGAAATGCTGCACATGATCTTACCAAACCAATTTCGTATTCTCTTTTTCAGTGCAAAAGATGCTGTGTCATGGTTTGTGTGTGAAGAAACAGTAGGAATACACCACAGAGCATTTATATACATTTATCTGCTTGTAGCAAAGGGATTTTGTTGAATGTAAAGAGCTATTCCTTGCTCTTTGCCTTACTTTTCCATCGGCAGAAACACAGAATGACTTCTTGCAATTTAAGGTAATATTGGGGTAATAAGTGGTTGCCATTAATATGATTTCTATTAATGAAAAAAAGAGAGCATTCTCTCTCTCTTAGATTTCTGTAAGGACCAGATTTTCTGATATTTAGGAATCAAAGATCCGCTTGAGCTAGAGAAAGGATGATGAAAAACGACTTTCCCTTTTCAGTCTTTAGGAGGAAACAAGAACACAGGGAAATCAGGCAAATAGCTATAAATCCAGGTTAACCTTTGGAAGGCAGTGAAGTCCTTCCGTGTTCCTTTGTCACCCATTTGAAAAGTTCAAAACCTTTTTTTAATTTTAAAAAATATGATTGTTTGTATGAGCATGTTATTACGAACCTATCTTTTAAAGAAGTTCAAGAATGTTAAACCATTAGATTACATTAAACAGCATTTCCATTGTTTGATCTATGGTTCCCTTTATTAAATCCAGTCTACTTAAGAGTATGTTAAAATTGTTTTACATTTCTGTAGATTAATTTTATATTGTCATTCTTTAGTCCCTAATCCATTTAAAGCAAGTGCAGCTGCTCGAGTGCAGCTGTAATATTTTTCCTATTTTGGTGAAATCTCTTTTGTTTTTAAAGAAATTGCTTAAAGGAGGCATTTTGGGGAGACAGATGGGAGAGGAGAACCAAAGCCACTACCAGAACATGACCTAAATCAGGACAAACATTGGAAGACTGTCAGATGTTTAAAAAAAAGAAGGCTGGATCTGACTCTGAAAGTAGCTTCTATTAACCAGTAGGTATTTCTGGCTTCGTGTGGAATGATTTTGTGTCCTATAGAAAAGTTGGTCCAGAGGAGGGCCACAAAAGTGATCAGAGGGCTGGAGCACCTCTCCTGTGAGAAAAGGCTGAGAGAGTTGAGATTGTTCATCCTGGAGAAGACTTTGGGGAGGGCTTAATGTGGATTTTCAGTACTTGAAGGGCACTTTTAAGAAAGATAGGGACAGACTTTTTAATAGGGCCTGTAGCAATATGAAAAGGGACAATGGTTTTAAACTAAAGGAGGGTAGATTCAGGTTAGGTATAAGGAAGAATTTCTTTACAATGTGATGTGAAACAGTGGCACAGATTGCCCAGAGACATGGTGGATGCCCCAGCCCTGGAAACACTCAAGGTCAGGTTGGACAAGGCCCTGAGCAACCTGATTTAGTTAAAGATGTCCCTGCTCATTGCAGGGAGATAGAACTAGATGAGCTTTAAAGTATTCTATGATTCTATGAAAATGTTAAACGTGTTCTGTGGATTGAAAATAATTAATTCTCTGAGGCAATACAAGCCATTTCAGCACCATAGAATTATTTCTTGTTAGCCAGCAAGTCTGTATTAATGAACAGGAAAGTGATAATCATTAACAAAAGGTAAAAAAATACTTCAGAGATGTACTTGAATAGCATGGTCCCATTTCTCTGGATTCTCTTTTGTGACATTTTGAGTAAAAATGGAAGGTCTGAAAAGAAAAGATTCCGAAAACCTGGTTCTTTTGCAAGTTTTTGAGCTTGTTTAGCTTTGCAGCCTCACATGGAGCTGTGGGAATTGCTGTATTCTGGTTGGGGGGTGATCTCAGGAAGGGTTGCAAGGTGAATTTAGAGGTATGGGTGAGTTCAGTTGTACCTGTGCTTGTTGTAAAATACCTGCAAGCAGAAGAATCTCCAACTGGAGCGACTTTTTCCTTGGTAAAAAGGAAGTGCGTTTGTCTCTGATTTTTTCTGGTCATTTGTTTAAGTTCAGGATGTTTGTTTGCTTTGTGCTTTGCTGGGTTTTGTTTGTTGTTGATGGTGGTTTATTTTTTTAATTGGAACAGTATAAAAAAGCATAATTTCATCCTAAGTAGTTATTCTGGTTAACATAAATGATTTTCTGAAATGATACTAATTTTGCAAGGCTTTCAGGTTTAGCATTTACATGCTGTGTGTCTGAAGCAGAAGTCCCACTGCAGTGAATCTGAGTTAACTCCTCTGCCCACACACACATTTGTTTCACATGTGAATAGCTGGATCCCTAGACTGAGATGATACTGGCTTGAATTTACAGAAGTCTATACAGGGTAAGTTCTACAGATAATTTCTGGGTTAAGTGTTGTTCAGATACTGCGAGAGCTCAGCCTCCTGAGATTGAAGTATTGAAGAGACAAATCCCACTCTTGAGCTAACCAAAAGCTTTAATTCCTTCTGCAAATTCCTAGTATTGTGTTTTTAGCAATGCAACTCTGTTTAGGCCCTAAACAGACACTAAAGGACATAGCCACTGACTTAAGATCAGTTTTATCTTTCACTGAGTGTTTTATCCATATTGTATACTTTATTGACTCATTTATTGAATGCAGCAGCTCTCAGAGAGTTAGCTGAGAGCACAGCTCTGGGCTGCTGGCTTCACATCCTGATAATTCATCTGGTGTATTAGTATATAACAGGTTTTTCATGGTTGTTTCCTAAATAACTGGTAGAAAAACCTACGAAAAAGAGGAGTCAGTAATTTCAATTTAAAGCTTGCCCTGATTAAAGGAGACAGTTTGGTTTGTCCACCTTTGCGGGTCAGAAGCTACACTAGAAAACCTCAGCACAAGCTCAGATTCTTACTCCTGTAAGGAGTTAAAGTACCTAGAGAAGCCAAAACATACACGAATAATGTTTTAAAACTATTCCTGCCAACGGGTATTTCCATCATCAGTTAGCTTGGTGAGAGCTTTCCGGAGTTTTCTACACTTGTCCTTCTCTTCCATGGCTCTGATTTTCTTAAGTAATAAATACATTCTTAGTCAGCTCCCCATTCATCTTGCTCCCAGCAACCATAAGGTAAATATACTCACATCATGTCCTTCACTAAACAGATATAGAACCGTGATAGCAGTATAACAAACAGAAAAAGTGCAAGGATGAGGATGTGTCAGCAGGAGAACACTCTGGAAGATGAGTCCAAACACACACAGTTTATGGATTAATTGAAATTAGAATCTGGATACTTTCAGACAGGAGTCTTAAATTAAATTATGAAAGCACTTTCTAAATAAATTACAAAAACAGTTTAACCAAATTAATTTTGAGCAGTAAGAATGTCTGATTAGAAATATAGCACAGTTTAAGTGGTCATTTAAAAAGATAATTAAGATAAGTTTTCCTGTGTATACCCACATAGAAACAACAGAGGACTTAAGCAGAGCAGTTCACCTCATACAGATAAATAAGGACTAAAGCCATCTGCCTTTAAAGTGGAGTGAAACAGTAACTACATTCAGTGAATCTTCGTACAACTCTCATCCCCTTTAAGTACACTAGGCTGTATTTCTCAGTTTCAGTTTTCATGAAGTTTGGTAGCAAAAGGTGTAGTCACACCAGCTGGCAGGCTGAGGAAGAACTTGTACAAAGGTAGATTGTATTATGGAAGGAAATTATCCATCCTCCTACCTGGGACCGCCCAACCTTATACTTGCCCTGTTTAACACACCACTGCATCTCCAGATGATGCATTGCCAAGAGGGTCACTCCCAGGAAAGGTGCTTTCTTTAAGAGTACACGTGAAGGGGACTGACAATTGCTTTGCACTGTGAACCGTGGGCAGCAGCACAGCGTGAGCAGGCAGGGCAAGGAAAGGTGCCAAGAGCAGTGACACTCCGAGTTCATTGACTGGAGTGAACGCTGGGTGCAGACTGCTCCCTTCTAACAGTTTTTTCTGTACTGTGTTCACAAAAGTTGCAAAGCTACAGAAGCCAAGTTAGAGAAGACAGATTTTATCTGTAACAAGCTTCATCCTGCCCAAGTTGTATCATAAACTGCTACAGAAACATCAGATAGAATACAAGAATAAACCCAAACACACCTGGGCATGTGTTTTACCTTCTAGCAGCCATGTTTTGGATAATTCAGAGGTCCTTTCTCTCTTCTTATCAAAGTTTCCTAGATCCTCTAAACCTTTGAGTGTAATCTTATCTAGTTCAGTGCCAGTGGAACAGGAAATTTAAATTCGTAATTGCTGGAGATTGTTGTCACTTTTCAAAGGAAATAAGAACAAAAAGTATTTTAAAAGAAATTGTAATCAATATTCATGTAAGTGACTGCCCAGATTTGCAGAAGTTCTGGGTAAGACACAGCATTTGGGGAGCTGATATTTGTGTTGCTGATATATTAAATTCACTAGTGACTTTCTCCACTCTGATAGTGGTCTCTTTCCACACAAGTCTGTATCAAGACCAAGAATATTTAAACAGAAAACACAGTTGGTATGGAAAAATTTGATCAGTTAATTATTGCTCCTTTATTCCAACTGCTATTTCATTGATTCACATGGTTTAGGCAGAAAAAATCTAAAATAAATCTTCAGGTTTCTTTAAAAAAATGCAGAACATCACCATGGTATTTATGTTTACAGCCATGAAAATCTCTGTAAATATTACTGAGAAACGTTAATTGTTTTTTTGGGGTTTAGCCAACTAGCAAGGAAAAAGAAAAGAAAAAACCCAACAAAATATTTCAGCATTTATACTCTAGGCCAGCAAGGCCTCAGAATCAGTGAACCTCAGGATTCAAAAGAGGGATTTGCAACCTGAAACTTTACTGGAAAGTAAACAAACAAAACTGATGTCAGAAGTTTCACTTTTCGGGCTTGCTAGAGCTGATATTAAAAGGGTTGACACTGATGTTTTAAATTATTTGATCTTTTATAAGATGCAAAATTGTCACTTCTGTTGTCCCTTCTGAGACCTGCTGCCACTGAGCTTTTGAAGGGAAATCACTATTAATGCAGCTAGTGCTGCCTGGATGGAGAAAAAGGACTGAAAACGCTGTTGGCCCCTTTTGATGTCAGCCAGTGATCTGGCCTCACATGATGCCAGCTCCTCTGTGTGGTCATACAGCCTGTTACAGATAACAGCTTGAATTACCTGTAATCTAAAAAATGTTGGTCAGACTACTGTAATAGCAATTCTTGCTTTTAGGGTGTGTTTTCTGAGAGGGAGAATTCAGAGGACAGTATCTTGCCTCACAGGACAGCTAACACGGAGTGGGATGGATATTTCCTGCTTACAGTGAGAGAGTACAACACATGCTTTACCTCAGTTTTAAGTATGGTTGCTTAGAAAAGGAGTAGACAAATTCATAGATAAAGCTATACAAAATACTCTTGCACCAAATACTCTTTTTTTTGTTGTTACTGAGTTGCAGAATTTATACAGGCCCTATTGTTACTAATTTTTTGAAGGAATTTTAGAAATAGTGAAAGCAAGGTTTGTTGTTTGGGAGGTAAGAAAGGAAGAGGATAATACTACCTAAAACAGTACACACCAAGCTGATGTCTAATGAAGGAGTGGCATTACTGTCTTGCTTGCTAATACTGTGAGAATTTATGGTACCTTTAGCTTGATAACCTTTGCTATGAGGCCAGAATAAAACCTGTTTTGTGCTCCATATATGTGCTGTCTGTGTTTTATTATGAAATTCATTTGATAAGACAGTTTGTTGGCTATTTGCTGGTTATAATTTAGATAAAAAGATAGAAAAGAGTAGTCACACTTCATACAGAATATATAAATTCTTACCAGAGCATCTCCTTTTCTCATTCTCCACACTGGACTATCCAAAAGCAACCAGGATTGCTGAATCTTGGTTGGGAACTGAAGTATTTTGGTTCATACATTCATAAATACCAGTTCCTTTCAATTCTTCTTACAAATTAGATATGATCTTTGCTATGTAATTGACAGCAGATCTTTGAATATTATTTAAGACATGGGAATACAAAGTGGGGTGGATGGTGTTCTATTTTCACAATGAACTAAGAGTTCAAACTTAGTATTTTACTTTTCTTGTTACTTGTCAAAAGAAATCAAAATTTTAAAAATTGAGGGAAGAGCAGAGTTCAAATTACAGTGCATAAAATTGAAATTAATAGCTCCTTATGACATAGGAAATAAAAGCTGGATTCTGTACTTGGGATCTCAAAATAGAAATCATCTTGGCAAAGATGACCACACAGTCCCAAATGAGAAAAGTAATTATTCCACCTTTGAGGTTTCTGTCCAATTTACTCCTTTTCAGACACTCTCTGAAATCACTGGTTATAGCACGGAATGTGTACAACACTTGTGAGAATCAACAAGAGATCGGAGAAAACTCTGTGTCCCTACTCCTCTACAGTTTTTCCCCATGAAATTATGATTTTTTTCTGCTGACCACATGGACTTATCATAGTGCCAGATTATTCTGGGATGTGTATCCATGTGGGAAAGCTTAGGAGCAAGGCTTTTCATCCCAGACCGTCTATTCCTTATTGACAGATCTTTGTAAACAGCAAGTGCATTCTAAGGAATGTGTGCAAATAAATACTATTGTTTCTTAGCTTTTTAAACATGTAGGTGGTGGTCACAGAGATCATTACATTATAGAAATCTGTCATTATTATTATTATACTACAGAGACTACTGTAATGAAACTACCAATTGATTTTTATCTCAGTAAATTAGCCCTGGTTGAATAACTCACCATGACTCACACATCAAAATCTTCACTTGTGTGTCCTTCATTTTTGTCTGCTTTTGCTTTTCTAGATACTTGTGTAGTTTCTATCATTATAGTGTCTGACCAACATAGAAAAAATATGTATATTATAAAAAACATTAATGTAGATTCCTGCCTTAATACAGTCTTTAATGTAGTAAATATAATTTATGTTCCATTTAGGGGTGTTTCACAGTGCTGTAACAAGGACAAAGGAGACACAGTACAAGACCAAATTAAGATTAAGTTAATTAGTCTGTATGATAGTCTCTGCAACTGGGAAAGGAATATTAAGAAATAAAGTCATTGTCTTCATGAAAAGTGAGTACTTTTTAAGTACCAGGTTATGGTCCATTCTGTAAAAATGTATGTTAAAGACACTGAAAGGGTATTTTCATGCCAAAATGCAAAGCTGTGTCCAATATCTAAAAGTACATCTAAACTGAATTAGGGAAAGTTTGAGAAGCAGGATATTTATGACAAGATGGAAGACATGCTTCTTCTGATCCTGAAACTTTATTTTTGTAAAGCACTTCATTGTGGAATGTGATTATACCTTTGGATTTTACTAGGATTCTCTTTGTTCAAAGTAGTTTAACTCCTATTCCGAGTGGGAAAAGCTGCTTTTCTTTTTTGTCTGGTAAGAATATTTCCAGCAGGAGTGAGCCAGGGTTGGAAGTGGGCTCAGATTGAGGCGAGTTTTCCTTTCTGTTTACTTCCTTGTGTAGGCAGACCCCGAGCGAGTGCGTCACACAGGAAGTCTGGGGAGTTACTCCAGATTTATGCTGATGTAACAGGACACAAGAGAAAATGTATGACTTTCTGTCCCAAGCAGATGGAATACTGTTAAATGACAGCTCCAGCAGGAACAGATTTGGGAAGTACTGTTTTAAAGGCTTGTTGAAGGAGAATGTTTTAAAGACAGGTTGGAAATAGCAGAAAGAGAAATCATGTTCTTTTTTCAGGTTTAAATAATGCCTGAGTAGTGCATTACAAGTCCATGCTGTTTATAATGCTGGAATACTATCCAGTAGCCTCTGTTTCCCCAGTTTCATTGTCAACTAATCTATTTAAATTTGGACTATAAGGGGGAAAGACCAATGCTAGTTCTGATCCAAGATGTGGATACTCCTGGTCTGTGCTGGACTTGTGGTAGGCTGCCTATCCTTGGTTTGTGATCTTCCTGTTCTACTGCTGAAGTACTGAACGAAAAACATTTGTTCTGCTGAAAGAACTGAGAGAGACCTTAAAAGTGTGCTAAAAGGCATCAGGGCAGATTTAAAGCTCTTTGTAAAAAGTAAAACACAAATGTGGACTTGTGCCTCTCCACCAGTGTAGTAAATGTCATCAAACTTTCCATTAGTACCATGCTGTGTTTTCCAAGAAGAGAAACGCCATCATGTTCATCCTATTCAGTTTTTAAAAATATCTCTCTCTCTGTCTCCTGCTTCAAAACACTGTTGAACAGCCTGGACAAAGTTAAACACAGCAATTCAAAAGTCAGATCCATTAGCCAAGATGGAATTGGACTTTGTGCTAAAAGAAGAACAATGAAAAGTACTGACACAGTGAACAGACTGAGGCTTTCTTTAATTTAGATATTGAAGTTTCTTATTATCACATATTGCCTGATGAATTTCATTGAATAAAATTTTTTTTTTCTGGCCTAATGCTTTCCTTTCTTCAATAGCCTTATGTTCCTTTCTGTATGATGCATGCGATATATTAAATAATTCTATTCTGTTTTCTAATCAGTATTTGTTAGCTTCCAGGAGTCAGATCTTATTGCTAGGCAACTGAATGAGAAATCTCCATCTCTGTATGAAGCAGTTTGCTAGATCCATGCTGACCCTGTGCTTATCTATACATACATCTATAAAATTACCTAAGTGCAGCTGTAAACGTCAAATGTAAACATGCTGTGTATCTTACCATATGGAATTTATCTTGAAACTGAGTTGTTAATTGTCAAAACAGTTTGGAAAAAGGCACTGATTTTCCCCTCCCCCATTTTAGACGTGTTTCCTTCACATGTATCTATCTTTAAGGGCAGCCTTAGTGCTGAAAATTACTTCTTACTTTTGGGCTAAAATAAATAGCAAATTTATTTACATCAGGATACTTCCTTAATTTAATTAATGCTTCTGTGAGATTTTGATTACTGTGATTCTCTGTTTGCAAGTTTTCCAAAGGAATTATGAGATAGAGGACTTAGTGTGAAAACCAACAGCAGGGCTTTAGCAGACTGTAGTGACAGCAGTTTTTCTGCAGTTTTTACAAAGCTTATACATTTAATAATTTATTGAGCTCTTATTTGCCATCTTGGTGCTTGATTGCATTTCCAGTGTCATCCAGTATATTTTGGTGATCTTCTAATAATATGTCCTCTGTAATGTCATTGTCTTATTACTAAAGATTTGTTCTTATTTTCTTCAATGTTATTTTTGTTTCTAGAGTATTACTGTTCTGCCACGGAGAAAAGAGCTTCTGCTGTCACACATTGGCATGACCTTTTTTTTTTTTAAACTATTTTAGATTGTTTGTTAACCAGTTCATGACATGCTTTTAACATATGTGTGGTGTTGGAGTCTCAGGAGTGTAGAATTAAGGTCAGAAGGGGCGTGTGGAGGTCACCTAGTTCACAGTCCTGTTCCAGGCATGGTTAATCTCCAAGGTTCAGGGCCTTGTTGTGTTCTTTCTCTCTCCTCTGCTGAGTGCCAACACTGGACACAGAATTCTAGTCGAGGGTGTTTTGGCTGTGGCTGACAAGTGCTGAGCAAAGAGCGACCAAGAGGTGACTCTTAGAGGCATTGCTTAGACATGCTGCTGTCACCACCCCTTAGCTGGTGGCTTGGCTGGCTGAATTACAGCCTTCCAAGTAAAAGACTTGAAGGGAACAGATGCCTTCCATTACCCAATTCTGCATTTTTAATTTCTCTTTAAACCAGCTTCTGACCCTTCATTGAGGATCTGCTAAAGGAGTTTATGTATATATTTTCATATAGGTACACCTAAAATTGGTTAGTATAAATAAAGGAGCTGAACTGATCCATTTTTCTGTTCTAATTTTGGTTCAGCTGTGATTAAGGATGTTCCACTGTCCTTCCTGTTCAGATCAGAAATAGATTGGTAACTGACTCATGTTAGAAAATACCGCCTTTAAAAATAGGAATGATCGCATGCTGTGGGTGATCCCATGGACTGGGGCTTCAGGTGAAGGGAGGGTTTAAAATCTCTTTTCTGCTTTGCTGTCATAGCACTGCTATTATTTATGGTTCCCACGTGGCACCACTGCTTTTCTCACCTCCTCAGCCTCACTTGCTGCATTTAGGGGCTGAGGCAATCTGGCAAGTACAGTTGAGGGAACGCAGGAAAGATGTAGCTCTGCCCCATACTTTGTTTTTCAGCAGTGCCAAGGATGTGGGAGCAGAAAAGGCAGGTGCTGAAGCCCTGCTGAAGTATGGATGGACACAGGTGTTTGTGCTGTGAGAGACTTGGTTCCTGTTCCTGAGTGATGCAGCACTGCTGGGGCCTGGCAGGCACTGGGCATGCTGGTGGCACTGGTCACTCAGGATGGCTCATGTGGCAGCCCATGCTCAGCTTACATCAGGTGCACAAAAAGGCAGACTGTGTAGCAGAGGACATAGAACATATGGAAATAAAATAAGTTTCTCTCTTCCTTTGTGCCAGTTTGAAGCGAAGAGAGCACTTCTAAAGAGGAAATGGTATCTCACTCTTAGATTCGGCAATTAGCCTCTTTTTTAACTGCAAAAGCAGGTGACAGGCAGTGCTGGTTGTACTGATGTACATCTCTGATGCAAACCAACCAAACTGCACAGGAATATTCCCTGTAAACCACCAAACAGCCTTCAGGTCAAAGAGAAGCTTGCACATCCTCCCATTAGGAAGCCACTGAGCTGTCCAGTACCCACAAAATGAAATTATGTTTGGTATCCTTTGCTCAGTTACAACTTTTAGTTTAAATCCCAAGTTAGAGTCACAGAATCATTATGATTGGAAAAGACCATAAGATCCAAAAGATCACCAAGTCCCAGCACCACCACAATGTTCACCACTAAATTACTAAACCATGTCCTCAATGCTACATCTGATCAACCTGTATTTACTTTTCCTAATATAATATTGTCTTATACACTACTTATTTTCTTTTACAGATTCTAGCCAGTCTTTTTTGTTTTCTTATGAGATTTTTGTTGCAAAGTGTCTAATCTTTAAGATGTTACAGATGGAAGCATTAAATGGTAAGTTATTAAGTAATTAGAAATAGTACATGTAATGTTAGTATTTTTATCTTTTATGCTTTTAAAGAAATTCTACATTTTTGTGAAATTAGCTTGTTTTCACTAAAGAAAGATATGTAGATGTTGATTTCTGATAGGATGATTTTCTTGACATACATCACTAAATCTCTTGATTATAAAAACTTGTATCTGTGATCAGGCAGTTGGAATAGATGATCATTGTAGGTCACTTTCAACTGAACTATTCTATTCTATTTAGTAATTTGTTCTTCATGTTTTGGACAGAAAAATCAGGGTTATTTTCAAAAAACAGTTCAATCTTCTGATAGAGTTGGTTCATCCACCCTCTTCAACCTTTCTACAATAGTGCTTCAAACACAGCAAAACCTGTCTCAGTTGAGTGTTCATATCCAGACTGAATGAATGCATTTTATTAATCTATTATATTCTTAGTTGTCTCTCCCTAATTTAGCTGTGATTTCCAAATTTTTTTTTTCTTTTGGAAGTGCTTCAGTGGAGTGATGAAGTTGCTTGCCACAAACAGGCTGAAATAAACACACAGGCTTTCAACCTTCAGGGAAAATGTGTTGGATTTGCAGGATAAGCATGAGAGCAGACTCTAACCACGATAAAAGGAACTACATAGCCCACACATTCAGTAATTCATCTTTGTGCATGCAGATAACATGCTGTGGTTGCCACAACTTTGACTTTCCATCCTGAACTTCCTGACATAGGTGAATCTAACTTGCTCCATTACTCCCAGGCAAACAAAATGATCTATTTTTAAAATGATTTAATCAAAGGAAGTTTTATTAAGAGGAAAGCTGAGATGCAAAAAGGAAATACATCCTGCCATGCAAAATTTGGCTCCAGCCTGCCCGCCACCTTGAGCTAATATTGTCCATGTCTACATTTGCAAGTGGTGCTGTGCAGTGAGAGCCAGTTTGCCTTTGGTGCCAAGAACCTGATGTCCACACTGCATGTGAGTGGGTGGAAAGGAGGGAATGTGCTTTGAACTTGCTCCAGTTTGCTCCTGTGAACTGAAAGTCCAGGAATAGCTGGGGCACAGGAGATGCTCTGCAGAGTCTGTAGAGCACATCTTTCAGCTTTGTGTCTTTTCGGGGTATATGGCTGTACTCTTTGACCTGGGCTAGGTGAAACAAAGTAAGGTGAGAGGGAATGAACAGGAGATTCCCTTCAAAAGCAATTCCTGGTATGAACTTACAAATTCATAAAGATGCCTCCATTGATGGAATGCTTTGAAAAGTAAACGTATTCTGCCAGACTATAGGGAATTAGTACCATTAGTACCATAGTGCCCTTTGAAAAGAAATTCTTTCTATATTCACTGATGTTTTAAAAAAATATTCCAGTATTTATTCTCTGTGCTAGGTGAGAGAGGGGAACATGGTAGAATATAAAGGTGTTCACAAGGGAAGCTCCTTGTCTGGTTAATAACAAAGGACTCACCTGGTAAATGATGATATTCTGTTTCATGACTAACATAGAGGGTACATGGACAGAAAGGTGTCTTCCATATATGTGATTTTAGTATTTCAAAGCCTTCACTATTTACCTTTTTCTAAAGCTGCAACTAAGAGAGCTTTCTCTGATTTCAAATATTTTTATTCTTCATAAAATGAAAAGTGATAAATTGAAGGCCTTGCATGAAATCCAGTACACCACTTAATTCCATAGCATTAGTTGCAGACAATACTATTGCTACCCTTATTCTTCTGAGTCGGTACTGTAAAATAATGCAGTAGTGAATACAGAGAAATATGATAGTCCTGTAATAATGGTGGAACTGAAGAAGGTTATGTAATTCAAACACTTGTGAAAGTAGTAGAATTATGGGTTTCTTGCCAAGGCTTGTCTTCTGAGACTGTGATTGTTTACAGGAGCTGTAGCACGGAAGCCCGTGAGGGAAGATGAGATGAAGAGGCTGATTCTGCTGCCTCATTCAGATGAAGCAGGACTTGCTCTGAGCAATGAATGCATTCATTTTCACGAGGTAGTCTAAAAATGGACTACAAAGCAGGATGGAATCCAACCCTACATCTTAGTATTCAAACTCTGTTTAAACAACTGTCTGCACAACGCTGGATTGCACTTGTGTTTGGTATGGCTCTCAGTGGAAACCAGTAACACCAGTATGTACCATCATGGTGAGAACACAAAGCCAGAGGCCATGGCACTTTTTACACAGACTTTACTTAAAATAGGTAAGTGGTCAGGTGAGCAGAGGTAATGAGCCATGTAGAAATTTGTACCAAAGCTTTTACTAGCCTTAGCATGAGAGCTGCAGTATTTATGTAACTTTACACATGGATATTGTTCACCTTTTGTAAAGGAAGTCAATCCGTAACAGAAAAGCTGTCTTTTAAAAAAATACACGTAAAATCAGCATTCTTTTAACCCAAACTCTCTCTCCCCCTTTCTGAACCACTTTATATTGTTGTTCCACATGTGATACTTCCTTTAACACTACATCAGCATGTGTGGTGGTCAGTGGAAGTTTTGCCAGAGTACAGTGTAAAGCAGGTTTTGGCAAATGGTGATTGCAGATTATAGAAGGCTTGCAGCAGAGCTGGGAGCCATAACAGTGAGAAAGTTGGCTAAGAGAACCAATATGTTCCTCAGAACTCAGCAGAAGCCCTGGACCTGGGAAGTCCTTTCCTCGTATTGCTGATTTTAAGATCATGTGGTGAGCAGCATTTGATTTCTTTGAGTTGGAGATATTTTTTAAAATTCTGCTGGGTGTCTGTGAGCATCCTCAGCATCTTGTTTGGGAAAAAAGAATGTTATGTAGTGTACCACATTCAAAAACTCTCTGACCCCTTAGCATTTGAGATTTGATCTTATTTTCATTGTGTTTAGGGCCTGAGTAGTTCTAACCATTGCTTGAATAGTAAATGCTACTTGGTCCCTCAGGACTTTTTTTTTTTAAGAAAGGTAATGGCATATGTAAGAATTAATTAATTCCCTGCAGTTTTTTGTATTCTCTTCAACTCTCAGTCTGATTTTCTGCATTTTTCTGCCTGTTCATATATATTCAGCAGCTGAGCAACTATGGTTAAAAAAAAAAGTCACTGAAAAATACCAAAACTCTATTTCTCTCCTCCAACCTTTCAGAAGATACCTGCAACAGAGAGGGTCAGGAATTTTAATGCCAGCTGATTTGAGACCCAGGAGAACAAATAACTACACAGCATTTTTGCCAGTGTAATCTTTGGTCATTATTATTGATTGAAATGAAGCTTAAAAGTGTGTTTCTTCTGAAGTCTTTTGAAAAATGGTGGCTGTCAATACGCTTTTAAGGCTGAAACATCTATCAGCAGCCCTGTAAAGATGGTGAATCAGTTCTGCTGAAGTACGTGACACTGTGAGAACTCCTCAGTGTGTCTGATGGGGAATCAGAGGTAACTTTCAAATTTTGGATACAAATGGAGGAGAAGAATAACAATTCTCTGTGATGTGCCAATTTATGAGCAATGAGTAATTGCACTATGCAGGTTAAAAGCACCTCATTTTTGAGAAAGCAGCAAGGAAGAAAGTGTAAAATTATGTGCTGAGGTCTGACCCTCAAAATACTAAACTTCACAAAAATTATTCACCAAGAAGACCTGTAGAACTCAGAGAGAGAGTTTCCTGGGGAAAAAGCTGTAAGTGCTTGAGTGTAACTTCTTGAGTTCCATAGGGTTATGATCTGATTGTTTAGTTAGTTTTTTTCCCTTTGAGTTGATATTTGACATCTGTCGAGTTGAAAGTCTTGCACAAGAGTGAAAGTTATTTTACAAGAATTAGGTGTCACAGAAATAATTGATTTCCAAGAGTATGGTCATGCTTATGAAGTCTTGACAAGAACATTTTCATGAATTTCTATTCTAGAAGGTAGCATTGCATATTTAAATAAATTTAAAACTCCCCCAAAACAACAAAAAACCCTTAGTGCAAAGAGTAAAGACCAGTAATTTCTGCTAATTCATGCAGATTATTCTTTCTGATTTGCTTAATATTTTATGTTCAGATAATCTGTGAAATCCCTTAAAGGAGAACAAAAGCTTTAAAGATGTTCTTAAGATATTATTGATAATATTCATAAATGTTATCAGTGAGGAAGTAAAAAGCAATTTTTCCTGAACTTTGCCTCAATGAATAATTGTTGACAAAGGGCTCTTCAGGACTAAATGTCACATCTTCTTTTTCTATGGCTTGTAATAAGTTGTGCAATCAAAATGCTAGGGTCACTAGTTTTTTACTAGGAAAGAGATTATTATGTCTACGTGCCCAAATGTTTTCAGTTCTCCGTAACTTTGATGGCACAATATGTGATGGAAGTAAAGGAAATCAAGGTAATATTTGTGTCTCCTAATACAAACACAGCTGTACCACCTCTTACTAGTTAGGCAAATACTCTATCTGCACAGTTCATGTCTGGAAGTAAATATCAAAGATGACCAGTGTTAAATGTGTTGTTTAGATTAGGCCCAGGGTTCAGTTTGTTTCCTACTGAAGTTTTCATTGCTGCTATTGACAATTCCCTCTTATATAAAAACAAACAGATAATTCTTTTGCCTCTACGGCTCAGTAAAATAAATTCAAAAGCAATTTCCTTTCCTCAAATAGTTTTATGTCTTCAAGGAGTGAATTGCTGCATGAAACTACTAAGCAGGGCTGTGATTATTTTTGTCATGCTTTTTAGCCAATCTTTCTAGAATGGAAAAATATTTTAATTGTAGATCAGGCCCTACTGAAGATTTTTCAATTTATTACAGTACATAAAACAAATGTAATTTTGACTCATCGTGTGTATAAATAGCTTCTCTAATGTATTAGATTTTTCTCAATTACTCAGATTACTCATATGTTTCCTAGGTTATCAACAGATTTTTTATTTAAAGAAGAGGGAAGATTGATTCTGACATTTTCTCAGTTGTGTGCAATGACACTTTTAAAATCGTAACGCTCTCCTGCCAGCTACGGATATTGACTCAGGCATGAGATTTTCAGAAGACATGCTTACTTTAGAGACTAGTTTGTCATGTTTCCATCTGTTGGATAAATATCTTTTTGACTAAGTGTAAAACCCCAAATACATGTCATCCCAGATGCTCGAGAAATTTTTCACCCAACTGCTGAAAGGATGAGATGAAAAATCCTTTCAAAACACCTGCCATGCGAGACTGCACAGTCCTGTCCCAGGCAACTGGAACAGCCACCTGAGGTTTGGAACTTCAGCAATCCCAGCGTTGAAAACAGCAATCCATGAGACAAATCTTACTGCTGGGTAGTGTTTGATTACCCAGCAGGTGGGAGATGTAAATCAGGAGCCTGGAGGGAACCAGGAGATATGAGAATGGCAGAGGGTTGTGTGCTCAAGTGCGTGCCCTCTGCTGCCGGGTTCCCGGAAACCTGACCTTGGGTTATTTTGGATACTGGCTGATAAGAACCTTTTCCTTGTTGTCTGAGCACTGACACTGAAGAAATTTACATTCCTCCTTTTTGCATTTTATGCTCCTGGCTGTACCAGGCAGGACTGATGGGGGCAGGTGAGACTGAAATCCCATTGTGCAATCTCCCTCGCTGGTGTGCAGAGATTTCTGTCCCTCACAGGGAGTATTTGTTAGATCTTGAGAAGTGTTCCTTCAGAGTTCTAAGAACAGTATGTTCACTTGTAAATACTCCTCTATTTCCCTTTTCCCTTTCACTGAGTTAAAATAATGCTCTGGTGGCACAGTCTCTGTAGTCCTTCTGTCGTTACACTTCAATAGATGTGGAGGGATCTGTTGTTTAAATAGAGGTCTTCTCTGCAACACCAATGTGCTTCCGTTGATACTAGTTTTTTTCTTCCTTAGCAGTATTCTACCTATTGATGTATTTGCCTAGGAAAAAGCAAAAGCAGTTAAAGCAGGAAGTAAACAAGAATGACAGAAGAATCATTTTATACTGTTGACTTCTCCACAGCAGGTTTGATGAGAGCAGATAAAGACAATTTTATTTTTTTATTCAGTAATCAGTTTTACTTAATGTAGCCACCAGCAGACTTGGTGATCCTATGTCCCATTTTATATGGTGTGATTTTAACCATGCAGCTTTCCCTTTTTCTCTGTCTTTTTCAACCCAAAAAGCAGGTTTCTTTTATTTTGTACTTAAGTTTGATTCTGACCAAGGCAGTGAACAGCTGTGGTCTTGCTGTAAGTTGCTACTGTTATTTTCCCTATACTTTCCCAATCTCTGCCTGCAGAACGGGAATGTGAGACTGGAAGTGACTCATTGGATCACAGAATCCACCTCTCTGCTGCAGAATTCATCGCATGTTATAAACTGCCTTTAAAAACATCTAAACTTGGTCTTGAAAATGCTTTGTCACACACCTCACCTGCTCTGAGATATCCTACATTGTTTAAAAAATGCTGTTAATGAACTTGAAAGGCCTCAGCTCCCCTCACTGCTGCTAAGTAAGCTTTTTTCCCCCAAGATATCTGCATGAAAATACAGTGTGTAGGTGTTTTTTTCCAGTTGCTCTTGCCAGAATGCTGCTCTGGGACCCCACTGATTAGAAACACAATTATTTTGCTCAGCCTTCGTGGCTAATTGATCTGTGCTTGGAAGTGTCTCCCAGCTTGCAAATTTGGTCGTGCAGTTTCTTGTGTTGTCAGAACTCTTCTGGGGAGGTTTGTTTCAAATAAGTCTAGGATTGCTCACTGAGTTGAGTTATGGGAATGCACAAACTTATTTTGTCAGTTTATATTACATGAATAATGTAGGAATAGGGTGGAATATCCAGGGTTGCTGGATGATACTGTAGTAAGGGAAGAAATGCCTGGATTAACTGAGTATGAACAGACTGAGACTGATTACAAAGGCTTTGTAAATAGAAATATTTCAGCACATCTCAGTTGTGTGTTTAAAGTCAGCATTGCGGAATTCTTCTCATCCATAGGGAGGATTTAAGTTTAGAATGCATTGAAAAGTAGTGTTACTGTCTCTATGATAGTTTTTCTAAATCAGTGAAAAGAAACCTTTAAGAATGCTTCAATGATCACAGAATATTCTGAGTTGGAAGGGACCCAGAAGGATCGAGTCCAGCTCTTAGGTGGATGGCCCATACAAAGATCAAACCCCAGTCTTGGTGTTAGCACCATGCTCTGACCAACTGAGCTCATCTCAGGGCTTTTATGAAAGGAAATAGCATGGCCCAAGCCTATGTCTTCTGGCAGAAACAGGAATGACAAAAATCTCCTTAAAATACTCTTTTTCAGATTTTTTTCCTTCATTCACAAATTCTGTTGTCTTCAGTGGTGAATTTCTGACTATGTCCACTGTTAGCCATGCCATTAAATTGTTCTTTTTCCTTTCAGTTCTTATTTCCTGGACTGATACCATAACATTCTGAATTGATTCCATAATTTATGACTGGTATTATAACTAAAGCAGATTATTTTTAAATTAAAAAATTATTGTGTAAGTAGATTCCACCTTCATCTGATATTCTAAGAATTTACTATCAGCCTCTGGCAAGGGAGATCAAATGGATTTTTAGATAAATGCAACACAAATTCCAGAAATACCTCTCTGGAACTCTATTTTTTTTTATTCAAGTGCTAGTAATCACAGAGTTGTTCATGAGAGATTTTACTGATGAAGTGGGATGGTGCTCTTTCATATGTTCCTTGGAGTTCCTTCTTGATGCTTTTAGGTCACATTTGCACAAATTCCTGCTTTTGTTAGGGCTCTGGTAAAGGCAGTTTGATCCAAGAGCAAAGGAGGGGGAAATTTAATACTATAAGTGGGGCTGTGTGCTCCCAAAATTTTAAAATGGCTGCTTAGGGCTTGGTAACTGAGGAAACCTCCTCTGAGTCCAGTCATTGACTGTCACCTTTGTATCAGAATTGCAGATCCTCTTAATAATCGTCTCTTGTATCCTAATATCCGATTTTGGACTCTGCTACATTCACCAAGTCTCTTGACAGTATTGAATATTTTTGGCTGCAAGGGGCAGCAGCTGTAGAAGGAGGGGTTTTTGTGTGGGAAAGTTGCAGTGTCTGTTCATATGTTATTCTGCCACATGATGTCCTCCTAAGCCAGGTTAGAATTATGGAATGCAGGCACTCAAACTGTGCATTTCTTCAGCATTCAGACATGTATTTATATAAAAGGTTCCCATCTTGTAGTAAATTATTACTCTCATATTATAATATTAGTAAGTAATACTATTACTTGTATACTAATATGATACTAATATAATAAGTAATACTATTACTCTAAACTAATCAGAAATACCTAGTCTGTAATTTGTTTCAGCTGCTATATATGAATAGTGAACATTTTTTCCGAGGCTGAGCACTATTATTACAGCCTTATGATTAAAATCCAGACCTTAAGAAACTTCAGCATTTTCAATTTGTTCAGCTTAGTTTTACTGGTACTGCTCACTATTTGCATTTTGTGCTAGTTGTGTATTTTTTGCACCTAGGCACATTTCAAATGTCGCATGCATTATGTGAGCGTTGTAATTAATCTTATGAATAAATTACTTTAAATAAGATGTCTACTATTTAGGGTATGACAGAAATAAAGACTTTTAGGTACAGCATCCTGCTTTTCCTTTGTGTCATATTACTTGTTGCTTTAAATAACTTTTTCTGTCAAAAAATAATGTGCTTTATAACGCTAATGTGTATTTTTGTGTACTTAGGGCTGCACGAAGGTCAGTTTTCTGCCAGTTCATTAATTTAGAGGGGATAATCTCCCACCCAGACAAAGGAAGATATTGAAACTAGAGAAGTGGCCTTGAAGATTTTGATCATGGAGGTCAGTAGTGCACTGACTTGTCTCAGCTCTCAGCCTAGTGCTTCAGAATATTAACCAAAACAAGGATAGAAAAATAACCCTGCTTTATTTTCAGCAGAGTCAACAGGTCTGTCTTCTCTCCATCCTTGATCTGTGTCTGTGCATATTCATGTATATGTACAGGTATGCATATCTCACCATATAGAACCCAGCAGAGACACAAGTGAAACTTCACCCCTTGCTCATCTGAGCTTTTACTGTGGTGGGGCTTTACATTGGGCATGAACTATTTATAACAACACAGATTTACAAGGTGGCTGGATAGTAGCAGAAAGAAAATTTTCCAGTACTGATATCTCAGTTGTTGAAAGTTTACTTGCAGATCTGGTTCTTACTATGTCCACTAAATTAGACACTTGGACTTTTGACACACTGCAGGATTTGCTTCTGGTATGGAATTTAATTTTAACCTAAACTTCAGTTTAGGATTTTTAAGTGGACTCATTCTTCAGTTAAAAAATGAGGAAAAGAGTCGCACAGCAAGTTACTAGGGAAATGAAAAGAACTGTTTTCTGTGGAATACTCAGTAACTGGTCCATCCCTCTCCCTTGATTGCATCCAGTACTATTTAAAGTAATTATACTAATCACCACAGTATTTAGACATAGATAACATTCATGAAGAAAAATGAAAATGGTGTTCTACCATGCCAGTGAAATCTGATTTGACAAGTTAATCCAGTATTTATTTAATTAAACAATGGTAATAAAATATTTAATTGCACTTTAAGATTTCTGTTTCTGTCCTTCAACCAGGCAAAAAATTCTGAACTCAACATATGTCAAGCAATAAAAATGCCTCAAGCACATCAAATACCAGCCCATTATACAGATTAATGAAAGACACTGAGCTGCAATGTGCACAGGTATTAAATATTTAATTCCATTTTTCTCTTTGAGTCTGAAGCAAAAGGGAAACATCCCTCTCCTCCCCCAACCCAGCCCTGTTTGTTTCTGAGGAATGTTAATCAGCTTCCTAGTGCCAGCAGGCTACAATCACCAACTACTAATTAGTTTCAGATAATGATATTGGTAATGAGGCTCTAGTTTCTCAGAGGCACCCGACTGAGCTTGGCTCAGGTTTATTCAGTTATTTATTAAGAATGTTATTGTGCAGTGTGGACAGTTTGAGCATGTTTAATGCCAGATATTTGTCTTTCATGTAATAGTATCAACACACCGTTTTAAAATAGGTTTTGCTGATAGAGCAGCTGATTTTAAATTAACTTTCCATTTAACAATGACAGTATTAGTCTCCCTGTTACTCCAGTTGTTTGATTACTCTCTTGGACATGTTTACTACTCAGGCAATTATCTAATTACCTTAGGTAAAGAACACTTAATTGGGGAAGTTTTTAAATTAACTTCCGGTCACATTGCCTCTCGAGGAGGTCTGTTCATGGTCTCCTGTCAAATGCTGCTATTTTTGCAAGGTGTCAAATTCTCTGCTAGATGTTTCACAAACAAGGTTATAATTTGTTGGAGCTGCCAACTGTGAGGGGTAGAGAAAACAGATCAGTCTCCACTTCATGTAGTGCTGTTGTCAGGTGTGAGGTTAATTTGTATATTCCCAAAAGTTAGCCTTGAAATACTTTCCACCATTAAGGCAGAGAAAGAATACCATTATCCAGGATATAACAAATACTGTGAAATGATTTCATACCTGGAGCTGTACTAGGGAGGGAGAAATGAGACATTTCAGCATCTACATGAGGATCTCAGTTTGGAACCACCTTTCTTTCTGGTAAGTTTACAGTGGAGGATTGTGTTTAATGGGTAAAAACATGCAAAAATGCCATGCCTGTTTCCTTGTAACATTGAGTATTGAAAGTAAGATTACAGGAGGCAGACATGTAACATGTTTCCTGGGATCCTGCCTTTGCTTCTGCTGAACGTTGCAGGCCTTATTTGACCTTCAATCCCTTAAAAGCACCAACCCACTGCCAGAAAATCATGGTGGAAGAATGTGGCATATTGAAACATTTTGGATTTTATGCTTTTTGTCTTTTCATGGCTGTCTTGTGCTTTTACATTTTCAGTATTTTAAAGCCTGCATTTTATTGATACTCTCAAAAGATCAGGTGTTAAAAAACACTATTTTTATCAAAGTCACATGTCTAAATTGCAGTTCTGAAAATGCAAGTGCTTTCTGTTGGTATGTGGAATGCCATTTTTGGCTTGTTTTTGTAGTTGAAAGTTCCCCAGTATGATTAAAACATTCTCAATTTTGACAAATTGAGCACTAGAAACGAATGGATTTGTTATTCTTTTGAGTAAATATGTGGAAAGCAGATTTCAAGGCATATGTAATTGTATTTATGCCATCAAGAGAATGTGTGCTATTTCTATATTCCACTCAATAGAGCATCTTTCTGAGATGAAGAATATCTCGAGTTTTTGTTTTGGCTTCCAGTAAAATTTCTATCACCAATAATAAATGTAAAAATCATTAATGGGATTCTGGATTGCTCTGTCACATGTAATCCTTCTACTGGGCCCAAGAAGCCTTGAATTATTTTCTTTACAATACTGCAGCTTCTGCTGAATGTTGTAGAATGGTTTCCAGCTTGCTTCTTAATACATTCTTTGGGAAAATGGAAGACATGGATTTGAGCTCCCTCATTCTGAGGAGAAATCAAATTGAGCTTTATATTTCGTAGGTGACTGCTAGGCTCTTCTATGAACAATAATAACTTTTTTTTTTAAATTGTGTTTTGCCTTTCTACTTCCAAATCAAAAAATACACTCTGAATGTTTCAGCATTATAATCAGCCCAGCTGAAGCCTAGAGATATCAGGATTTATCAGTTATAATGAAAATACAGGTTACATATAAGTGTGGACCTAGGTTATCCTAGGTTTTAGGCTAGCTGCGCTCTCCTTTGCTCACCAGCTGTATTCCATGGAAAGTTTGTTTTAAAATACGCTTTCCTTGTATTATGATTGTAGAAAACATTTTTCTTTTTTTTGTTTAATGTAACAGGGGGACAAACCTATTCAAAGATTTTATTTTATAAACTGGAATTGTCTACAGTAGCTAGAATTTGAGGTTAATGGCATTAGAGTATGATAATTGCTGAGTGACTTTGCACAGCTGTGAGCTTTGATAATTAGGAAGAAACCTTACATCAGGAGCAGATTGTTTAATATCTTTTTATTGAGTATGTTCTCCAAATTTGCTGATCAAACATGGGATGCATCCCAATATGAGATACTGGAATCTGATGAGTAAGATCCCAAGATTGACAGAATAACCTTCTCCATAATTTTACTAGGCACTGAAGTGAGGCTGACAAGCCTGTAATTACCAGGGTCTTCCTTCTCACCTTTCCTGAACTTTTGCCACTTTTCAGTCAGCTGGCACCTCCCTGGACTACCAAGGCTTTTGAAAACTAAGGAGAGAGGTGCTGCAATAACATCAGCCAGCTCTTTCAGTACCCTGGGATGAATCCCATTGGGCCCCATAGGAGATAAGGGTGAAATAGCACAGTTTGGTTGTACTCCCAATGGTCAGCTGATGTTTCCTTTTCTTCTTGGAAGCACATAATGCACATGGACATTTTCTCTATTTCTGCCACACCAATTTTCTGCTTCCTTTTCTCCTGGAAATATGAAATGATTGCAGCTTACCAAGGTGCCAATAACTGTGAACTAGCTCACTGAAGAGCTGGTGGTTTATCATTTAGACATGCCATGATGCTGTGTGTCACACAACATCACTCACAAGAGGATTATGGTGTGCTTAAATGCATCACTCTGTGCCAAACTCCTCAAAACTTGAATTTCTGTACTTTTTTGGAAACAAAACCCTTAATGATGGTGATGAGTGTTTCAAGTCCTCTCCTGGTTTCAATTCTCTTCATCCTGTCTTGATGTGTGAGAAGTGCAGATCACAAACTTGTCAGTCAGGTAAAGGCCATATTGCTTTACAGCCTTCTAATTATTTAAAGAAAATAAATTTCTGTACACACACTTGTCCAGTGAACTTTTGAGGGTAAAGTTATCTTCGACATCTGAGAAGTATGACACAGGGATGTAACAGCACGTACTGCTACTTAGAGGAGTTCTGCTGACTTTTATCATAAAGAACCTATTTAAATTGACTCTTAAAATTGCTTTGCTTTCCTATTAGCTACCTAAAGGTATGAGAAATTTTTTTTAAGCTTTCTTGCCCTTGGTGTGGCCAAGTTGACTGTCACCAGTCACCTCCTTATTTCCCATGTGCCTCAGCATAGTTTCCAGGAGTATCTACTCCATGACCTTACAATATTTGTGTTTTGCTGTGCCAGTGTACTAACACATGAAAACTTGACTTTGGTGTCCTCAGTTTCCCAGTCTTGGGGGAATGATTTCCTTTTGGATTAATGATGTTTTTCTGTTGTGGCAAGAGGCTTTACAATGAAGAAAAGACTAGCACATAAAAGCTGTTTTACCTCGGTCAGACCCAATACACTGATTTATTAGGGAACTTGGCTAATAGGTTTAGCAGAGAGTGAGACATCACGGTAGATGCCTGACTCAAGATATCTTACTTTTTATCTCAATATGGTTAAATCTCCCCCAGTCCCAAAATATTTTTTAAAATAATTACAACAGAGAGCTTTGAAGAGATGAGGATATGAGGGACAATGGCTGAATGCCATTTCTGGCTTCTCTGTTGTTAGAAAATACAGGGAAGTTGATGTCTGCCAGAAAGGTAAAGCTGAATGCTCTTTTAGTTGGAAATACTGTGTTTTACTGGCCCTGGATTCCTGAAGTTACTATCTTCTTCCTGAAGACCTGTAAGATAACCCATTTCTGAAAAATATATTTTTAGCTTGTTGTGTCCATCTTTTGGATAAAGAAGTAACATAGCTTTTTACTAATTTTCCTTAATGTGGGGGGTTTTTGGCATGTAAGTACCTTTATTTTATCATGTGGGAAACAAATGGGGAAAAGCCATTTTCTTATAGATATTTTAAGTATATTTCAGATCTTTTGTGTTTGTATATGAACATCTCAGGTGGCTGATATTATATAACATGAGATACACTTTTTTAATGAGAAATGCAAAATAAGAGTGAATTAATCCAAACTAAGACTGAGAAGAACTCAATGATTATCTGTATTTTGGTTTTGTATTATATCCTGAAGTTCTGTTATTGCTCAGTGACATGCTCAGAGTGAAAGGCAGTTTTGTGCAACTTATTTAAAACATTTTGAAATGTTGTCTTAGAATAGCTGAAATGGAGATGGAGATGTCAAATGAAGTTCATTTGACAGTGCAGTCTGGAAGATGAATAAATGCTCAAGAACAAACTCAAGTGTCCACGTAGTTATGTCCAAGTTTATGCCATCTGCATATCAGTGTTGGTTTTATGGACTTGTGAAGAAAGACAATTAACTGTTGTTCAGCTTCATCCCAGACTTGTAAGACAACTTATAACACTCTCTTCTCCCCTGCCTCTCTATCCTTTGTAAATTTTAAAGGTGGTATTCTCTTCCCTCAATCTTTGCATCCTAGGAGTTGCATATATAGGAATTAAGAGTTGTAAAAGAAACACTGCTTATAGTTTAGAAAACAAAAATTATCATCAAAAGCAAAACAAACCTGTCTTCACCCTGTCAATTGACTAAGAGGCTAAATAAATTAGGATTTTGTCTTCCTTACCTCCTTCCTGCAGAAGACAATTTGTCTGGTTTTCACAGTAAAGCACTATGCAAGTGTAATGCCAATCTAATTCAAATTGTAGAGCAAATCTGTGCTTTCTACACCTGTTTTTAAGGAACTCCTGATGTTTCAAGTTGTTGCTCTCTTTTATGCCAGAATAGTATGAAGTGTTTTGGCCATTCTCCTGAAATTGGATTGTCCAAGTCAGAATTTCAGCTTTTGATTTTGGGAATTATGTGTGTGACTATCACCAATATGTGTATCATGCAGAGAACACTAGCACAAAATGTGGGAGATCTAGATTTAAATATCTGTTCTTCTTGATTCAGAGCAGTTTATCCTGCACTACTTGAAGGCATTCATGGATTTAAATATGGATCCTCTGTTTCAAACCATGCCACTAGACAAGTTTATCAAGCCAGAGCACAAGTTTATATAACTATATTAATATGCATGCTTCTCCTGTGGTATAGCTCTGTGCAAAGAATGCAGCTTGGAATAACAGTTATGATGAAGTTTCATTTAATCACAAATACTCTGTTTGTGTCTTTGTGTATAAATAGCAAATAATTAGTTATACTCAGAGTAACTCATTAAAATTCCATTTAAAGTCATTAAAGTTAGTCTGGGCATTTAAAAGGTCATTATCAAGAAATTATTAGTTTGCTGTATGTTGAATACTGGACTTTTAAAAATTGCATCTGAAAGAGGAAATTGGAAGTGGAAGAAACTTGCAGACAAAGCAACAAAAATAAATAAAATTACTTGCTGTCTGGTGAAAGAACTCTCCAGAAAAGCAGATAAGGATTTCCAAAAGCAGTCTTCCTTTCTGATAGCCTGTTCTTTCCCCTCCCTCCTTAACTCTGCAAAAAGTTATGTTTCTCTCACTTTTTCATTTCCATTGTGACTACATCAGAGAAGACCAAATTATTTCCTGAGTGATGAAACGGGAAGGGGAAAATTAATTGAAAGATAAAGTCCTTATTCAAACATGAATTACCATGTTCTAGCATTCTGTGCTGCAATGAAAGATAATGTCTTAAGCTCCCTGTTTGTCATCATCATCAGGGAGATGTCCCTGCCCATGGCAGAGGGGTTGGGACTAAATGATCTCGAGGGTCCCTTCCAACCCTTAGCATTCCATCCTCACTGCCCTGGAGAGCAGCATGAGTTCTGCAATGGCTGCACAATAAAAGAATCCCAAACTGTAGCTGATTTCTGATTTTATTAGCTCGATTTTTTTTTCTTTTTTTTTTTAAAGGAAAATAACTAGCAGAAAACCAATTAATATTTTAATTGTATAAACCTTCTGAATTTTCATGGTAGTCAAATAACTGGGAGAGTACAATGCCAGTGAACAGACATTTTGGGGTCACTGGAGACTCATTCCATGTATAACTTTTCAGCATACTGAATATTCTTGGGGATAATAAAAAAAATTACCAAACCCAATGCTTTAATTTAGGAACACAATTTGGTGGTAATTTGCATAACAATAAGATGCTGTTAAGCAAATGTTATTAAGTGGTTTAGGTACTGAATGAGGTAAGAAAGGAGATAGAAATTAGACTGCAATATACTACTAGTGCTTTAATCTCACCTTCCTTTTTTAAGGATGAGTTTAATCTTTTGCTGAATTTTTTCTCATTTGTTTCCTAATTTTGTTTATTAAAATATTTCAGTTCTGCCTACTTAGCTGCTTTGTACTCTGGAGTTACATATGAATGGGTCTGTAAAATGGAACATTTTCACTGGCATGTTCACAGAATAGCACAGTGATATATTAACATTTCGAAGAGTTTCAGTCCAAAGAAACTGCTGTGAGTCCTTGGTGTGAAATAAAGAACATTCTGCCTGACACTTGGGCCAGATTCAACTAGTAATTTGGGATTTTAGTCTTCTCATTTGCCATGGAATCATTGAAGCATCAACTTCTTTCCCAGATGTTTTACTATTATTTAATTTGTGCTGTGGTGGTGCCATGGTGGGTGTGATCAAAGGCTCTTTAGCTGATGCCTCCTCTCTGCTGGGGTGAGCAGCAGTTCCCTCCTTCAGCAAGAGCTGGCTGGCCTCTGGCAAGCCTTGGCCACTGACTGCAACCTCTGCTTTTATTCCAATTATTTCCAACTTGTCGTCTTTAGTGTTTTGAAGTGGAGGGGTGGGATGAACTGGCAAGTTAATTGGAGTGAAAAGGCAGACAAATTTTTAATTGTAAAGAAAGGATACTGTAGCTGTGAAAAGTGGAATCCTGTTAATAGCTTTTAACTGATGTCTTGGTCACTGAGATCAGATAGATGGGGACTTTACCCTTCCTGAGGAGATATGTTTTGGAGAACCTGGCAGCAGAGAGGTGTGCTGTCCCATGAGGGAGGATGGTCCAGGAGCTAAGAGTGACAAGGGCCCAGGCAGGACAGTGCCCTTGTTGTCCCCAGAGCAGTCCCACATCCAGGTCCCTGGGGCTGCAGCTCCCAGATCAGGCTGCTTGGGCATTTAAGGGCTGTTGGTGCAAGGAAGGTTTGTAAGGAATAGATATCAATGGTGAGCTGGCACTTTTATACAAGTTTTTGTGCAGCTGGCCTCTGGCACAATTTGGAATAAATTAAAATGGTTTAAATTCTCCCTAAGAGAATTATTCCCACTTACAGATTAATAGAATACATTTTTGGCATTTTCTGATACAACATAGTGTATATTCTCGCTGTGGATAATGTCTGAGTTAACAGACTGAATAAAAGGAATTAAATCTCTCTATCCATATTTTCCAGTATTATGTGGTTTTGTTCTGTTATCCAGAGCACTATGTTAATACAGTCAGAGGATAAAATTGTGCAGACTGTTAAGTCCTTGGGGCTTTTGGCCTTGGATTTTTTGAATCACAAAACTTTTGATTGCAGCATGAACCTTCTTCTAAAAAATTTAGGACATTTCAGTGGTAAAATAGCATACAGAGTATTTCAATTCCTTACCATGTAGATTTCTCAAAAGCTTGTAAGAGAAGAGGCATTAACATTTAGACTTTTGGTTGCTTTCTCTATAATCTTCATGTTCAAACAAAGTTTTGGATCATGATTTGATGTTCAGCCTCTGTTCTGCTCATGTGTATTATCCTGTTGTACAAATTATTATTATATGTGGTTAGTTAGCTTGCTCTAAGAGGAACTGGGTTTTAGGTTAGAAATAACTGGCCTTTGAGAGCCTGGCAGTTCAAGTGAAACCTAGGCTGCAACAAGGCAAATATTAAAATACAGATCCCTCAAAAGATTAAGTACCAAACTTCAGTAGTTATGTGAACAATTTTTGTCTGCCTCATAGTGTTTGTTCCATCCTCTAATTATATCTTGTGTTTAATGAGATTATGTATTTTTGAATAATGAATAAGTATAGAACTTCTTTTTATGAACAAATATTTTTGCATGCTTAGAATGTTTTGCTGAAGAAGTCTAGGTCAAAAGTGAAATCCACAACTTTTAAATGAAGATCTGAAATATTTTGAAGACAAATTATGACTATGTTTTTGGAACTGCTTTTATGACATTTTCCACAGGAGCTGCTTCCCAGCCCCCTTTTAAATGAACTCTGCAGGGAACTATTTCTATTTGAATGTTTTGCTTTGCTAGTCTAATGGAGCTCTAAGTTCTAATTATGCTTTTAGATGCTGCTGCAATACATATATAAAAAACCCCAGCAAAATAAAAAAAAAAAAAAAACCAAACAAAGAAAATGTTAAAAACAGCTGAACAAACAAAAGCCTATCACTACCACCACAAAAAAAATAATAATTAAAAAAAAAATAAAACCACCAAAACACAAACCAAAAAAGCCACCCCAATGTCCCAAAATTTGTCACACCCTTATTGTCTTCATAGAATTCATTAACCTGCACTGTTAACAGTAAGGCTAATGCAGCAGATCAAGGCTGTGACTGATATTTGAATAATTTTGCTTTTTTTTCAGCACAAGCAATCTGCAGTGACTGTTCCTGTAATGGTATTTTGCAGAGAGCCTCAGAGACACTCACTTTGATTGGCAGTGCTGTAGGACAGGGCACTTCTGGACAATTTATGCCCCTTAAAACAGCCACTCAATGTTGTTACTTAATGTGCAATGTTCTATCAGGGCTATAATTTACAGCAAATTGAACATATTTCCCAGTCCATTTAAAGACCCTTCTATTGTTAGAAGTCTCATGTCCTCATTTATATTTTGTTGTTATTTTTGTGATGGCTTTTTGAGTTTTGCCTGGTGGCAGTGGCAGATTTATCTTGCTTTTTCTATATTTAATTATAGTTCCAGTGGAATTCTAGCTGTGAAAAAGCAAGTCTGACTTGCATTCCCTCTAAAGCTGTTTTGACAAGTAAAACACTACGAATCTCTGCACAATGCTATTCATAATGTTTCAGGCCACATTCTTTGACACAGAGAAAATAATTGAGGGAAAGGATGGATTCTTTAAAGTTTTCTTTGTTTTGTGGTGAGTAGTTACAGGATCCCTGTTCAGATTTGTGTCTACTTGAGGTTCTGTGAAAACCTGGGGCTCTCACCTCAGTGAGTGCTTGACCCTCAAAGCTTCAGAAGTACGAGTAAGGATACACAGATTGTACTTCCCAGGATTTCTTTTAGCAATAACATAAACCTGTCTTGACAGTTACATTGTATTTTGTGACTGTTTTTCTCTGTGGACAATGAATCTTTGTACCCATTTTTCCTTTTTATATTGTCAGTGTGTGCTGGTAACTTAATGGAAATGGCTTCAGGGAACCTCATTTGTTCTTTTCACCAACTTTGCAGTATAGTTGTCATATTTAATATATATAGTTCCTTCTTTCAGTTTGTCCCTAGGTGATACACTTTCCTAAATGAAATTAAATTCCCGTCATCTTTTAAAACCAAATTCTTTAAATCTGGTTACAAACCCCTTTCTTTACTTCTAACTTGCTGCCCTCTGTCCCATGTAGTTTCCCTTTCAATTCTTTGTCAGCTTTCACTGACAACCTGGGTGTGCAAAAGCTCAGCCCAGGCTGATGAGGTTTGGTGCAGCCAACAGTGACCTTTCCTTTTTTGCCCATTGCAGACTTTGGACTTGAGGGAGCCTTTCAATTCTTCTGTTCAGAGATATTTGAGGACCAGAAATATCCCTTAGCCTTTTTGATTCCTGTTTGTTCTGTTTACTCAGGAGACTCTAGTCCTTGCTCTATTCTGCCTGTGGTGGAAGTAATTCCTAATTTCTTGTTGCTCTGTTCCTCAGTTTGATTCACAGCTGACTTCTTAGGATGGCTGCTGATTCAATCCTGGGCTCGTTGTTTGGGTCATTGTTTAATCTGATGTGACTCGTAGCTATTGGGGTGACGTCAGCCCCTGGTTTTGTGATTTTTCTCAGTGTAGTTATGGTGACACGTGAACAGACAATTTAAATATGTCAAATTTGCATTTCAACTGATGCAGCCTTCACTGCTCTTTATTGATTTAGATGGATTTATGTTGCTTTAAAGCAATGAAAGAACTACCCTTTGTTTTCAGTATGTTATTATGATTCTTAAGCTGTACTTGCTATGTTGTAGCTACTTAGGCAGCCACACAAAAATGGCCAGGGCTGCACCTTAACATGTGCTCAATGTTCAGTACTAGGTCCATGATCCCTTTTTGCTTTTCTGTAACTATTTCTGGTTTTAGAAGTAGGCCTGTTTTTTCACTTTCCAGGCTGCTTTCAATTATAGTGAGACAACAGCAGGCTTTTGACAAATTCTATCAAAAGCAGATTACACTTCTATCCTTAGAATATTTCTTGAGCTGTAAACGATATTAAGGTTGGTATATTTTCCACTGAAGTCTCCCACCAAAATGAAAGTGTAGTATAAAAAGAGTAAATGTCTCTTCATGCAGCTCCAGCTGCAGGACTGAGGTATAAATGGACGGGGAAAAAAGTGACAATTTGCTTTCAAAGGATTCAGTAATCAAGAATTGCTTTTTTCCCCTCTACTTAGAAAAATTCAATTTATAATTATAGTGTACCCAGTGCATCAGGGCATGCCTTTCTCTTTTTATCTAAGTTGTCTTCCATCTTTCCCATCAAAATGTTCTGAGACTTATTATCATTCTTAATTATTATAGCAAGTTTCTGTCTCTAAAAGATTTTTCTAATGTTTCACACTTCCAATCATGTTTGTGGGTTAACCTGCTCCATCTACTATACAATAATTAGATCTACATGCTTTCTCTTGGTTATAGGTGAATAAATATTTCTGTGCTCTGTTTTTACTCTGTTTCCTGTGTTTTGCAGTATTGCTTGGTTATGACAAGCACTCCCACAGCTGGTTGCCCCTTTAGTAATTCCTAACATTACATGAAGTGCACATCCTGATTACACAGGAGATTCTGTGTCTGCAGATGAGCACCTTATATGTTGTGTTTTTGAAAGCTGATCCTTTTTGGCTATAGAATCTGATTTTATGGAGTGAAATTCTGCTCTTGGATAGTGCCAATGATCATCTGGTTAGCTTGCTTTACTCTTAAGGACACTTTGAATGAAACTAATTTTACTATTTACTGATGGAAAGAGTATTTTGTAGGGTGATTTACTCTGAATAATGAACATCACTCACACACACACTTATGCAACAGTAGCTGGTACTATGCATAATTATTGTTATAAAAAGAGAATTTAATTGATTAAAGAGCTTGCCAGTACACTCAGCCCTAACTGAACTCTGTGAACAGAAAGTTAAGCACTGGAAAGCTACCTTCCTTAAACTAAGGTGTTCTTGCTTTAATTGTCTAAGCATTTAGAAAATTACTCAACACTAATTACTTCAGTATCTTTTTATATATGCAATCTACTGCAGAATGCTAGAAATAGAATATTATATTATATTTTCTTTATTAATGCTTATTTGATTTGGAAGCCAGGAAATTTTGAAAAGTACTTGAAGATGTGCTTTGGAATACTGTAAAGATGAATACCCTAATGGAAGAATATTCCTGCCATACCCTGCAAGTGGTTATTATGACATTTTGGAGTTGGATACTACCATTTTTTCTTGCAGAAGCAATATTGTATGCAGGACAGAGGTAGTGAGCAGCTGAATAAGAGCTCCTGATTGTGGATTTCAAGTTGCCTAGGTACTAAACCATGTCTAGTTATAGTTAGTATGGATTTACTTTGCAACTGAGATCAGAAGTGAACGTTCTTTCAGGAGCACAGGAATTCATATAATCACCATGTGGTAATTTGCCTGTTTTGTCTTCTATCAGTGCCTGTTAACAACTGAGTGCCTTTATTGACAGGGCCAGGGAGACTCTCCAGCTCCTACCAGATTTCTGTGAGACTTTGATTTAAAAATATGAGTTTGCAGAAGTGAGACCTGGTATGGTAAGAGCCATTAGCTGCAGGCATGTGATGAAGCAAAAGCCATATTTTGTCCCAGTCCTTCCTCTCAAGATGTGTTGAATCTAATGTCAAGCAACGTGGGAAACAGTGAAAATGGAGCCAGAGTACCGGGAAGTTTTCTTCCCAGTCTGGTCAGAGAATAATGGAGTGAGGGCCAGTGTGTTGGAACTCTCCAGCATCATGGATGGCTGATCTCCCTTCCTATGTGTGAAAGAAAGGGAAAAGGTTTCTGGTGACATGGAACACATCCTCCCGTTGTTTAAATATTAGCATCTCCCACAGAGGGAAGTATCTGTGACTCTGTGAAATGTAACTCCTTGAGTTTTTTTCCTTCAGTCCAGAGGGGTGTATATCCAAAGAGACAAATTGGGGGAACAGGCTTGTTCACATACAAGGGATTTTTTTCCATCTTGTTTAAAAAAAAAGAAAAAAAACAGTTTGCCAGCCTTTATCAGCTTGTTCCCAGTTCAGCTCCATTTGATCAAAACATAGCAGTTTCCATCAGTATCTCTCTTACCTCATAATATTAATTGCCATTAGGAAGTGGGATAGAGTGTTACCAAAATAGCTTAATTATCAATGACAATAAATACCTGTGCAAATGTAGCATCAGAAGCATGGGGGGGTTTTTGTGCAAAATCTGCCTGGTTTAACAGTGAACTCTAAGGCAGAAGATTTCTTTTGGTGAACCATTGATTAAGAATTTTGTCTCTTTGACCAAATGAATCAAGGTGTGGCACAACTTCCATCTCTGTGAAAATCCAATACTACTTTTCATTCTTGTACACTTTTGCCTTCCCAGTGACATGTATAAGACAGGCATATCTTTCTGAATATTCATAACACAGATGTGATATGATAGGTTTAATGTGAGCTACAGCCATCAAGAGGATGTAGACTGTATTTCCACTGGATGTCACTCTTAGCTTAGGTCTGTGGGAGTTTAAGCGTTGTCTGCATGAACCTGATACTTGTTGGTTTGCTTTTTCTAAAGATGTTTGTTCAACCTCATGGTTCTAAGTGTCTTTTTTAAGGGGAAAAAGTGCTAAAGATAGTAATGATGACATGTTGAGTTCGTTTTCACTTGTGTGATTCTAGCATATTTCTGAAGGGGTGGTGAATTTGTGAAACTCAGCAGTGTAGAGATGCACCTGGATAAGATTCTCATGTATTAAGAGAATGTATTCATGAGTCTATTTCAAACTACTCCCTCTTCTTAGGAGACCTGATACTCCATAATAAATTTCCTTTTTGCTTTTGTATTTGATATTTAACCTTTCCTTATTTAGTTTCTTTGCTTATAGTGATGAGCAGAAAAACACTCTATAACTCACAAAAATAAGTTATGAGATCAAGTATGTATTGATTCAGCACTGAGGTGCATGGGGGATAGCTTTTTTAAAAACATGCACACCTTTGGCAAGTCTCTACAAACTAGGAATACACAATTTGCTTAATACATATTTATTGCCTATTCTCATTTCATATGGAAATTAGTTTTACACCTCTTTTCGACTGCACATTATTCTTTCTAGGTTGCTTTGGTGGTAGTCTGGGGGTCTTTAGATGAAGTAAATAGTTTTTCTCTTAGTTTGAACTTTTCACCTTGCTTTCTTGCACATGCTCTTTTTTTAGTCTTTTGGTCATTTTCTGGACCTTGATATCAGTTTTTTCGGTCTCAAGGATTTGGAGACCCCCTTATCCTGTGGGGTCTTTGTCCTTACATCCTGTTTGCACATTTAATCCATTGACTTCACCTTGCAGCTTGGCTCTCTTCCTGTTTTGCAAGCACCATAAATTATAGCAAACAATATGGTTTTGTCAGTCCCCTTTTCAGTCAAAACCTTTCTTAATGTTTGAGTCTTAATTCTCAATTTCTCTATTTCAATAGCTATGTTTTTTGGGAGGGTTTTGTGGGGTTTAAATTTTTTTGTTTGTTTGTTTGGGGTCCCCAGGAGCAGCAGGACCTGTGCTGTTCCCAGCAGGTGAGGCAGAGGTGCCTTTCCTTCCTTTCCTGCTGCACTTTGGCTTTTCGAGGACTCTCTAGGGTTTGAAGGAGAAATTCTTTGTCATTCCAGGGCAGAATTAGCCCTGGTTCCACTAAAAGCAGGAGGAATAATTTTATCCTTGTTTTTGGATACACATTTTGTGTTTTCTCTCTGTTGCTGACACCGTGTGGTGAAGCAGCAGCTCCCAACCTTGTCAGTGCTGCTCCCTGGAATAGTTTTTATTTGTGAAACCATGAATTCCCTGCTGGAATCCCAGTCACAGCCCCCCAGATCAAAATGCAGTTTAAGGTCTTACACCCTGACCAAGACAATTTCCTGTCTCTAGACATGGACTATGGGGGGAAAACTCAGGCTGGACTGGAGCCAGAATCCAGAATGGGGGAGTGAGGCAGCGTGCTCAGCCCAGGCTGGGGTTGGCACAGGAGGTGTTCCCCGTTGGATGACACCTGTGTGGAACAGATCTTTCTCTTCCTTTCTCCAAAGTCCAATGGCAAAGGATTCAGTAATTCACAGGTGAGGCCTGGAATGAAAATGATTCTGTTAAAATTAGGCAAAGAATTCAGTAAGAAAAAAGGGGCATCCTTTTAACGTATCAAAATAGTAGGGAATAAAATGTTGAAAAGGGACACTTTTATTTGGTGTCACCTCTCATTTTTTATGGATAAAACGCTATAGTGAGCAATCAGAACAGAAGTGGGAAAGCCAGCAGCCTTTGACATCCACAGTGGACTTAATTTCCATTTTCACTTCTCTTTCAGGACAGGAAAAACCACTTAACTCATCCCATCTTTGCCAAAAGCTTTGATGTTTGAGCAGCCAAACCCAATGTGCTCCAGCCCTGCTGTCCTGCACTGGAGGGCCCCGGTACTGCCCGTGGTGTGGGGTGAGTCCCCAGTTGTCCCCTGAGTGTCCCAAACCCAGAGGGATCTGCCCTGGTTTCAGGCTGTCCTTGCCCTGGTCCCTGCTGTTTCCCATGCCTGAGACACAGAGAGAGCCCTGTCCAAAGGCCTTTGGCACCTTGTCAGGAATGTGGTGGCAGCCCCCGGAGCAGCTGGAAGTGAGAACTGGGGCAGTGTCTGGGACTGATCCAGGCCAGGTCAGTGTTTCCCTGTGGGGGTTGGCCCCACAGGCTGGGTTTAAGCAGGATCAGGGTGACAGATGCTGCATTTTGTGCACCCTGAGAGTTTCTGTGCCTCCTTGGAGATTTCCTGCTGGGATGTGGAAGCACAGGGATCAGAATTAAACTGCACCTCCCGTAGGCATTGCTGGCCTTTGTCCCTCTCTTGTGCCATCAGCCTGTGGGAATTTGCTGCCGCCACTGCCACCCCACCTGGGGGCTGCATCCTCCTGGCAGCCCTGCCCAGCCCCACACACGAGCTCCAGTGGTGCCTCTGTGAAGTGCTGGGAATGTGCCTCATCCCTGGGAGAATCCTTTTGTTCCAGAGCAGCCAGACAGAGCTTTGGGCTTGTCAGAATTTGATTGCAGAAGTGCCTGAAAAGAATGACAGTGAAGTTTGTTAAAGTGGTGCTTTCAGACCCCACCTGACAGTCTGTGCTTTGTGTTGGAGGCTGTTGTGTATTTGCACTGCAGGGAATGAATGTCCCCTTCCCAATTCAGCCCAGCAGATCCCAAAGGCTCTTACAGGAATATTTATCCTTTGCTTCCCTTTGTGATAACTTATTCTCTGCCCTGCCAAGAGCCATTCCTTGATTTCTTCTGGAGAAAACCTCATGGCAGAGGCAGTTTGCAAAGGAGCCCAGAGCTGTGTTTGGAGCAGGGAGTGCTGAGAGCTGCATCTGCCTGTGCTGCCCCAGCCTGGCAACATCCCCATGGAACAGCCTGGCCAGATGGGATTAGATGGAGCAAAACCCCTTCAGGGAAGAGGTTTTCTCCTGTGCAAACCAGGCATGGGCAGGCAGTGAACTTTGGGAATCAGCTGATTTCCCTCAGGAAGCATCACTCCCATCAGCATGAATGACAGCTGCCCACAGCTCAGGATTCACCCAGCCAAAATCAAGAACAAAGGTTGGTTTGGGTCTGAGAACTTGAAATAACTTTGAAAAAGAAGAAATCACCTTTTTCTTCTTGCTTCTTTCAGATCCTGAAATTGCTTCTGTGGCAGTCCCCTGTGTGCTCTCACTGCAGGGGACTGCCAGGCCTTAGTGGATGTGAGTTTGTGTTCTTCTCACTGGGGAACTGGAAATAATTATAAAATAATAAATATTAGTAATATAATTTCTACTAATTGTAGAAATGTTTTCTGAAACCTTCCCCCTTTGGTGCCCCACCATGTGGCACAAGGGCAGAGAAAGTGAGCCTTGAGAACCGGCCCGTGTGGGGGCTCCAGCGAGGGCAGGGGCACCGGGCTCCGGCCCTCTGGCTTTATTCTCCGGCGCCCCGAGCCCCACGGCTGCGGGGAATGGAGAGGGAAAGACGGGGAGAGAGGAGAAACTGGGACAGAGGAGGATGGACAGGGGGGATCAGGGTGCGGAGGGAAGCGGGAGAGGAAGAGAAAACCCACAAAGGGGGGAGAAGGAAGGTGGACGGATGAGGGGGAGAGGGGGATAGAAAGGATTAACCGGAAGAAGTGTGGGGGGTTGGGGCGAAGGCTGAAGAATTTGGGGATAGAGAGAAGAGGGAGAAAGGGGCAAGAACCAGGGGAACACGGGGAGGAGGAAGGAGGGGTAGAGGAGGGGACAAAAGGGGAAGCCGAAGTCCCCGCACCCCAAACGGGGAGCGCGGACACGCAGCTTCCTCCCGCACCGGGCTCTGACTGAGCAAATGGCGGGCGACGTCATTTCCGGGCATTAAATGCCCTCGGTACCGCCCCGCGCAGCCGCGCTGGGGCCCCGCGCACCTGAGCCGGGCCTGGCCCCGCCCCCGGCCCCGCCCATGGCCCCTGCGGGCCCCGCCTCACGGAGCCCCGGCTCCACCCAGCAGAATTTGCTTTAACCAGTTTTGGGAGATCTCCCCTCTCCCCTTCTCACCCAATTCCTGCTGCCAAAACCCAGCCTGAGGCTCAGCTCCCCATCCCCTCAACCTCTCCAAGGAATTGCACTTGGATTTCCCAATCCAGCAGGGCAGCAATGCTGTTCTCCTCACTGTGTATCTTAATTGCAGTAATTGCTTAAGAGATAATTAAAATAAATTCAGAGAATGAAGAGACAATAAAGAAGAGCTTCCAGCTCCAACCACAGGGTGCTCAAGCCCCTTCTTGATGATTTGCTTTAATTAACCAATGTAAATGAACACATTAAAACCACATTGACACACTTTTATTCTTTTTAATCAAGTTCGAGAGAAATATTGCAGAATAGAAAATAATTTTTTTAACCCCAAACCTCTTCTAGGAGATCCACAGGGCAGGGCTGCACTGCACCCCCAAACCGAGGAGAATTGGGAGAAAAAACAATCCCAGACTGAGATTCCTGGGGGACTGGTGCAGCTTCTGCCAGCCAGAACAATCCCTGGTCTGAACACACACCTGTGAATCCCAGGAACCTGGGACATCATCAACACCCTCTGGGGCTTTTTATTAAAAGCAGATTTCCACAGAGAATTAACGAAATACAGAAAATGAAACAGAAATGTAAAGGAGCAGCTCCCCCAGCCCAGCTGGCTGCAGCATTCAAAAGAAAATGAACACAAAGATTATGGATTGGGACCATCCCCAATACTAAATCCCTTGTGTGGAATGCCACTCTGCTTTGGTTTATAAATCACCACTTCTCTTAGTGAACAAACCCTTCAGCTTTGCTTCCAATTCACCAAGGTCCCAACTGTGGCCACCAAGATTCTGCTGCCCCGTGTCCACAGTGGGATGGGGAAACACACAGGGTCTGGTCCCATGGGAATGCTGCCCAGGAAGCACAGGGAGCTCATCTGTGCCTGCAGCAGAGGGAGATCCCTTCCCAACAGCTCCGGCTGCGCTCAGTGTGTCCCGACATTCCCACGCTGACACAGCACAGCTTCCTCTGCCCCCTGTCTTGGGAAGTGTCCCTAAGGTGCCACCAGGAAAGGAGCTCTTATAGACACAGAGTCTTGGGATTCAGGGGAAGAAAAGGAGTTCTCAGTCTTTAGCATCTCCCACTCCGTCGGCATTGATGGCAAACATGGCTTCAGCCTCGGGCAGACACGGAGAGTCATAGATTTTACAGATCCTGGTCTCACCTCGGCCTTTCCGCAGGTACAGCCTGGCAGGGAGAGGGAAGGGAACAGGTCAGGATGCACAGCCTGCTCCCAGAAAATCATCCTAATCCATAGAGGAGTTAACAGAGCTGTGTGAACTGCCTGAGACATTCATTTCCCTGAGGACTGAGGGCTCAGGAGGGAAGCACGGGCTGGGGTTCTTTCCCTGACTCAGCTGCCGTGGCTGAGGCCTGGAACAGCAGCTGGGTCTGGCGGTCGCTGTTAAAGCCCCAGCAGAGACCACCTTGTCCAGAGTGTTGCTGCCAGAGGTCATTCCTGCAAAATCAGGTGAAAGAAAGGGATAAACCTGGAGCTAGCCAGGAGCTCTGGTCCAAAAGACTGGAAGAAAAATTCACATCCCCAGCAGAGATAAAAACAAATGGAAAAAATGCAACCCATGGTGATGAAAAGAGAACAGAATGATTGGAACCATTTGAAATGGATAAGAAGAAACAGCCTCACATGATCCAAGGGGAGGTTTAGACCTTTCAGCCACAGCCAGGAGCCGCTCTGGACAGAAGGTTCCCTCCATGTCCATGGACGTGGCTTTTCCCTCACTGAAACCCAGTTCTTCCAGTAAATTAATCCCAAGCTTTTGCTCCTCCATTCTGCCACAGTTCACATCAAATACCACTGGATTTGGAGCCTTCCAGTGGCAGCTTGGGGTACCACAGACAAGACCTTGGCGGAGACTTTCCCTTGTCAGCAATTGCCAAGGGATCTCAAGACACCTATCCTGTTGTTTTCATTCATGGAACTGGTGGGATTCTCAAACCTGCAGCAGGCAGAAGCAACCATAACCCTGGCCTTTCCTCTCTAGGACTTTCAAAATAAGCCAAGGTTTTGTGTGTCTGTTCAAATTACCTTCCAAGGCACTGATTTAACAGAGAGGGTATTCCACCACTCCTGAAATTCATTGGGAATTAGAAATGGACACAAGATAAAAAGGAATAATTTCTTATTCTGCATGGAAATAAGTAACAGATACTCCCAGAACTTCAGGTCCCACCTTGGAATCCCGTGAACACCCATGGACATGGACAGTGGCACTGGGAAGTCTGGGCATCCTGGACACAACTCCCTGCCACTATTAATAACCACCAAGAGAAGATAAAGATCAGCTGAGGGATTATTCCCATGAGCACTGTCTGCTGTTTAACCCCCCAGCAGCTCTGCAAGGAAAGGAATCACAGGTGTTTTCCACCACAGGAGGCAAAAATATGGCTGAATTCATCAGTCCATCCATAGATCTTGTTTATCAACATCAGCCCACCAAAGTGACCCTTAAGGATCAGGTGCCAAAGATGCTGCACGGCGCTTTGGCTCTCCATATGTGCTGAGACGTTGGAATCATGGAATTACAGAATGGATTGGGTGGGATGGGACCTTAAAGATTTCCCAGTTCCACCCCTCTGCCATGGCCAGGGACACCTTCCACTATCCCAGATTGTTCCAGGCTCTGTCCAACCTGGCCTTGAACACTGCTGGGATGGGGCAGCTACAGCTTCTCTGGGCAAATTGTGCCAGGGCCTCCCCACCCTCACAGGGAAGAATTTCTTCCCAATATCCCATCTAAACCCATCCTCTGGCAGTGGGAAGCCATTCCCCCCCTCTCCTGTCACTCCAGGCTCTTCTCCAGAGTCCCTCTCCAGCTTTCTTGGCGCCCCTTTAGGCACTAGAAAGGGCTCTAAGGGCTCCCTGGCACTTTCTCTTCTCCAGGTTGAACATTCCCAGCTCTCCCAGCCTGCCTGTGTAATGCTCCAGCCCTTGGAGCACTCCCTGGCCCTTCCTGGCCTCCTCTGGACACCCCTAGGATCTCTCCATTCATGCCAAAGCCATCACAGGTTGCACAGACAGGAGGAATCTGCCCTAAGGGAAGGGCACACACAAACCTTGTCCTGTTGGAAACACAGGGCCAGAGAAGAGCAGCCCAAGCTCCCAGCACTGCTGGAAAACATTCCAGCTGAGGAAGGAGCTTTGTTTCACTGGAGACAGCAGCTCCCCCTTGGCCTTAGACACAACCAAAGGCAAACCACTGATGAGAGGCTGAATAAAACAATATATTCCAGCCCTGCCCACCTCTCCCCCAGGGAACCGACAGGGTGCAGGGTTCAGACAACTCCCCTTAATGAGACAGAATTCTAGAAAATGGGGAAAAACCCCTCCCCTTTCTTCAGAAGTCTTGGAAAGTTCACTTCCATACCCAGAACCAACCAGGCCACCCTTTTGCCTTGAGGTTTTTTCCCAAGGGAAAGATGGCTCTTCCACCTTCTAACAGCCCTGACACTCATTTCCCATCACCGGTTACTCCGCGGTACAAAACCTTCACCAAAGTACTTTTAGTTCAGAGTTTAGAAGCCCCATCTGCTTCCTTGTTTACATGAGCTCACACCTTGGAAATTGTCACGTCTCCAAATGCCACCAAACTCTTTCCGAATTCCACATCAGACCTCTTCGGTAATTTGATACAAAGTTTCCAGCTTCTAACCTTTCAAAACTGGAAGCCCAGATCAGCAAAAGCCCTTGACCATCCACTTCTCTGTCATCAGCTCTAGCCTGGCAAAAACCCCTCAAGCCAGGCTGTTTGTCCATGGCTTTCTGTTCTAGTCTTTATAAAGATTTATAAGCTTTACTACAAAGGAGTCCAAATCCATAACAAAATACCTTAAATCCAATTGTATCAGCAAAATAACTTATTTTTCTCATTCACCCCATCTCTGGTCCTGGTAGGAACATCAAGTGGTACAGATGGAGTGTGGAGCAGGGAAAGATTTAGGATCATTTCTCTTCTCCAATTCCAGTTTTCTCAGTGAGGTTGGGAAAAATAAGGAGAATTTAGGTTATGTGAGAAGATTGGAGTCTGTTTTTAATGACTGGTAGGGAAACATTTCCACCAGTCTCAGCACAGGCAAACCATAAATAGCAGGATGGAATCTTGGAACAGAAATGATCAGGTGCCTTTTACCAAGGTGGCACTCCCAGACAGCAGCAGTGTAACCACAGCTCACAGGAAAGGAGGATCTCCCTTCTCCCGGGATAGCTGTTGTACCTGTTTATCTGCCTTGCACACTCTCAACAGCAAATTTTCCTTATGGATAACACGTCAGAAAAAAAAAAGTTGCAAGTGAATTGTTAATTTTCCAGGATGACAGCCCTGGGACAGACATTTTTCCTGCTGCGTTCCTGCTCTTTTCAGAGTAGCCTGAACAAGTTTTCCAGCCAGGAGATCCCATCTCAGCACAAATAGCCACCCCTCACTTCTACAGCTATTTACACCTCGGCTCTTGACTGCCTGAAGTGTTCTGAAAGCCCCAGCAGGGGCACAACCTTCAGCACAGGTCCCTTTGCACACAAAGCATACACCAGCCTCAAGTCCTCCCTCCTGACTCAGTTACCTTCTGGAATGCCACAAAAGAAGGAATTCCAACATAATTGGTATTTCCTTCCCCTCCCTGCCCTCAGGGCACTGCTGGGCAAAGGCAGCGCTCCCTCCCTGGCCTGCTGGATTCAGTTTGACTGCTCCAAGCTCTCCCCCACTGTGGAATTACAACTGAAACGTTCCACAGGGGTACAACCAGACCAGGAGCTGTCCCAAAGCACTGAGCTAAAGACAACCCTGCAAACATTGCTGCGGTATCCAATACTAAATTAGTGGTTTCAACCTTCTTCTGACCACCAAACACAGCTAATGAGGGCAGGAAAATTAATTTAAACTAAGCATAATTTAAACTAAGCTCATTTTCCAACACCAGGTTTTACTGGTTCACAAAGAACTGAGCTTCCCCAGTACATGAATTTCAAACCACTGGCCAAACCCAGCAGGTCAGAAAGGGAAAAACAAACAGAGTTGCTGGCAGTGCTGGAAGCACTGATTGCTCTGAGTTACAACAATTTGACCTGAACTGAAGGAGAACCTGAGCCCCTGTGAATATGGAACCAGGTATCTGTGCAGGTTACATTGCATAAGCCAAAAGATCCATGGGAAGTGCATTAAAATTGTTCCTACCTGTCCTTTCACAAGGCAAGACTGTATTTCCATACAGCAAATGCTTTTTGAATTAAAAAGATAACACTTTACTCATCTGGAGAAGAAAAAGATGAGATGTGCTAAATTTCCCTGAACCAGGCAACACAAAACAAGACAAGACAAGACAAAACAAAACAAAACAAAAACCAAACCAAACCAAACCAAACCAAACCATCAGTTCGGGTCAAAAAGAACGTTTCATTCCAATTTTTCACCACTTTCAACAATCTACCATATTCATTTTGTCTCTCTTCAAACAAAAAGCCAATTCAACTTTGACAACCGTATATTCTGGTGTACCAAGCTAACACATAAATGCATTTCTCTTCCCCTGTGCCCAAATACACCTTAGAATAGAAACATCCAAACTCACTTTTCCTGGGAGCCTGCAGGATTCTGTGCCAGCAGCTCAGTGTTGCCTGATGAAAACCCCACAGATTTCCAGTGGGTTCTGCCTGCTTGGATTTTCAATTCCTCTTCCCCCAGCTCCTCCGTGCTCTAGCATCCGGGGCAGTTGTTTCCACTGGGCAGGACAGGGAGAGTTTCACACCTCATCTTTCCTGGGAGCTGCAATGGAGCCTTTGGGTCCTGCTGTGTCAGCTCCCCCAGGCCCTAAAGAAGCATTTCCTTCCAGGAGCTGCCTCACAGCTCCCCAGGAAGGCCCCATATCAAACCCCAACAGCTTTGGTTTGCTTGCTTGTTCCCAGCCCCAGGGGATTTCACTGAAAAAAAGGCTGAGAATCTTCCTCAAAAGAAGAGCAGAGGGATTCTGCCCCTCCAAACACAAACTCCCAGCCACCGCCACTCCTGTTCCACCACTGAACCCACATTGGCCCCGTTATCAGATAGGCCTCCACTAACACTCCATTTTTCCCTCCTGCAGGAATTTTGAGGCCCAGGGAGTGCCCAGGAGATTTGCCAAAATCCGCTACGATTTCACCGCGCGAAACGCCAACGAGCTCTCGGTGCTCAAGGATGAAATCCTGGAGGTACGTGAGCACTCCTGGGAAAAGGTTTGTCCCCTCCCCTTCCCAGGGGCAGGAGAGAGCTCAGGATACCAGCAAGCACCAACTCTGTTTTCCCTGGTGGTGTCTGAGCAGTGACACGGAGCTTTGCTCAAATCCAAAGCTGGAACTGTGCTGTGCTGTGTAACTTCCTCAGCTCAAACACATCAGTCCCACCTTAACCACAGTGAGGAGGGAGGACAACAACTCCCTGTCCTGCCCTGCTCTTCTCCTGCTGGACACAAACCTGTTCTTAACACCGAGTTATTCTCCACAGTCCTCAGGAGTTTAATGGGGAAAGTGACACTGGATGAAGTGTCACTGCAGTTTCCATAGAATCACAGGATGGCCTGGGCTGGAAGGGACCTTCAAGCTCATCTCATCATTGAGTGTGTGGTTCACTCCCAGTCTTTCAAGTCCCTTTCATCCCAAACCAGTCTGGGAATCTGTGATTCCATGACTCACAAGTGAGGCTCTCCTGTTCCTTGGCAAAGAAACCAGTCACTACAAACCTGTTTCCTACACAGTCACAGAATTCAAACAGGACTTAACCTAAAGCTTCTTTGCATTATCCTTTCCTGGGTCGGGCAAAGCATGAAAAGGCTGTACAAAAGCACATTCTTGCCTATCAGGAAGGGGAACTTCTGCGGCAGTTGTCCCAAGTGGAACAATACAGAAAGAAGGAACAGCATAACCCCATGACACAGCCAAGTGACAGATTCTCTAACATTTCCAGCCAAGGGCTGGCCATCCTCTGTCTCAGGTGAACAACCACAGTAACAAGATCACTTCCTCTACAGCCCAAATAAAGTTAGGCAAACCAAGAGCCCAAAACACCTGCCCTGCTGGGTCAGGGGCTCTCTCAGCGGCTGGAGCTGTACCCCACAAGCCATTCCGAACCTTGCCGTGACGGCAGGGGAGGGAGCACAGAGCGCTGAGCTCCTGCAGCGGGGCAGCACCGGCGCGGCTCCGAGCCTCCCCTCACGGCAGCCTCCCCTCACGGCCGCCTCCCCTCACGGCCGCCTCCCCTCACGGCCGCCTCCCCTCACGGCCGCCTCCCCTCACGGCCGCCTCCCCTCACGGCCGCCTCCCCTCACGGCCGCCTCCCCTCACGGCCGCCTCCCCTCACGGCCGCCTCCCCTCACGGCCGCCTCCCCTCACGGCCGCCTCCCCTCACGGCCGCCTCCCCTCACGGCCGCCTCCCCTCACGGCCGCCTCCCCTCACGGCCGCCTCCCCTCACGGCCGCCTCCCCTCACGGCCGCCTCCCCTCACGGCCGCCTCCCCTCACGGCCGCCTCCCCTCACGGCCGCCTCCCCTCACGGCCGCCTCCCCTCACGGCCGCCTCCCCTCACGGCCGCCTCCCCTCACGGCCGCCTCCCCTCACGGCCGCCTCCCCTCACGGCCGCCTCCCCTCACGGCCGCCTCCCCTCACGGCCGCCTCCCCTCACGGCCGCCTCCCCTCACGGCCGCCTCCCCTCACGGCCGCCTCCCCTCACGGCCGCCTCCCCTCACGGCCGCCTCCCCTCACGGCCGCCTCCCCTCACGGCCGCCTCCCCTCAGGCCCTGCCCGCCGCCATTTTGAGGCACCGGCGGCACCCGGGCCCTGCGGCCGCGAGGGACGGGTGGCTCGGGGGCGGGTCGGGCTCCGTGCCGGCCGAGGGGAAGATCCCCGGGTGGTTCTGCGGACCGGAGATCGCGGGGCCGGGAGATCCCGGGACCGAGAGCCCCCTGACACGCTCTGCTGGGGACAATGGCGGCGTCAGGGTCGCCAAGGCGACCACCCGCCCCGACCCCCAGGGCCACGCAGCAGCCAATCAGAATCGTCCTCTCTGCCGCTGCCCCGCCTCGGCTCCTCCCGGCCGCCTCCGTCCCGTGTCCGCGCTCCTGATTGGCCGCTGCCGCCCAGTCGAGCTGGGATTGGCGGCGGGAGCGCGCGGGCCGCGGGTGCGTGCGCAGGCCGGTCCCCTCCGGGCACGCACTGTCCCTTAGAGGCGCGCGAGCCGCCACAGCCGCGGACATGTCGGTGTCCCCCGTGAAGCGGCAGAAGATGGAGTCGGCGCTGGACCAGCTCAAGCACCACACCACGGTGGTGGCCGACACCGGGGATTTCAACGGTGAGAGGTGGCGCGAGGGGATCCCGTCACCGCGTCTTCTCCTTAGCCCCCTTTCCACCCCCTTCACGGAGAGTGGGCGCGCCCGGCCGAAGGGGCGCGCGCTGGGGGGAGCGAACCACCCTGCGGTCGGAGGGGGGGCAGGGGGGGGAAGGCGCTCGGTGGCGGCGCCTTGGTCCCCGTGCCGGGACAGATCCCGCCCAGGCAGGACGTTTTCCAGATCCTCCCACGATCTTCTCCCGGTCTGCCCTCGAGTGTGCCCTGAGCACCACGTTCAGCTCTGCGTGCTGTCAGGAAAAAGTGCCAGACTCAAGCCGGGCTCTGCTGTGCTAATGAATTCAGGTTTTCTCCCAAAGACCTGTCTAGATCTGGGACTTGTTTGGTTTTTTCCGAACTCAAGGCAAGGCAGCCTGCAAGGCAAGTCGCTGCCCGTGGCAGGGAGTGGAACTGGACACTCTTTAGGGTCGCTTCCAACCCAATCATTACTGCATTCTGTAAAAATAATGCCACAGTGCTTTTTTTCCATTGTCTTCTGCGAAAGGGAGGTGGCCTTCGATTAAAAAGCCACTTGTTCCTGAGCTGTAACTGCTTGGCCCAGCACGGACACAGAACCTGCTCAGTCCATCAGAGCCAAGAATTCCCTCCCTGGGTGTCGCTGGGTTCTGTAGAGCAGCCCTTGAATACTGTCCTATCCTCACCCAGGCCTGCAGTAATCCCTCCACTGCTTGCCTAATCCTGTTGGTGTAACAGTAAACAATCCTAAATCGCCACTGTGAAGTGTCTTAAGAGTACTAAACTTAAGGTGAAGACAGCACAGGGGTGGCAACAGCTCAGACACAGGAAAAAAACAAACCCCCAGGATGGTCAAGGGGGTGTTTGTGTGCAGGCAGCAGTAAGGATTATAGAATATCCCATGGGGATCATCGAGTCCAGCTCCTGGCCCTGCTCAGGACATCCCCAAGTTGTTCTCTGGGCTGCTCTTATCATATAGGGGTTATTATTGGAGTCATGACAAGGCAAGAGCCTTACCTGCCTCACTCCTGGCAGGTTGAACACTAGTGGAGGTGAAGGTGGTTGTTGCTGCTGCTGGTTGTAGGTGTCAGCACAGAATGGAGCTTCATTGATATGCTGCTCTGCTTTAAGCAGTATCCACATGAACTGAAGTTCTGAAGGACCAGTTTGTATGGAGTGGACCTTTCTCCAGCATCCTGATCACTGCCTGGGAGGGATCTATGAAAAAACAAGGCTTATTTTTAGTACAGTTGCACTCTCTCACTTGGGGTTTCATCCGTGTCAGAAATGCTGAGGAGAATGGGCTGGTAATAGAGATTTAGTTATTTTTTTAACATTTTAACTGCATTGTTGAAACTGCTGAGTGGCCTGTAGAGGCTCTGCCCTATTTGCCCTGGTGCCAGGCTGTGATTACAGCCAGACAATGTGTGCCACATCCTACTGGAACAAAACCTGGCATCACCTGGAACAGGCATAATCCAGGGCTTAGGGTAAGACCAAGGGTCAGGTGTCTTCCTGGTAGGACAAGGAAATGAGAAGAGCAGATACTGAGAAACTGCAACTGTTTGGAAAAGGTTTAAAAAGCAGTAAGAAAAGGTGCTGGAGCCTCACAGGTGAATTCACCTGTCCTGGCCCCATCAGTTGAATACAAATGAAACCCTGAATCTCTGACTGCTTGAAGGGAAGCTCCCCTGTTCTTTATTCCCTTCTGTGGTTTCTGGAGCTCAGCTATGCTGGTTGGGATAAAGTTTGGAAATTAGTACTACTCCTCTCCATCCATAATTTCCACAGGTTTATACTTTTGGGCAATTTCTGCCGTTTATAAACTTTAAAGTTTGCTGTATCTTGTGACTGCAGCCCAGTTGTTCTGTACTCTGGCACAAGCCAGCCTTGAGGCGGTGTTTAAACACCACTCGGTGCTGATGTGCTCTGTCATTAACAACTGTTTACATTCTCACCTGGTTGAGCAAAATCCTTCTGATTTCTCAGGCTGGCTGGCTGTTTCAAACAGGCTGGGTTTCTTTCTTTAGCCATAGATGAGTACAAGCCCCTGGATGCCACCACAAACCCCTCCCTGATCCTTGCTGCGGCTCAGATGCCAGCATACCAGAAGCTTGTGGATGATGCTGTTGCCTACGGGAAGAAGCTTGGTGGGTAAGTAAAGAGGGGTTTCATCTCAGCAGACCTATATTTAAAATGCCTTATTTATATACAAGCAACGTGCCGGGGTTTCCCCCTCATGTACTTATGGGTTTGTCTCCTGCCCCAAAAGGCCTCAACAGTTTGAAGAAATTCCCTATGCCCATTCCAGATGTGCTTTTAAGAAGTGCATCCCCATTTCCCAGCTCACAGCTGGCCCTCCTTGCTCAGGAAAACAACAGCACTGTAGGAAAGAGTGTCCAAAGGCTAATCCTGCCAGCAGGACAGAAGTGGCTCATTTGAACTCTGGAATTCAATGCTAAACAGGCTGTGAAATTTGATCTTCAAATCCACAGCAAAGTGTAAACTCACATTTTTTTTTATCTCCATAAATGCTTTTGCTCTTTGTGGTTTTCAGGTCAGAAGAGGAGCAGATCAAAAATGCTTCTGACAAACTTTTTGTATTATTTGGAGCTGAAATCCTGAAGAGGATACCTGGCCGTGTGTCCACAGAAGTAGATGCAAGGTTGGCTCTTTTCCCTCTGGGTTACCCTGGGTATTTGAAAATACAATAAGTGACCTGATGTGAGTTAGAGAAAGATTTCTCTTTTTTTTTGCCTAGAAGGCCAGCGGGACTTATATTAATATTTAAGAGTGTGGATTTCCCTTCGTTTGACTAGAACTCTGTAACAAAAACAAGTAGCACTGACCTTGGATTTTCATAATCTTCCTGCTTAAACAAGGGAAACTTCACACTTCCAGTTGTAGTTTTGTTCATTCTCTTCTATGTGATAATAGCTGCTCAATTTCACAAGAGATCTGTTTGAACAGTTTTTTTCAAGACTTGCACAGGACTTGGTTGTTGACTTGCTCAGTGCCAAGTTTTGTTAATGCTCAGTTTCTGAATTCATTACGAGACACTTCCTTCTCCACGGGCTGACAGTCCAGGAGGAATCTGAGAACACAAACCTGCTGTTGGCATGTAAATGCTGATAAAACAGGACAATGTTTTTCCATGGGGCCCTGGGGGAGAGAATTAAAAAAAAAAAAATTCATTTTAAACAGTGCTGCTCTTGCCTCAAAGGTTGTCCTTTGACAAGGAAGGAATGATTCAAAGGGCCAGGCGCCTCATCGACCTCTACAAGGAAGTAGGAGTTGGTAAAGATCGGATTCTGATCAAGCTCTCTTCCACGTGGGAAGGAATCCAGGCTGGCAGGTAAGGCTGTGTGTGCCTGGTGTGCTGATTCATGGCATGCTCCTGCCTGTCCACAGGCACTGACATTGCATTCTGCACTTGAATAAACAGCAATGCTGAAAGCATGGTATGAGGAAGTCTGTCATGAGCACGGAAGGTGCTCTGCCACAGCTTGCTGTTGAAATAGGGAAAGTTTCTTCATACAGGGCCAGGCCACAGTTTCCTGAAATACCCTGCTAAGCTGGCTGCAATTGGCTGGAGGAACAGCACTAACAAAACAGAGTTTGGCAGCACAAAACATTTATTGTTAGCTGACTACTTTAAAGCTTACCAAGCGCACCCCATTCCTAAATGAACTCAAGGAATTCAGTGGTTTGAACTTAGCCTGTTCCTGAATATGAACTCTGTAGGTGAGCAAAGTGCTGTTCTGAGCCAGCCTGTGTCTGCAGGGTTCTGGAGGCTGAGTATGGGATTCACTGCAACATGACCTTGCTGTTCTCCTTTGCTCAGGCTGTTGCCTGTGCTGAAGCTGGAGTTACTCTGATTTCCCCATTCGTGGGACGGATTCTGGACTGGTATGTTGCAAATGGAGACAAGAAAAGCTATGAGCCTTTGGAGGATCCAGGTGAGCACAGATCTAACACTGCTGAGAAAACAGCAGCTGCTCATTCAAACAGTTTACTCGTAAAAATCCTCTTATGGCAAAATTCTGGGTTTGAACATGTTCTAAATAATCACTTACAATAAAGTTGCTGGTTTCTACTTGTAGGAGTGAAGAGTGTCACCAAGATCTATAACTACTACAAAAAGTTTGGCTACAAAACCATCGTGATGGGCGCCTCGTTTCGCAACACGGGCCAGATCAAAGCGCTCACGGGCTGTGACTATCTCACCATCTCACCCAAGCTCCTGGCAGAGCTTAGCAAAGAGCATGTCAAGTTAACTCCCACACTCAGTGTCAAAGAGGGTGAGTCCACTCCTAGAGGCTTGTTCTGTCTTCCTTCTGCAATGTTGAGAGTCTGGGGTTCCAGTCAGTGCTGTGGTACTTGCTGCCATCCTGCTTTAGGGATAAATCCATTTTCCGAGAGGAAATACTGTAGCATCAGAAGGAAATACTGTAGCCTCTCTACAATATCACTGCTACAATTGCCGACACATTTGCACTAATAGGGATTACAATGGTTTGGAGTGTTTCCATACTCTGCACCTCTCCCCATGGGAGAGAAGGGAGAGAAAAGTTAATCCACACATGCTTGGGATGAAATTTTACTGAACAGTAGCAAAGATGCCCACCTTGGTTTCATCTTAATCTGTAGACATGCCAAGAGGTGTTTTCCCTCCAGAAATTAGAAAGGAATCATACACAAGACTGAGTGATTTGATCTGGTGACACTGTGCCACGATGACTTGGAATCCTTGTTCCCATTACAATACTTGAAGACCAGGTTGGATGGGGCTTGGAGCAGTCTGGGATAGTGGAAGGTGTCCCTGCTTGTGGCCAGGGAGTGGAACTGAATGGGCTTTAAGGTTCCTTTGCACCCAAATCATTCCAGGATTCTGTGATACTCTCCCTTTTTCTGCAGCCTCATTAAAATGCTGTTTACATCTCAGAAAGCAGCTCTGTGCACAGCTGTAGCCATGGGTTGCTGCCCACAGGCTGCTGCTGGCCTGGGAGCCTGCTATCAAGCGAGCTTTTGTTAGTTCTTGTCAAATAATCAAAGCTCTGATTGTTCAGAATATTTGCTTAGAATGTCTCACTGCTGCGGGGCAGTTGCACAATTCCTTAGAATAGGCCTGGAAGTGCTGTGCCATTCAGCAGCAGGTACAAGATAATGACACACACAAACACTCTGTTAAGAGACACTGATTTATTAGGCTACCTTTTTCCTCTTTGTTCTCCTCCAACCATATCAGGAGCACTTTCAGTCTCACATCCCAGATTGTGTTCCTGCAGCAAATCATACTGAAAGTATTTAAAATTTTTCCAACACCTAGAAATGATCAGAACTGAAGACAATTTTAAGAAGTCTGAATTAGATAAGAATCTAATCACCTGGTCTGTTTCTTTTTCTACTTCTCCTGCACAGCTCAGGCATGTGATCTTGAGAAGATCCACCTGGATGAGAAGGCATTCCGCTGGCACCACAACGAAGACCAAATGGCTGTGGAAAAGCTCTCCGATGGGATCAGGAGATTTGCTGCAGATGCAGTTAAGCTGGAGAGGATGCTAAAGGTAGATATCACATTCCTCCCGTGTACTGCAGCCAGCCTGGTGTGACTGAGGATTAAACTAGTCTGGTCAGGCCTTTGGACAAGTTATGTACAACAGGCCACATGAATTCAGTGAACTTGGTAAGCTTCACTGCATGCCAAGAAAGAATTCATGCCAGGTGTGGGCCACACCTGCAGTTTGAGGCTGCAGCACTGGCAGCTCATCAGGATAACTGTCAAAGTGAGAAGTCCCTTAAATCTGATTCTGAGCTGTCAGCAGTACAGGACACAAATAATCTTTAGGTAGTGAGCTGGAAATAAATTGTGTTTGTACTTGGAGGCACTAAGAAAGAGAGCAGATCTGCTGTCAAAGTCTTATGTCAGATTGTGGAGAGGCTTTCATACGGGATTAATCAAACTTTTTTTTGGGAAGAAATACTGATTATAAGTATACCTGATCTAGGCACTTGGTGACTGGCAACTCCTTGCAGCATTCCCAGACTCTTATTCAGCCGTGCTTTGTTTATTTCTTTTCTAGGAGCGAATGTTCAGCACTGAAAATGGAAAATAAAAGAAGAAAAAATAATAATCAGCATTTCCCTGAGTGCTCTAAACTGAGGTGGATCACCTGAGGTTCAGTGGATGTACAAATGTCTTACCTGTACAAGTATCATGCTGTGTATGGATAGATTTCTGTATCATGCTTTTTTTTTATCAATTTGCAAAGGGACAAATGGAATTTCAAATTTTTGTGGCACTTTTGTCAATACATGCAAATTAAAACCGACTTGCCTTGTAACACAGTCAATTCATTGCTGCAGGAGACACCTGATAGGATTTTCATTTTCAGATTCCTAATTTCAAATTCCTAATTAAGTCTTATGTCCTAACACATTGAAGAAAACAGTTTTTAATTTCAGGTTGTTTTAAAGAGCAAACACAGGTTTCACAAGCCCCTCTTGGTACAAAACCCACAAATATTCCTGTGAGACACATATATGTCAAAAAATATATATGTATGTTACTAGTTTATATAGATCCTGTTCTATGAAGAGTAGACAAGAACAAGTAATAGGACAAGAAGGAAATGGCTTCAAGTTGTGCCAGGGAAAGTTTAGACTGGATATTAGGGAACATTTCTTCACTGAAAGCTATCCAAGCTGGCACAGCTGCCCAGGGCAGTGGCTGAGTCCCCATCCCTGGAGAGATTTAAAAGGCACGTGGATGTGGCACCTGGGGACAGGAGTAGTGGTGACCTTGGCAGTGCTGGGGGAATGGCAACCCCAGTGATTCATTCCATGGCTCTAAGATACCCCTGCTTATATACGGATGCAATTGGCTGTTTCCTGACAAAGTTGCCTGAACTTTAAAAAAAGTGAAGAAAAGCAGCAGTGTGGCTCCAGTGCTGACAGACACGTGCTGTGTCCAGACCAAGGGAGGCACTGAGCCCTCACCCCAGTGTGACACAGCAGCCCTGCTGTCAGCACATCCAGAAAAACCTGGGAGCTGCTGTTCCAGCCAAAGGGACAGCCAGCTACAAACACACACAGACAGCTGGTGCTGCACTTCCAGCCTGCCCTGGGAATAATGCCAGTCTACCAGAGAGAGGTGAAGTCCCCAGGGGACTCATCGAGACCCTCTGTCCTACAGCTGTTGGGGAGGGGGGAAGCAGACAGGGCAGAAAGCAGGCTGCCCAAAGGGAGGTGACCTTTTTTCCTGTCAAAGTCAAGCCAGCACTAAAAGCTTGACCCTGCCCCTCCCTATGCCTTCTCAATTTAGCCTATTTTGCATTTTTCACTCTTACTAAACTGAGAATTCCATCAGAGATTCCTAGAATGGTTTGGGTTGGAAGGGGACCTTGAAGACCATCTCGTTCCACCCCTTTGCCATGAGCAGGTTGCTGTGCTCTAACACCACACACTGCACCCACCAGGGCAGTGTAGGGATTCGGGCACGTAGAATTTGAGGACTTGGTGCTATTAAACTGGTTGGTCAGAGGCTTGGAGCCTCTGGAATAAATGCCCCTTTCTCCCTGAGTGAGGCAAGAACCTTCATGCAATCTGTCCCCTCACATAGCTGAGACACAACTGGGTCAGTAGCACTGTGGAGCTCAAATGAAACAAGCATTGTAAAAGGTGCTCAAAAGAGAATTAAACACTTCAGTGAAAGGAGATAAAGAGGTAGGAAAAGGTGCCTGAGTAACAGTTAAGCTTTACTCCACTTACCAACAGACACCTCTCAAGAGGGGGCAAGAGGTGAACGAGTTATGCTTAAAATGTTCAATCATGAGGTCCCTTCCCTGCTGTGGTGGCAGCTGGTGTTTCCTCCTCAGCACTGGGGTTCTTTGCAGCACAGATGGATGTTGTGAGGTGCCTGACATCGTGGCTAAGCCACAAAATCCACATCCTTTCTGAAATGGTAAAAAAAACCAAGCACCACATAAACCTTCAGCCTGTACAGCTCTTTATCAGTCACACAGAGTGTGTTTACTCCTTAACCTCTTCCTCAACCTCCCCTCTCTTCAGCAGATGGAGGGATCTCTCCCAGGGCCCTGTCTGTGCCCTACTTACAAACTCCTGGGATTTCCCAGATCTCCATACTTCCTCCGATTAAGAAATCAGGAGATGTTTCTTGTCTCCCAGAAAAGTCTGTGGTTCTCACAGTCACAAGGACAGGACTCAGGAATTAGGGGCAGATACAAGGTTTGGTGAAATCCCAAAGAATAAATACATAAACTTTAAAGCATTGATTTAAAAATGACAGCACCTTTCCCAACTTTTCCTTGTGGTGGCTGCTCCCTGATTCCAACATCCAGCTCTGTGCAAACACACAAAGCTTAGAGGGGAGTTTGAAAAGCTTTTCCTTCCTCCTCCAGCTGTGCCTTGCATCCCATCACACACTGTGCTAAGGTAGACACACTGCTGCTCCCAGCATGTCCTCCACTCTTGAAACAGGGTACAGGAAAGCAGAGCTGTTGGAAGAACAGACACAATAATACATCCATTTATATTCATCCTCTCAACATGGAATTTGATTTAAAATTAGTCCTTAGATTCACTGGTTATGTCTATCCAACACAGCCATCACAGGCCAGTACGGATGGCACCAAACCCAGACAGTTCCATTTGAAATTTTCAGGTAAATCAGGACCAAAGAGCCACTTCCATCTCTTCTGGCCCTTGTTTGAATGCACACAGAATGAATAAAGCAGCAGGTTCCATTAAAAAAAATTAAGTTTATCTTTAACAAGATTATACTATGAAGGCTCCAAGGAAAGAATCTTAATTAAATATGTTAATACACAAATGGAATGCTGCTATGGCCAACAACCATCAGCTGCAGACAGGGCCAGAGTTCAAACATCTTGTCAGGATCCCCAAAACCACAAAAATTTAGATCATACCCACAGACAGGGGGCTCTGTTTTCCAGAGTTAAGCAGTTTCCCAACTGCTGCACCAGCACCCCTCTTCCAGTCTGGGTGTAAACCTGCCAGGAAAGGCTCCCATACCTGGGAAGTGGTGGGCTGTCCTCTTTTTGGTGAAGAAATCCTTCGTGGGGTGCAAGACAGCAGTGCTCCTCTGCAGCTGTGAGCTAACATCCAAGAAAACTCCTCATCCCTTTGGATTCATCCTGCTCCATGTGCTGCAGAGGCAGTCTGATGCTTCTAGCAGGTACCTCCATATCTGCCTGTGAAAATATCAGAGGAAAACAGAGGATATGGTCACAGCTATTAAGCCCAGAAAAGATGTAGCACTGTGAGTCCCAAAAAAATAAATCAGTAAAACCCTAGAAAAGAAAACCAAACCCCCACCCAAATAAATAAAACAATAAAACCCACCAGCTGGATGTTACCAGGAACAGATTTCCAGGGAAACAAGCCTGGCTGGTAACATTCCTAGGACCAAAGCACCAAGCACTGCACAATGCAATGCTGAAACAGTAAAGGTTTGTGTGGGATGAAAATCTCTCAAATTTGAAGGTTTTCAATTCTTTGGGAAGCAGTTTCTGCCCTGGAGACAAAAACCCCTCAGTATAAACACCACTGCTTGGATGCCTGGGATGGGATTGTTCACAGGGCTCCTGAGCTGGATCAGGCACAAGGTACAGAAGATACAAACTGAGGTATCTACATTCTTCCCACAGGAAGTTTAAAAGGCAAGAATTATCCAAAATTCCTTGCTCTTTGTGTAATGCCACTTCATTATTTTAGTTGATGTAAATAATTTTTACATAAAATAAAATAACAAACTATCAAGTTTTATATTTGTGGAACAAAATTAACATAGAAAACAAAGAGAATAAAACTTTCCTGAACATACCTGGATGACATTCAACAACTTTGTGTTTTCTATGTTCATTTGATCTTCTTTTCCCACATCTTTTGAACAATTTTTTCCAATCCCTGGCTTAAATTGGTACAACTGTACAAGAACTTAAGAGCTATCGTCACTAATGGCCTCAAGTTGTGCCAGGGGAAGTTTAGGTTGGATGTTAGGGAAAATTTCTTCATGGAAAGGGACATCAAGCACTGCAACAGGGCAGTGGTGAAGTCACCATCCCTGGAAGGGTTCAGAAAACACGTGGATGTGATACCTGAGGTTGAGTGGTGAACATAGTGGTGGTGCTGCACTGATGCTTGGACTTGATCTTAAAAGCTCTTTTCCAACTAAATTCCAGGATTCTATGACTCAGGTGGCTCCCAGTTTGTCAGCATGACTTGTGAAGGTGACACAATCCAGCCCACCACATCCAGAGCCACCTCACAAAGCTGTCAGCCCACACCTGCACACGTCACCTCTCCAGCCACTTGCTGCTCCACACCTTTCTCCCCCAATTTTCCCAAGAGCAACTTCATGGCTGAGGAGATAAAAGTGGATGTGTAATGGGAAAGAGTGAAAATAAACACAGGAACTCATCTTTTTTCTGCTCTCATATGGGAGGAAAAAGAAAACACCATCAAGTCCCCCGGCACTGTGCTTCGTCCAACTGTTTGCTTCCCAACAGAGGCACAAGCAGAGCAATTCCAGCAGCTCCTGGATGCCACAAAATAAGGAAAAATTGTACAACAGGAGACTGATCAAAGCCTGTAGTGGTCTGAATGCTGTTTGCTCACCTGGCAGCAGATGAATGAGCCTGGACAGAACCTCATTTAAGGAATGAAATCAGGACACAGGGTAGACACCAATGTTCTATTTTTACAGGTAAGCAGTTAAAGATGTAGTGATTTTGGCAAAATCCCACAGAAACAAAATCCTTAAGGAAATACAGTCTCCCACTTCACAAACAAGATGTGGCTTTCCAGACTGAAAGTATTCCCTGACGGTGTCAACATCAAGTCCCCAAGGTGGCTTGTCAGGAATGAAGACTTAAATTATCAAAGCTAATTGATAATTTAATTTCTATTAAAGCCAAATTTTCAAATTCTGGTTTTAATTTTCATCAGTACCAAAGATCGCTAAGATGGGCTCCAGAATGCAACATCAGAAGACCCAGCAAAACCCACAGGAGTCTGTCTTTTAAAATCTCACTGAATTCTTGAGACAGAGCTAAAAAAATTGATTTCCACAGAAAAGACAAAATTTCCCTACTTGATGACTTGTTAGAACCAAAATATTGTAATATCCTGGTAAGAGAACAAAAATGCAACCCCAGTTCTTTAGGGCACTGGAGAAATGTTACCCACAATTCCAAGAAGGAAGGAAAATCTATTATCTGGAAGTTAATTTATCTACTTTCCAACATATTTGGTATGTTTGAGCCTGCAACAATTAAAAAAAAGTAATCTCAGTCTGACTGATTATTCTTTTCCATGCTCAGCTTCAAGCCACACCTGCAGTTGAGAAGGAAGGAGTCCAGACTCCACCCTACAGCTGGTTCCTCAGATGGGACCCACATTAGTCACCTGCATTTTTCAGTGCCCTAGTCCACAAAATTCCAGCAAGACACAGCACGAGTGTAGTTCCAGATAGGAGTATTTCCAAGAGAACAAAACCCACAACATAAGCAGCACAAAGGAGAACAAATAAACAATTGTAGGACCATGTTTAAATAAAAAAAAAAAAGAAAAAAAAAAGCTGAGCAAACTTTTTAAACACAATTCCAGTGATGTGAGCAGGAAGAAAGGGCATGCTGTGCACCAGTACAATGCCAACCCAGAGCAAGGGCTTCAGCAATTTGTATTCACAGCACCAACTTTTGGGGGGTTTTGAGAAGACAGTTCCCACATCTGTAAACTGAGGGTCTAGTGAGAAAATGGAGCAGCAAAAATGTAATGGGGTGTCCCAAATCCTTCTGACAACTTTGATCCATTCCATCCACACAGAACCTGGCACTGCCACTTTCCTGCCATAGTCACTTCAGAGTCCAGGCCAGAGGTTCAGAGGGATGTTTTATCCAGGTCACAGCCATGGAAATCCTCAGCCTGCTGTCTCTTCATCCATCTTCTTTACAAACAGAGCTTCTCCTTCATTTCCTGCTGAAGGAAACACACCCAGACATGACAGGACCTGTTAGTGCACAGCCAGGACAGGACTGGTACCACACTGAACAAAAGAGGTTTGTGGTTATTCACATGTGCTCTTCCATCTGACAAGATGACACTCAAACAAGCCAAGCCATTTCCAAAGAAATTAAATTTATTCATTCCCAGAAACCTAAATCAGAGCTGACTCAAAGCCAGCCTGCCAAAGGTCAAGAAACATTGAGATGTCTCCCTTGAACAGAAATGTTACTGAAGCCTATTCAGCATTTTACTTGGCCAGCTCCACTACAGCTGTGCATTTCCCACACATTTTCATCTTCTTCTTTGAAATGATCAAATGCCAAAAGACACAACTGCCTGGCTGGCTTGATCAAAGAGAAGTGACACACACTTCAGCAGAAAACCAAGGGAAAAACCCCCTTTTGAGGGACAGTATTCCTGAAACTAAAAGATGCTCACCACTGGCTGTTCCCAGTTCTTAAGCCCCATATTGCCTCACCTGACATTGCAAAGAATCAGAAGGTTCTGGACAGCAGGAAGGGTGGAATTCTCATTCTGTCCTGTCACCAGGTGCCTGTCCAGCACCACATGGACAGCATCTGGGCTGCTGGCTGAACACAGGAGGAAAAACACAGGGAATTGCATCAGAGGACATGAGTTCAGTGCCAGAATCACACCACTGATAAACCCAACACAACACGTAACTATTTTGGCCAGACAGATTTGCTGGGTGCTGATCTATTACCCCAGCAGAGAGGGGCAGCCTCAAGCCCCCCATCCTGAAACAATTCCCCTAGAAAATCCTTTTCTGAAAGGACAGGACTGGGTCCTTGATTCAATTAACACCAAGTGGGTAAAACACACATACGAAGAGATTTTCATAATAAAAAACTCTAAGTATGTATTTGAAAGGTACCTCACAATACAAAATAAACTCTTCTTAAGCCAGACACGAGCTGTGACCAGTATGCTATAAAAATTAAATACTCATTTTCTGGCCAATTACAACACCCCAGCATGCTCAGATCTACCAGCAACTGCTCAGCACCCCAAAGAGAATTTTCAAGTTACCTCATTCCAGACAGACTCCCAGACTGGTTTGGGTTGGAAGAGATCCTAAGGCTCATCCAGTCCCATCCCCTTGCCACAAGCAGGGACACCTTCCACCATCCCAGGCTGCTCCAAGCCCTGTCCAACCTGACCTTGCAAATGACCAGTGACATACTGGTATCCCACTGGGAATGCCAGATGAGAGATCCCACCAGAGTCCTGCTCAGCTGGATACAAACACTCATTTCCCAAAGGAGACACGAAGTGCCCATCCTGGACACCAGGCATGACCCACCACTGAATGTAGCTCCAGAATCCTTCACAAAATCCTCAACAATAATGGACAAACTGGCAAAATTTGGCTGCCTCACCAGCTCGTACACAGAGGGCTGAAATAGATCAAAAGGAAATTAGTTTCACTGGCTTTTTACAGAAAAAGCCAAGCAAAACCAGCACATATTCCCCTGAAATTTATATTTCTGTTCTCTCCACTATTCTTCCAACCAAATGACCACAAGCAGCTTTGATGGATTTTGTGTAGGGAGCGAATACTCACTCTTAAGTGAGTTAAATAAAGAGGAAAAAACACCACCAAACAATTTCTGCAGGTGTGACTAACTTCAGGAAGGCACAGACCTGTCTGTCCGTGGCACACAAATATTTGGACACAGATGCTGTGCCACCTGCAGAGTCCAAAAACAGTAATCCATGTTGGAGTGAATATGGGAAACAGCTTACAGACAGAAAATTTAGGAGCACTTAAGAGTTTTTATATGCAAAAGGAAGGAATTTAATTTTATGGCTTCCACAGCAACCATAGCTAGGCCACAACATGATTTGAAGTATTTCATCATGGACTATAACAATCCATACAGAGCCATAAATAATCCTTAACTCAAACAGAAGCACATGACAACACTAATACCTTTTGTGAGTCACAAAATCTTAATTTCTCAACTTTCCATGTAAATTTTCCAAGCTAGAAAGCTGCATTAGGGCAATTTGCATCACTCTGACACAATAAAATGGGCTGTGAGGTCAGAGCACACAAGATAAACTATCAGCAGTAACTGGCTGCTTTAATTGCAAGCCAGTTTGTACAAACAGCCTTTTTTCCTAAAACTCCCTCTACTTTTTAAAATAAAACAGAGAAATATAACTTATCTCCAGTATTCATCAAACAAACAAAAAATTTTATAAGTCCTCAAAAACAAATGCAAAGAGCTGCAGCAGGAATTTCCTGGATTTTTTTTTTTTTTGCTTCAGTTTAAAGTTTATTGAACAATCAGAGGGAAAGCATTCCCCACATGCCGCATAAGTGGGACAAACCCTTCATGTACTCAGTGCTGGGCCCCTTGTCAAAGACAACACTGCACATCTTGCACAAGCCAAGGGTACCCAGCTGGTAATTTGTATTTATAAAAAGTTCCTGGGTAAGACCAAAACCACCAGAAATCACACAGCAAAAAAAGCCCCCAAACAGCAAAAATCAGGTAAAAGCTTGACTTACCCCTGTCATGCTGTATCCCTGGAAAACCCAGGATTTATTCTCATTGGTGGCACAACACAAAGCTGCCACTCCCTGTCCCACAGCACAGATAGGCTCTAGAAAAGAATTAAAGCACATTTGTGAACATCTCCAAATAGTTAAAACACAGGTGAGTGTGGTGAGCCTCATGCTGCCCTCCTGCAGTGAAGTTATACTGCACTGATAATGTTCTTTTAGGCTGGAGGGGTTTTCCTGCACACTGCAGTAGCAATTACTGTCCATAATACGAATTACTAGAATTATTTTACTATTATTACAGTAAGAGGAAGAACAAGAATTGCAGCTTTTAACTCCAAGTCCAGAGACAGCTCCACAAATGCTCAAATGTGGAGCACACCCCAAGTCTTGGTTAACTGCAGCCTTAATGATGATCCTGGGACATTCCACACTTGGCTCTGAGCCTTGAATGTTGCTGATTTGAAAAGGGCTGTTTCTGTACCACTGTAAGGCAGCAAATCCTTCTTTTGAGACAAACTCTGAAAAGCTTGATACTTTAAGACCTCTTCTTCCTTTCCACGGCTCCCTTCTTCCTATTTAAGACATGTTAGGACACTTTTCTTTCCTTTTAAGACTCCCTTTTTCCTTTTAAAGACATTTTTGAATACTTCTTTTTCTTTTAAGTCTTCCTTTCCTTTTTTTAAAGGCCCATTAAGACACTTGTTTCTCCCCTTGAAGACACCCGTTTCCTTCCCAGTTCAGAATGCTCTTTAGCCATTAGTGTCTTTCAGAGACTCTGAAGTCTCTGGAAGGCAGCCATTCTGCAGAGGCAGCACAGGAGCCCTGTTCCATTCACCCAACCCCCCGAAGAACGTTCACCTACTGCTCTCAGTGCTGAAGTGCTGCAGGATCTTGGCTAGGTACCCACTGTTGGCCAGGTCAGTCACAGCCCCGGGGCAGTTTGGGATCAGCAGGGCGTGGTACCGAGCCCCTGGTGGGGAGGAAAGCAGGAACTGATTGCAGGACAGGTAAAAAAAACCAAAAAGCCCGACCATAAATCCACCACACATTTGGGAAAAAAAAGGACAAACACACATAAATAAGTTAAAAATGACTTAAAGAAACTAACAGAGCTACACAGAAGAGAGAAAAAGGTCCTTTTTAGGACCAGGCACACACATTTTTAATGAGCCCTGATGACCCAGGAAAAACTTACAGCTGTTCTGTCTGCTGGCTCGTACTCCAGCAAAATATTTATTTTTAACAAGTAACAATGTAGTATGTGCTTATGTACAACACAGACATATGTATATATTGCATATATATTAAAAGAGAATGACCATTCCAAGACAAATAATAGAAGTGCAAAGCACTTGCCAGGACTTCCTCCCAAATAAAAAGCAAACCAACAACTCCAGCTGCCACAGTTTTCTCTAGAAACACAAATTTCCTACCTTTCCTATGTCATTCTTCCCCAAAATCCTGGCCCTAAGCAGGGGATTTCCCTTGCAGTGAGGGGAAAGCCTTCATAGTGAGCCTTTCACTGTTTCCTTGACAGTGGAGGTGACAGTGGCATATGGTGACACTCTTACCATCAATGGACTCCAGCTTGGCGGGGTTGGCATAGGATTTCATGCGGAAGTCCTGGATCCAGCGTGTGTTGCCCTCGTTCACATCCACAAAATCAATGGGCTTCCCCTGGGAATAACATAGTTCACACATCGTGGTCAGGATCATTGCACAAGCACCCATGACACTTCCTGAAGCGTCCTGAAGAATCCATGTGGGATTTTGAGATGCTTTCAGCTCTCAAAAAACAGAAGTTTTCCATTTTTCCTACTGAAATAGTGCTAATAGCTTTCCTTCCACTCTTTGTGGGAACAGATACTGGACACAGAAGTCCAAATCCATGCTATAGAAAGGCTGCAGTCACTTCAGTATAAAAAGACAGAATTAAAGAGGTCCCTTAATGTCTTAAAAGACCTCTCAATATATTTATAGTAGAATTACATCCTGACAACTGAGAGATCAATTGGTTTCAGGCTGAAATCACAGTATTTGTCCATTTTCACTCACCCCAGGAGTCGCCACTTGAAGGTTAAAGGCAGAGCTGGCCAGAGTAAAGCAGTGAAGGAACGACTGGGCCGAAACACCTGGAAAAGAGTCCAACACGTTAGGGAAACAACAGTGATAGTTTAATGCAGGCCACACTTTATCCAGCAAAGTACACAAGCTTGGGTGTTTGAAAGCTCTAGATAATTTCAGAGGATTACTGTGTTATGATATAACGATTTTAAGACATCAGAGATGGGAAGCCTTCATTACAGGGAAGCTGTGTGCCAGGGAATAGAATCTTGGAATGATTTGGGTTGGGAGGGACCTTAAAGCCCATGTGCAGGGACACATTCCACTATCCCAGGTGGCTCCAAGCCCTGTCCAAACTGGCCTTGAACACTTCCAGGAACTGGGCAGGCACAGCTTCTCTGGGCAATCTGTGCCAGGGCCTCAGCACCCCCACAGGCAAAGATTCTTCCTGACAGCTTCCGACCTCAGCCGACCCTCGTTCCCCTCAAAGCCACGAAAGCCACACGCAGCACAGCTGCACACGAAGGCCACACCTGCAGCGCGGATGGAAAACCAGCACAGCTGTGCAGGGAGGGCACACGTGGGGCCGCACGGCTCGGCTGCGGTGTGACACACACACACACACGCACACACATAGAGGGAACATGGGACACGGCCAGGCCTGTGGGACGGGCACACCGGGGACAACCACCGCACTGCACCGCCCCGCCGCTCGGAAGGGACGGGGAGTGCAGGATACCCGCAGAGGTGGGAGTGGCGGCTCCCCGCGAACCGGCGGGGCCTCCCCCACGACAGCGTCTCACCCGCGGTGGCGGCGCTGGCGACGATGAGGCAGGAGGGTTTGGCCAGCCGGTCCGACATGGCGGGGCCGAGGGCCTGAGGGGAGCGGCGGCGGCGGCGGCGGCGCCTCGTGCGGGCGCGCGTGCGCAGTGCGCGGAGGGGCGGGGGAGAGCGCGCGCAGCCCTGAGGGAGGCGCTGAAAAGCGCGGGAAGCGCTGAGGGGGCGCTGCCGCCGGCTTTGGAACGCTTCGGGTGTCCCGGGAATCCCATCGGCAGCTTGTTGTCATTGGTTCCTTATTTGCCCACTTTTGTCAACCTCAGTGTTCAGTTTCTGGATTTGCATCTGTCATCCCTTGTGTGAATTTAGTAGGTTTATCTCTTGCTGGCTGCTGGTGTGTTACAGACACAATGCCGTTATAAAACAGAAAATATAAAATAAAGACAGCACAATACTGCTATTTGCTTTAATTTTTTATTTGAAAAGGCTTAATTTCTAGCCTGGTTTCCTAAAGGAAATGCAGCTTATGCCACCTTGTCCATCTCTTCAATCATCTGTCTCTTTGCTTTTCTCTCTGTTCTGAATCCATAGAATGGTTAATCTGGGTGTTCCTCACTGCTCCAGCTTAGACACCAGAAAATTATTTTTAAAAAGGAAAAAAAGCATCTCATTCATCATTCAGTTTCGCTGTTGCATGGGGTACTTCAGGACTTAGTGCCACTCCAGCAGCCTAAGCCTTTATATCACAGAGCATCACATTTGTGTCCTTATTCCCTGCTTGTGACCCCAGTGCTTTTTAAACAAACACAAAGGACAGTGTTGCCCCGCCCCCTGCTCTTTTCATCCTCCCTACACTGCCCCATGTATGTGCAATTCCACACATTGGGAATGTGACTGGGGCCAGTGGCAGGGTCAGGCCCCCATCCATCCCAGCCTCTCAGCTCCAGCATTCCCACTCAGAAAACAGAAACTTATTTGATCTCCTGCTCCTGTCAAGACAAACTAAAACTCGTGTCCCCAGCTGTGTGTCTGCAGCAAAACCCTCAGATGATTATACTTTTGCAGCTGAGGGATGCCCTTTTGTCCTGACCCTGTGGAATTTACAGGATTTTTCTTCCCAGTTCTTAAGAAATTAATTTCCAAAAGCCTGCAGGCTTCTGTGGGGACCCTGATTGGAGCTGGTGTAATACGACATCAACCCTGTGCGGTGACAGTGCTGCCAAAACCCTCCTCCCCTCCGAGAGCCTGGAGGGAATCCATGCACAGGGACCCCACAGACATTACCCAGTGCTCAGGAGATGGTTTGTTTGGCAGGTGTTCCCAGGCCATCTTAGAAACAAAACCAGCAAATCAGCAGGAGAAATTTGGCAGGATAAAGGCCACAGCAAAGAACTGGGGGTGAAGGCTGGACACCAGCCTGTGGGATAGGGAATCGCTTGGATCAGAAATGTTTCCCCTGTGTCTCTGGGTAAATCTACAATTCAATTTAGTTCCTATCTGGGAATAACAATAATCATCCTCTACCTGCTTTCCCTGGGCAGGCTGGAGTTTATTTGGAGCAGGAACTGCCTTTTCTCGCAGTTCTCAGTGGGATCACTAATCCTAGAAAACATTGAGCCTTCAGGAAACACAGACATAGAATCCAGGAATCATAGAATGGTTTGGGTTGGAAGGGGGACTTAAAGCTCACCTCGTTCCACCTCTTGCCATGGGCAGGGACACCTTCCACTATCCCAGGTTGTTCCAAACCCCATCCACCCTGGCCTTGGATATATCCAGGGATGGGGCAGACACAGCTTTCTGGGGACAACCTCCAGAGGGAGCACAGCAGGTTCCACTCGCACCCCCAGGTACACGAAGATGCTCACAGGAGGAATTATACAATCTCTCTATGTGTATGTATATATATCTATATATAGTTTATTTCTCACAATCCTGGTAAGAGTTACAGGTGTATTTGGGAATCATTTACAGTTTCACAGCATATGGAGTGGCCATACAGCTTGTGATGTGAGTAACATACAGTGTGTAGAGAGCACACGATTCCAACCCATCCACCCACCACTCACACAATGGGTTTCCAAAGCTAATACTAGATTCAGCTACGGAGAAAGCCTGGAAAATGTCAGGGTACAGCGTTGGGTGTTGTACAACACTGTCAGTCACAATGGGACAAGCTAAACTACTTTAAATTTTCAATCTAGTATTTCTAGTCTACCTGCATTATTGCATTTATACGCTTTTTTTGTTTTCAAAGTCAAAGTAAATAGAATACTATATGGGAAAGGAAAAAAATTCTTGACTATTTTAGGATTTGAGCTACAGCCCATACAAAGTGTCCATAGAAGCATAGACAAGATTATAAATTCAACAAGGTATAAATTAGCTGGATAGCTTTGTGTGTAGGTAGGTGTCCATTTCCCTCCAGGAAATGTGTCTAGCAGCATATTGTTTCTGAGAGCAAAAAAAAAAAACAAAACCCAAACCTGTATGTTGAACACAGGTAAAGATGTGTAAGTAACAAGCAGGTCTGGTTGTACAGGGAAGAAATCAAGGTGTCACTTGGAAAATTTCTGTCATTTGGAAAGCACACTCAGGAGCTGACTCAAAACCCACTGACATCATTGGAAAGGTGCCTGAGGCTTCCAGGGGAACAGCAGGCATTTCAGTCTGACTTCCAAGGGCTTTGGATCAGTCCCTGGAGAAGTAACAGAATCCAAACAAACCAAAAACAAAACAAAAATCCCCTGTAATCTGACCTTCGAGTTCCCTTCCTACAATTTTAGCTCCTCCACAAACTTATAGCCAACTTGCACCTATGACTGGAAGAGAGTTGGTTTCCTGGGGAGGTGAAACTGCAACTTTTAAAGGCTTCAGTTGAAACAGTCCTGGGAAAAGGCACCAGGGTTATGAAGGGCTGCTCAAAACTCAGTAAAGCCAAATTATTGGTTGGTTGGTTAGTTGGTTGGTTGGTTGGTTGGTTGGTTGGTTGGTTGGTTTTTAACCAAACAAAATTGTGTGGCACCCTTGTTCTCATCAGCTTGCCCCAGAAGCTTGGCTGCTTGCAGCTGCCATGGCAAAACCAGGGATACGATGCAGGACTTGACTGTTGGAAAGGTGGTTAATGATTCCTCTTGTCCTGGTGGAAGCTTTGGTGCTGCAGCATCATCACACAGACAGAAAGAACCTGGTTGTTCATGTTTGGGATGCTCTGCTGGGGCTGAGAAATGGAAAAGTGATGGAACTGTTTGAGAATTGCAAGCTGGGAACAATCAAAAGAGAAATGGGAACAGCCAGTCCAAAGCCTATTTAACCTAAGTTATGCTTTTCAGCAGAAAAAAAATCTATTTAATTTGAAGAGCATCAAAGAGTAGAGGCCAGCAGAAGTACATGTCCTTGACTTCAAAACTTCTCTTTTCCCTCTTGTTTTTGGTGCTCCAGAGGGGGCTAAGGGAGCTCTGGCTGCAGCCAAGCGCAGTGTGTGCTCACACCATGTCAGCCCCTCTCAAGCAGCCAGAACACCTCACACCCGACTGACAGGGAAGGACAAGAACAGGGCCTTCCTGGGGATTTGTCATCCATGGCAAATCCTGTGGCAGATGAGCACTCAGCCTCTTGCAGACTTAGACCCTCAAATGTGAGGGCAGAGCAAAGCTTAACACATTCCCTGCTGTGACATACAGTCTGGGGGCCCAGCACTGCCTGTATTTTGGTGGGACCACCAAAAACCTGCCTTATCCAACCCAAAATCTGCCCCAGCTATGGAGAGGCCACATCTGCAGAGATGCCCAGGAAGAAAGCAGGGAAAGGAAAGGGAACACAATGCAGTGGCCAGAAAAAGGAGGAAAGAATGAGCAATGAATCAGATCAGAAACCAATGGAACCCTGTAGTTTGTAGCAGCTGAAGATCTGGTGTGAACAGACATGCCAGGAATTATGGAATTTAAAAGGAAAGCAGGTTACAGGGCTGGACTCATGGTCTCAAAAAGAAGAGGAAAAAGTCATAATAAACCCACTTTATTCAGTGGATTAAACCCTCCAAGGGTTGCTGGATGGGGGCACAGGCTCCAAGGCTTTTTGGGGCTGTCAGTTGAGTGCCACCCGAGAGACCCAAAATGTTCCAACAGATCCTCAGCATCAGCAGATTTCTCCCCAAAAGAGTAAAGGACCAAATACCTCCAGTTTAAATAGCAGGAAATATTCCCAATTCCAATGTCCCATAGCAAGAATTTACTGGAATACAGAACTGTTATTCTCCAGATCAAAGCCAATTTCTCTTTGTGGTGGGAAGTGCCCAACCTGTGCAGCAGAACTGCAGCCAGCTCATGAACATGATGTGATGCATTTGCAGTCCTTGTCATAGCAAAGCACGTGGAAAGAGAGCACAGCCCCTCCTAAAGTCCTGGCAATTTCCTTTAATCATGCAAAATTGGTTGTAGAAAACTTCAGGTGTTTTTCTAACCCTCTAACATTGCACAGAGCCAGCAGGAATTCATCTGGAAAAGGCAATTAGCAGAGGTTAATTTGCATGGCACCAGAGCTTGTCATTTTTGCCTTTTTCTGAGGAAAAAAAAGGGGGGAAGAGGGTATAAAAGTTAGCATGTCCTTACCAAAGCTAGTAAGATAATTAAATAGTGCTTTTTCTCTCCACTTCTCTGCTCTGTTCCTTGCACCCTCTCAGAATCTTCACCAACTTGAAGCTTTCCATAGAGCTGATTGAAATTCCAAGAATTTCACCTTTCAGACATATTTTTCATTGCCTTCCTTTCTTGAAGAATCGTTTTTCTCTCCAGTCTTCAGCACTGTTATTTTCAACCAATTCTAAGAATAGTTAGAAGGCTGCTGAATTCTAAACCCAGTAGCGTTTCCAGGGAAAGTAGGGAATATTTTAAGGCATTAATCAACTTTCACCAGCTCCAGGGGTTTTTGGTTGCACTGCTGTTGTTCACACACAAATCCTGATGCCAGTATAAGCAGAGCTGCCTCGGAGAAGAGACTTCCCTTATGCTCAGCCTAAAGAATGTTTGTGTCAATTTAAAAATAAATGTGTAATTGAGATGATTTTATGATGACCTGTGATCATATCCCTGGTGCCATCAAGAACTTAAAGGCCAGAGCATGGTAAAGCCAATAGAAAAATTCCCCTTGTTTTCAGTATTCTATGGATCAAGCTTCAAACTTTAGTCCATCAGAGACACAAATGGATGTTTAATTTATCACCCAGCCCGAGGGAACTAAGAAATGCTTCAGGGCAAGTGACTGTTGAGTGCTGTGAGTGAGTCCCAGGCAAACAGCACCTGCAGAAATGTGTTCTTACCCTCCCAAAAATGCTGCTGCATTATCCCCTGGTTGCCAGATTTGTTTTCATCCTGCTGCAGCACTGTTAGGAATAACAGGACTTATCTACAGGGTATTAAATCAGTAGGAAGAGGAAGCAGAAGCATAATCCATTTCATCTTTCTTAAAATAGAAGCAGCAAAAACCTTCTACTGAGTTGTCCAAGACAGCAAAATGACATCTTTATATTCAACTAAAATTTATGGTTCCCTAAAAAGTTTGAGATTGGGTGCAGTGATTCAATCGAGAGTTTTGGTGATAAGCTGAAAGGTCTGAAACCAATTTTGCCAATATTTAATGTATCGACTTGATCAAAAGAGTAAACTAGCAATCTAGATCTCTTCAAACCCCAAGCACAGACTCTGATTAGTTTTAAGTGTTAATTCACTCTCCCCACGGAGATGTCACTGGCAGGACTTCATACCACAAAAACCACACAAAGAAGGACATCAAGCAAATAACGGCGTGTGCTCAGTACGAGAAAAGACAACTATTTATTTAGCACAGCGAGGTCAGTCATTTAAGCCTTCTGCTTCGACAGATTTGGGGCTGAGAGAGGGGGATTTACTCCCTCAGCTTGGTGCTCGCTGGACATTTTTTGGCTCAGAACAAAAGCACTGCACAGCCTGGCACAGTAAGGCAGGACAGGAGGTGTTTGCAAGTCAGGGCTGCGGCGCGCTGTGGCATCTATGCTGGATCTGCCCGGCTCAACACTAGACCCACACTTGGAAAAGCACTACAGCATAGTCCAGGATAGTCTAAAATTGCCTCATTTTAAAGCAAAGAGCCCACACGACTACCCAGGGAGGGAGCAGGGGCTTGGGGCTCCGAGCACACCACACACTCAGCACTTCACCAGCCAGACGTTCCTTGCACTTGAGGAGAAACCAGAACTGGAAAGGAATTCAGGAGCTGCATGGCGTGGTGGGAATGGCACAGAAAAGACATCACAGACACTTGGTGTGAATGCAGGGAACAAAGGAAGGGACATCTCCAGCTTGGATTCTCTCCCCCTCCCAGACTGCAGCAATAAAACACAAAGGTTTGTAGACACACACACGCAGGATGTGCTTCAAGGAACGCACACAGACACAGACAGGTGTTTTCCAAACCAAACTGCCAAAGAGGTGGGTTCCAGGTGCTGAACCTGGACAGCAGACTGTTAAGTGACCACAGGAAGTGGAAAATCCCTTGGGACAGGACAGACCACGTTCAAAAATCCCGTACAAACAGGACATACCAGGTTTGCCGTGCAGGGAGGGCTCAAATGAGCGATGTGCCCCAATGAGGAGCTACAGCTCCATCACCACCTCTGTGGTGTTTCTGGATGAAATTGTTGGCCTTGCATCTGAGTGCTCTAACGGCAGGCAGGACTTGGAGATGGAGAAAAGATTAAGGCCATTGGCTGAGAACTGTTTTTCCCCTCTTCTGTTGCCAAAGGTGAAGACAAGGAAATAAAAACATTTTAGAAAGTAAAACTGGAGACTCGAGTGAAGCAGGTGCTTCACCTTCCTCCCCCAATCTATCTATGCCCTGATCTGTGGTCAGGGCAGAATAGATAGATGCTGTGCCTAATGTCACACACTGTTAAAAACAATCCTAGAGCAGAGCTGAGAGGGAGGGAGGGGACAGGAAAGGTAGAAACATCTCTTGAAAACAGAAGTCACTGTCTGAAAATCACTACCCTACTTGGCAAAACATGAACCAGAGCAGGAGGGGGTGATTTCCCTTATTTCTGAGCAACATAAGCAAAACTCCCTGTGAAAATTTCCCTGCAAAGTTGTGCTGCAGAAATCTGAAGGGAGGAGGACCCTTCTGCTTCTAACCCTTCCCCAGGCTGGAAGTGACATACTGCTGCTGGGAGACAAATCCACAGCTCACACCAAGAGTGCTTTAGGGTACCAGGATCTCACCTGGAGCTGTAGCCCTGCTTCCCAAAACTCCTGTGAGCCCAACACACCTGCTCCAGTCTCTGTGCTGGCAAAGGTGGAGGCATCAACCTGCAACTGCATCAGGACACAGTGTCTGATATTCCCAGAGGCCATACACCTTTGGGAATATTTTCTGAGCTCACAATAGGCCATACACCTTTGGGAATATTTTCTGAGCTCACAATAGGAGTAGCCATGCATTCCAAGACCACGTGCATTCAGCAGGTCAGATTTGGAGGTAAATAAGACAGACATGAGCCAAGAGAAGAATTGCCAGGTCAGGTTATACCCCTCCACTGTCCCATTCAGGGACTGTGCCAGAGGCAGACACTGCATAGGCAGCACCTGAGGAATGCACACCTCCCTCTATCCCTGCAGCCCCTGAATCCATCCATCCATCCATCCATCCATCCATCCATCCATCCTTCCATCCATCCAACTCAGTTAAAGGTGCACAACGGGCTCTGTAACAGAACTCACCCCACTGTGTCACAGCCTCTTTCTAATCATCACTCCTGCCCCTGCCCATGGGCTGTGGCTGCTGCTGAGCTTCCGCTGGACCTCATCTAATCTTTGACCCAGTTTAAACCCAAAATGCAAGGGGTTTTTACAACACTCTGTTTTTCAGCAGCCAAGACAAGCCTAATGGAAGCTCTCAGAGGCAGATCTCCTCACCTCTTGCTGTTTAGTGCTGAGGATCAGCCAAAGCACTAAACACTCTCTCTCCTCCCCCTCACAAGGTCTGGCTTTAGAGCCAAGGTACTCACCCATGAAATCAGGCTGCTCCCGAGGGCTGGGAATTTGTTTCCATTTCTGAAGTGTGGACGAGCTACAAATCCCTGCTACTATTGTCACAAGAGGGAGGTAAGAAATCCACCCAGGACAGACTCCAGTGCCTTTGAAAGGGGTTTCCCTGGCATAAAGCAGGTAAGTCAGTGTTACTCTCATGGGGTCCCAGGTCCTCCCTGCCCCTAACACCAGCTCATGTCTCCCCCATTTCCTGTCTTCCCATGTGATGAGATCACCACTTTCAGTGGGGGAAAAAAATCCAGTGAAAAGCCTTATCCAAAGGCCAAAAAAATGAACACAAATAGTGCAGCCAACCTCGTGGGAGCTTGGACTGAGGCCACAGCACCCTGCAAAGCCCAGCCTAACTTTAGGAAATACTAGATCCAAAACAAAGTCTCTCTATCCCAAATGCTGCCTGTGTGACCCTGGTGAGCCTGGGGATCCTGAAGGCTGCAATGGGACTTCTCTGGGCCACAGCACAGCCCCTCTGGTCACTGTCCCGCTGGAAGCTCAGCCAGAAGAGTGACCTGGTGTGACATCCCAGGCTCACACTGGGCTCTGCCACGCTGTAGCTACCCTGGTTCCTCCGGAGCACTTCCCAGGCAGGTGTTCCAAGGTGGGATGATGAGCAGCAGATACACAGACACCGATTAGGGATCACCAGTGGCTGCTGGGTCAGGGAGCTGCCTCTTCCCTGCCACTGCCCCTGTGCTTCCCTTGTCCCAGGGGGGCTGGAAAAACACCCCCAGCCCAGAGAAACAGGTGAGCCGGGCCTTAGCACTCCCCTTCCATCTTCTTTACCACAGCCCAAGTTAAAACAGAACCAAACAGAAACCAAAACACAAACTGGGACTCCGAATGGGACGTAGAACACTTTGGACTTGAAAACGGGACTGCAAGGGGGAAGGGGGGGTGTCTCCCAGGGAGGATAGCAGGGGAGGGGAGGGGAGGGGACACCGTCATTTACACCGATCAGGAGAAGCTGTAATCTATACACAGTGGTATAAGCCAAGATATATTACATGAAAGAACACACTGAGTGTATGGAGTTACCCACAGCGGGTCAGACTGGCACAGTTGTCTTGAACAAGACCCTGGAGTTGCAGTTGGTGTTTGTTGTTGACCTAGCTAGCTCACTCTCTCTATATATATAGCTATGTATAGAATTTCTCTGCATGCATTTGTCTCAAAAGGAGCTGTACAGCTGGGCTGGGTTTCTCATCCCCACCCCGTCTCGGTCTTCATTTTTTCCGGGCTAGGAATGCCACTCCCACAATCACAGCCAGCGCAGCCACTGCCACTCCTCCAACGATGATCAAGGGCTTCATGTTGTCGAAGAAGCTGCCGGGTGACTCCTCGGAGCTGTTTCCCTTGTGGTCAGAGTCAGGGGACTGGCCGCTGGCCTCCTGCGTCTCCGTGGCGGCTGGGCTGGGTTTCAGGTTGCTGTGGTTGTTGGCGATGGTGGCGTCACTTCCCGCCTTCTTGGTGGCCGTGGCGGGAGCAGGCTGCTCTTTGGGGGCCTCCTTCTTGTCTGCATTCGTGGCAGGCCCAGGGTTGGGTTTTTCCGGCTTCCCGGAGCTGGCGGCCTTGGCGTCGGGTTTGTTTCCACTTCGGACGTTGCCTTTGGAATCCATCCTGGGGTGCTGTGGGCAGTGACTGGATATGTGGGGCTATCCCAGCTCTTCTCCCTTGTCTGGCTGCTGCAGGAAGCAGAGGAGCCACCCGAGCTCAAGGCCTCGGAGCAGTGGTCTTGGGATGCTTGTTATGCTGGCAGTGTCCTACCTGGACATGGTACAGCACCTGGAGGGGGAAGCAGAGCAAGGAGACGTGAGTGACAGGGCAGAGCAAGCCAGCATTGCTCTGCCTGGAGGTGATGGAGGAGAACAGAAAGGAAGACTGGAAAACTGTTGGGTCCTTCTTTCAGAACTGTGAATTCCATTCAAAGCATTTACTACAGGCTCTGTGCTCATAACAACCACAGAACCAGAGAACAGCCTGAGTTGGAAAGGACCTTAAAACTCACCTTGATCATGCCATGGGCAGGGATACCTTCCACTGGATCAGAGGGCTCCAAGCCCTGTACAGCCTGGCCTTGGATGTTTCCAGGGATGGGGCAGCCCCAGCTTCTCTGGTCAATGTGTGCCAGGGCCTCGGCACCCTCACAGGGAAGGATTTTTTCCTAATATCGAACAGGAACATCAAACAAGTTGGACTGACTGTCATCATGGCTGCCACATCTGGGCATCCGCAGTCCAAGCCCACCCTGGCTGTGTGTGTCAGGCCATTTGTCAGCAACAACAAACTCATATCCAACCATCCAACCAAATAAACCTTACTTTGCCTTTGCTTACCTTTTCAATTCCTTCTGGGTAAGGACAGAACACTTTGTTCCATGGGAAAGGAGATGGATAGATCCTCCCTGCCTGTCTCACCCTCCACCCTTCCTTTCACAGCACTATCCCAAGGTCCATTTAGGAAGTGGTTAATATGTGATCTTGTGTGATACTCTCCCTCCAGATGGGTACTGCAGGAAAACCAGGATTAGTTCCTCAATTCTCACATGTATCAGAGATAAAAGGATTATTCCTGCCAGCATTTTGGTGAAACAACAGCAAAACAAAGTGCCAGATCCTCAGCTGGTGCAAAACAGAGAATTGACTGCATGGATTTACTGCAGAGCTGGATCTCTTGGTGACAGAGACATCTCACTCTTGTCATCTCCTTTCAGGGTTGCTGGACTTGCCCATGGAGCCAAACAGGATGCTGATGATCAGCTATCTTCCCCAGGGAACTGGTGGAAGTGGTGAACAGCATGGCTGCACCACAGGAATTCAGCAAAGGGACAAAGTGGGCTTTGAGGGGATGTAAAACTACTGCAACAACCTCACCCTACAAACCCGGCAGTGCAGGGTGAGCCGAGGATGGAGCTCCTGTGGCTGCACTTCCATGTGATGGGAGGAGAGGACAATGCACTGGGCATTTTGCCACCAGGCTCTGGCAGTTCAGCACCACATCAGTCCCGAGCTCAGGAAATAAAGAGGAACCAGGAGGCAGCGTCAGATCAGAGCCACGGCTTTGCTGGCTCCCTGCTGACCTTCAGGGCTGCCAGGAGCCTGCCAGGAACTTTCTGCCTGCTAAGTGAAATCAGAGCTCATTGTCTGGATCCAGAGCTGAAGAGGCTCCTCAAAAACCCCAGCCAGCAAAGGCTCCTTCCACAGCAGCTCAGAGGGCAAATCACTCCTCTAATGACAGGAACAAAGTCCCAGGACTGTAGCAATGATCTGTGCTGTTGACTCTGCTGGAAAAGAGGCTGGCAGATGTGGGGCTTTCATCTCCATTTAGGCAGGAATGGAGGAAATCCCACAGAAGTTACAGGTTTGGGACTAGAGCAAAGCTGAGCAACACCTTATGACTCCTAAATATAAGATGGAAACGCCTCCCTCTCCTGCTCTCCCTTCCAGCCATTGCTTGGTGGCCACCAGCTGCTCCAGTGCCACTCAGCTGGAGCAGACTGAGGGAACAGCAGCACCAAAATCATGGAATTCCATAGGTCTCACAGAATATTCTAAGCTGGGACCCACAAGGATCTTCCAGTCCAGCTCCTCATGCTGCACTAGGCCTGGTGACCATAAAACCCCATATTTCTCATTGACTGCAGCTGGACAGTGCTTGCATTCCCTAGTTTGGGACACGAAACCCTTTTGGAAAGCCCACACTGTGCCTTTCTCACGGTTTGCTGAGTGTGTATTAGACGCTTGGGCATCCTGTACCACACAAACACCACCCCGGATGCTCACCCAGCTTCAGACCTCACTGTGGTTTGGGAGGGAAACAAGGGCCTCACTAAGTGCAAGAATATTTTCCTCTCAGTGCTCATTCTGTAATATTTCTGTAGATACCACCTGCCTCACCTTTTCCTATGCGCCCAGAGAGCATCTATACTGTTCTGTCAGCACAAGTCCTACATAAATCCAGGGCTGAGGCTGCACACAGTCACTTCCAGGACTCTGCTCCTCTGGTTTGGGACCAATTTATCCTTTTTTGTTTTCAATCTGGTACAATGAGACACAAAGAAATAGTAAGTGGAACCCACAACTAAAGTGGGCTCAGAAGTGAAAGCAGGGAGAGTCAGATTAATCGTGGCATAAATATTAATTTACCTTCCTTGTTGCTTTTATATCAGTTAACTGGGCCACTCACACACTCTGGTGTTTGTGTGGTTACAGCATATAGACCAAGCATTAAACATCTGCTCTTTCCCCAGGAAAATAATGTGCAGCCTATGGAGATAGTGAGGTAAATCAGAGAGGGGGAACTCACCTTTTTGCTGAGAAATGGAGACCCTGCACAGCCCAGGCACCTCAGTGTTTATCCATACCCCTCACTGATCCAGATTCCTGGGGACAGGAGAGCTGGTTTTACTTGGAGCCCATGCTGAGCCATGGAGCTTTGTCCTGCCACCATGCCCTGCATTGCCACAAACAGAATTTCCTGATTCTAAGTGCATTTCCACTAAAAGCAATACAAACCCCTCATGCAGCTTAGAAAAGGTTTTAAAAGATGTAGAAACCAAACTAAGCCAGTACTTAACCGTCTTCTGTGTTCTCTTAGCTCCCTACCTTGGGAATCATCTCTCCTCTCCATCCTGTACTTCCAAGGGCATGACCATGGGCTCATCTTTAAGCACCTCTGTCCACCCCAGCCTGAAGAAAGAGGTGCTTTCCTCATTTCCAAAAACTAAGCCTGCATATGAGGGTTCCCCCCATTCCTTTGTCTCGTCCTCTTCCCTCATGCCATCAGAAAAACAAGTTTTTCTCTAATGACACATTTTCCTACCTTTGCTTTCTTCTTTATAGCTCCTCACATCTTTTTATTCCTCCTTTCTCTCTTGTCAGCCGCTGTCTCTGCATGTCTACCCATTCCTCCCCCCTTCCAGCTCCCTCTCTACCTCCTACACAGGCAGCAGCATCTGGGAATAAGATTTTGTGGGAGACAGGCTTCATTCCCTCCCATTTCCCAGCTCCATGCTATTTCTGTTTAACAATCAGTGCCCTTTCAGGAAGGTTCTCATTGCCAGCAGCTAACCAGCTCTTTCCCAGGCTGGGAAGTGGGAGCTGGCATAATAAAACCAGGGATGATAATGGAAAAAAAGGAAAAGGAAAGCCTTCCAAATTGCTGCTGCTGCAAAGATTGGCACACAAATGCCACAGCTCCCCTGGGATGCTCTCAAGGTCAGTGCAGTTGGACTCACCCAGTGCAACAAGCTGCTCTCTGCCAGAGCAACAGGAACAGCTTCCCTTGGCTCCCTGAAGGGCACTTTTCCTGCCTCAAATCCCAGCAAATCACCAAACACATCTATTCATCCGTCTCCTGCGTGCACAGATGAAAGCTGCATCAATCCTGCACCGAACGCAGTGGATGAGTCATTGCTAAGCTGTGCCACAGCACAGCTCCATCAGGATGGCCCCTTCCCTCTGCAGGGAGCAGCCCCATCCCATCTACAAATCCTCCCCTACTGCTTCCATTTGGAAGGAAAAGGCAGTCGCTTTGCAAGGCTGAGGAGCTGCTCCAGGGTGTGGGTCTGGGGTGCAGTGGGAAGCTCATCAATAGGGTTCTTCCCCTCTGCTATGAAAGCAGCACATTTCCATCAGGTCCTTGACTGCCACACTGAGACTGGCAGCAAGGAAGGATTTAACAACACAGTGGGGTTATGTATCAGGATTTATCCTGCAATAAAGGTCCATCCCTACACTCCAGATGTCCTCCAGTTGGAAATATCCATCTTGGAAATAGCTACTGACCACATCTGACCTGGAGCAGTGCTGTGCAGAGAGAGCCAGAGATGGCAGAAAACACCTTATCTTCAAATACTTCCCTTCATCCCCTAATCTCCTCTTCCTTTCTTTGTCATTCCTGCCTGTCTGGAAGAAAGGCACTCATCCCCCTGTGCACAGGACAGACAGACCCTTGCTATCCCTAAGGAAACAGCAGCTGACATCAAAGGTGGCTCTGGCACAGCAGAGGGAGCTCCTTTCCCAGCACTCTCACCATCCCACTCTCCTCCACCTTCTCATCTAACCCCTAAGGAAGGCAGCTTGGATGACTCTGTCCTTTGGGAATTGTCCTCAGGGGTCTGTCCCCACTGCCACATGTGGAGTGATCTGTCCAGGGTCGGAAGGATCTGTGCCCAGTCTCTTTCTGCAACTGAGCAGCATTCCTGGTGCTTCAACTCCCCACTTCCAATGGGGAAAACCAGCATTTCTCCTTTTTTTCTGAGATGCTGGGGAAACAAACGTGTTAAAGGCAGGGAGATGCCAAGCAAGCACCCAGGAGAAGGACGGCAGAGTAGTGACTAAGCTTTTCCCCATGCCCAAGAAGTGCAACAAAGACAGATGAGGTAATGCACTGCCTCTGATATTACCATAAATATTAAAGCAGCTTTACATAAGGAGCTTGTGTTCTCTCAGCTGCCGTGAGCAGCTCCCCAAGGAGGATTTTAGCTCCCTTCCAGGCTATTTCAGCCCCCAGCTCCTGACACAACGCACGGCAAACGTGATACAACGCAACGCAAACCTCACACCAGCAGAGTCACTTGTCACAGACACTTCTAAATGGCCTCAGTGCTGCACAGCCAGGGACAGACTGTACAGGAGCCTGCTGTGCTTCCCAGCCCTTCCAAATACAACCCTCAGAGACAGCAGCACCCGGTCGCAGCAAACACTGGTGACCCACTTCACTCTGATGAGATATTTATGAATCCTTTTCCCAATGTGTTGTTTGTTACTCCCCACATCCCTCCCCCTGTCCCTGGATTAAACATTTCCCTCTCAAACAATCCCTTTGAATCTTGTTGTGGAGAGTGTCAGATGCTGGAAGTATTTTAGCAGTGGCAGCAGCCTCAAATCGCTGCCACAGGGGGAGATCTGCCAGCCAAGCCTCTGCTCCATGGCTGCAGCAATTCCTGCAGCTGCTCTGAGCCCCAGCATGCTCCTCACTGGTCCAGCTGGTGCTGGCAGTGACCAAAAATCTGCACCCACCACCCCAGAGCGTGGCCAGGACTCCCCTTCTCCTTCCCAGTTCCACCAAGCCATGTCTCCGCTCTCTGGGCTGGGCAATGCATCCACACTCAGAGATTGGGTTGTACCTGGCACCAAGGTGAGGTGTGGGAACAGGATGGGTTCCTGTAGCCAGCAAAAGTGGCTTTGCCCTCCATTTGCAAAGGGAAAGGCTCTGAGATGCAGATCCTGGGCCACCAGCTGCACAGAGGTGTGACACCATTGCCAGTGTCCTCTCTGGAGGCTGTCCAGCCATGCTGCCCACACAGGTGACACAGCACTTCAGTCTCCCCACCAGAAAGAGCCCAGGAACAGGACATATATGGTCTTTTTCTGCACCACAACCTTTGCAGATGACAAGCTCTGAGCTGAGCGTCACCTCTGCAAACCACACACATCCTGTCCCCAAAGAGCTCCTGGGATGGACGTGGCAGACATTTTATTCTCTGAGAGATGGAGGCGGCATTGCAGACACACCATACTCCTGCCAGGGGCTCAACCTGTGTTCTTTTGGGGGAGTTTAACCCCAAACACAGCTCCAACCTACCCTGGTAAGACACCCTGTGTGTACAGAGCCACGTGCACAGCAAAAACCAGGCACTGCCAAGCAGCCATGGGAGAGAGAAGATTTTTTTCTCCAGCCACGTGCTCTGACTGACTCCATAGGGGTGGGCACTGAGTCACACCTGGCACGGCTCTGGCCTGCTGCCCGCAAGAGAAGTCACATCTGGGAAGGCCCCTCAAGTGCTACCAGCCTCCCCCATACAGCTGCACTCTCAGACACATCTTATAGCAAAATAATTTCTAGAATTTGACAGTCTGGAAATACTTTGCTGAGGCTGGGTTGGAAACACCCTGCTGCAAAGCCTGGCTCATCAGGGTCCCAACACAGTCCCCAAGCCTCTAAATCAGAGTTTGGAGCACTTCAATTTTCTGTGCTAACCCCGCTTTAATCTTGGGTTTGAACCCCCTTCAGACACAAAATAAAATTCTCTTTTCCCCTGTACATTTCCAATTTTTGTAGCAGAGCAAAACTGTAGCTTTTATCCTTCAAAAATCATGAGGTGTTAGATCTTGAGCCTCTCCCTTGCAGGGCTGAGCATCCCTCACACCAAGACAGAAATTCAGGGCACAAACAAAAGGTTTCTCAGCCAGGATGACTTTTTTTCCCACAGCAGCTATTTGTCAGGACACTGGACTGAAGCACTGGAGTAATAATGGGGAAACTTTGTGAGACACTGCAGTGACAGGAATCCTGGAGCCTTAACCCATGAGTGTGACTCCTCACAGGGATCTGGGTACATCCTGAACTCTATACTGGGCAACTCCTCATGTTTTTACTTTGCAAACACATTCAGTTCATTTCTTTATAATGTTTTTCCAGCCCTCCCAGAGCCAAAAATTCAATTCCAGCAACACCCTGGCTGGGACCATGGGGCTTGTCTTAGGTCTCTTCTCAGCTCTGGATCTGTGGTGCCAGTGCCAGCAAACATTCTCTGCCTCTTGGAAAATGGTGAATACTCATTCCTTCCTACCACAAAGCCCTGCTCCTTACCCTAGGCCTGCCAGCACTTGGGAAAAGCCTTTGGGAAGAGGGCAGATGCTTCCAAATTGGGGGTGCTGCTCCCCAAGCAGCCACGAGCCAGTCCCAACTTTAGGAGGTTGATTCCCTTTTTGACAGATCTTGCTTTTAAGATCTCTTCCAGTCCTGTATCCCAAAACCAATATCCACAAGCAAAAAAGGATGAGTGATATATGTGACATGGTGAAATATCCCCAACCACTGCAGGAAGCAGCAGCAAATTCAACATCCCTCCCCAGTTTATGGGCATCCTAAATCCATGCCTTCTGTCTGATGTGGCATCACCCCCTTTGTGGCTCAGCTGGGGCCAGCAAAAAGATTCTGGACGCAATTCCTCACATGCAGAGCTGGGTCTGGAATCTGTCAGTCCCTGGATCTGCAGGCATCAGCCTGAAAACTGTTGCTCTGCAGCTGAAATCTAAGAAGCCACTGCAGGCAGACAAGGGGCCAATTCCACACGAGGCAGTGACCTTCCGGGGAGGCTCCCCACACTCTCTGGGTAAAACCCATCCCTTACCTTGTGCAGCAACACCAGGGCAATCTCCTTCCTGGCAGAAAGCTGGAAAGCATCTGGGGAAGGATGGCCAAAGCTCCTCCAGCATGGAAATCCCTGCTCAGGGAACTCCATCCCTCCGTCCACCCCCTCTGCCAGCCCCAACACCTGATCCAGGATGGGGGCAATGTGCCAGGGTGTTCTCCAGCCCTGCATCCCAGCAGCCTGCCAGGGGAGGGCACAGATGCAGAGGGATGAAAATGCACTTTTAGGGGAGAATTGGAATTTCTTCTTCCACCCTACCACAATATCACAGGGTTAGATGTTGGTGTTGGGCACTGCGGCTGAGAAAGGACAGACGGAAAATACTGAAGGTCAAACCTCTGAAGGTCAGACTTTTGGAGGTCAGTCCTGAGATGGAGCAGGGAGCTTAATCCAGCATAGTCCGTCCTCCCTCTCCTGACGGCATCCTGCCCAAGCCCCACCCAGGAAAACAGGGCTGCGGCGGGGAGGTTTCCTCTTCTTGTCCCAATGCCCAAGTTCTGCCAGCCTGACCTCGATTCAATTTTTAAAATCCTCTTCTTTCCCCCTCTGCACCTCCCCAGAAGCCACCAGAGGGACAGAGAAGTAAACAGGAACAAATCAACAGGTCCCTGCAAGCACACATCACAGGGATACACATGGATGATGTGCAGAGAGCAGAGACTGGAAAGCCTGAGATGTTCCCAAAGCATTCCCTCCCTGGAAGCACCCACCGTGACTCAGGAGGCCTGGTCTGGTATCCATGCCTCTCCCTCTCCTTCGGTGCAATATTCTCTCTTAAAATAGGCCCTACTGCCTCTGACATCTTTCCCCCTTTTGGGTTTTTTGGGGCAGATTTCCCTTTGTGAGCTCCTCTCTAGCACAAGCCCAGAGTGAAATCAAAGGATACACCCCGTAATTGATATAAAATTCTCCCTGCCCAACAAAACAAGCCCCTTCCCTAGGAAAAGGTGAAGGCTGAACCAAGCTGCCGGCTGCTCCTGCTTCCCTCCTGCCTCGGGACTGACAGAATGAAACAGTCATTAAATCCATCCATGCAGAGCAAAAGGCAAACAAATCCCACTGCCCATGCAGACGGGTGGGGGAAAGCAGCTAGAAAACTGCTCAAAACCTTTTCAGGGAGGTGCACCAGCTCTCCCGCCAAGGCTGGAGGGGCTCAGCCCGGGATGCTGCTTCCCCTCCTCCCTCCCAGCAGCCCTGTTTCCGGCACATGGCCGGCTCCTCTTCCCCGTGCCCGGCGCCCTCCTGTCTCCGGAGCGCTGCTGCGACACCCGGGGCCTGTCCTTCCCTTGCTGGCCCGGCTGGGGTCGGGCGGAAGGCTCCGCTCGGGCCGGACGGCACAGCCCGCGGAGGCGGCGGAGGCTGCAGGTACGTGCGGGCGGCAGGAAGCCGCGGGCAGGAGGCACCCGTGCGTCTGCACAAACACCCTCTCTGTGGCTGCCTGACCTTCAGGGAGCGAAACACGGCAGCTGCGACGGGAAGGGGCCGGCCATCCTCACCCTGCTCCTTGTTCGGGGTCAAAAAAGCACTTTTTGCCTCTTTTCCATGGGGAAAGCTGTGGGGTGCTGGCTCCAGAGGCAGCCGGCATGGCAGCCCCCGGCCTCCATCCCAGGCGGATGGGGGAGGTGGACACTCACCTTGAGCAGGTAGCTCCGTGTCTCCATTTCGCTTTGTCACCCTGTGCGGGACATCCGCACGTCCCGGAGCCGGGAGCCAGGAGCCCCGGCCCTTCCAGCTCCGGCCCCCCATCCCAGCAGCATCCCTTACCTCTGTCCTCCGGCCGGACGAGTCACACCTTGGGAGCTGGCTCTTGCGCAGAGAGGAGGGAGGGAGGCAGGCAGAGGTGGGGGGGGAAACTTGGGAGTTTCCCACAATGCACCTCTGCAGACTGCATGAAGATGGAGAG
>VWZS01010682.1:10739-24858 GCA_013397075.1 Rhabdornis inornatus
ATCAATAATAATAATAATAATAGTAGTAAAAATAATAATAATAACAATAACATAATGATAATAATAATAATAATAATAACAACAATAATAATAACAATAACAATAATAATAATAATAATATTATCCATGGTTATCCATGATCATTCCTTGGACACCGCCTGGGATCGGAGCAGAGCGAGTTCGAGCTGTGTGTGGAGGGGAATTGTTGGGATCCATCCAACACAAACGGGATTCTCCCATCCAGTACAAACTGGGATCTCCAATCCATGGCCCACCCTATCCCTGTGCGCCAGAATTCCTTAGGGAAGTCCAGGGAATTTTTCCAAAGCCACGCTTTTGGTTTTTCTGGGATTCCTTCCCTGCCCGTCCCACACCAACCTCGCTCTGCATGAGAGCATCTGATCCTTGTGATGGTTTCATCCACCCAAAATTCCTGGCTGGATGAGGGCGGTTTTTTGGGATCAGATTTCCAAACATCCCTTTGAAGCTGGTGATTCCATCAGGGTGGGGACATCCAGCCCTGGCTCCGTTTGGATTTGGACAAGGGACAGCCAGTGACAGCCGGATTTGAACGATTCCAGGGATTTTCACCAGGATTTCTTGCCTTTGCTCTACTCCAGGGCACAAAAATTCCAAGTGATCCCAAATCTCCTTCCAGCAGCTCTCCAATTCCAACCCCACCTTCCCAAATTCCGTCTGTTTTACCCACACCACAGCTGGATTTTCCTGGGAAAAGAAGGGCACATACAACCTTTGGATTGTTTGGAAGCTCTCCCCATTCCCAGACTTTCTTTGATGAGTGATTGATGTTCATGGAGGAGATTCCCACATCCAAATGGGAGCTCGGCTCAATTCCAGGGAAAGAAGAATCAAAGCACTCCGACCAGGGAGTGTTTCCTAAGGAAAAGAATTCCACCCATGCCCAAAGCTCTTTTCCAGGAGCCAGCTCTCCATCCTGGATACAGCCGGAATTACAGATGTGGTCACCTCCCCTCAGCCCTTGGGAACGCTGATAGGACATTCCTGGAAAACCTCTGGATCCGTGGGTGTTGTATCCCATGGGGAGGAAGGGTGGGGAATGTTTTCCAATCACCTCCAAGTCAGGCAATGATTCCCAGGGAAAAGTGGGAAGTGACACGGAGGTGACTTCACTTGGAGTGCATTTCCCACATTATCCATGATCAGGGCTGGGATTATTCCAGGCTGGAATTCCAGTTCTCTGCTCTTTCTCACGGGAATAAGGAACCCAAATCTTATCACTCCAAACCTTTCGGAGAAGACTTTTCATGGATTAAATCCCATTTTTCAGGTGAGGGATGTGAAGCACAGAGAGAGGAAGTGATTCCCACAGGGAATTCCCACAACCTGCCCTCAGGAATTATCCACAGGGCAGATTTCTGGGAAGGAAAGGGAATTTCCTTACAATGGAATGCAGCTGCCGAAGGTGTGAATCCCAGGATTTATCCCTGATTAATACATGGATTGATTAGGGAGGAACAGCTGGAATTCGGAGCCCTTTCCCTGCGATTCCCACAAAATTCAGCACTTCCAGCAAGTTGTCAAAATCCATAACTCCTCCAAGGCTTTTCCATCTCTTTTCCAGATCCCTGTGGCACAGGATCCAGAAAACACGGACGGAGGAGAAGGAGCTGTGGGCACAAAACTGGGAATTTTTCTCAGGAATCTCTGGATTTTTCTCACAGTGCCTCCATACCTTGGGAAAAGGGGCAGTGGAAGAAGCTCTGGTTATTTTCCCAGTTCCAGAAAAACATCAGGATATTGAAACATTTCTCCCACTTGAGAGGAAGCAAAAGGAAAGAAAAATCTCCAAAACAATTCGAAATCACAAACCTGTTGGGAAAATGAATTGTATTCTATGGAATTTCATTTTAATAATTAGAGATTCTTTAAAAATTCCAGCTTATCCCAATTACATGCGGTTTAAATTCCAAGAAAAGGGACACTTGGGAGCAGAGAATGAAATTTATCTTTTCATGGAAAAGGAAAAGTATCGATCTTATTTTTCAAATATTTTTGTGTGGAAAACTCTCCCAAAGCCAACATGGTCTGGGGAAAATACAGATATGGGGAAATCGGAATTTGGTAACGAAAATAAAACTTTAATTACCACATTTAAGTAATTAACAGGTTAATTATCAGAGCCATCAGTGAGTGCTGCTGCTCTTTCCACACTGGGGGTGTTGGAAAGGACTTTGGGGAAGCAGGGAATCATGGAATGGTTTGGGTGGGAAGGGAACTTAAATCCAATCCCACCCCATTCCATGCACAGGGACAAATTCCACTATCCCAGGGGGATCTGAAACCATCCAGCCTGGCCTTGGACACTGCCAGGGATCCAGGAGCAGCCACAGCAAATCTGGGAATTCCAGCCCAGGCAGGAATTCCTTCCCAAGATCCCAGCCCAATCTCCCCTTTCCCAGTGGAAGCCATTCCCTGTGTCCTGTCCCTCCATGCCTTGTCCCCAATCCCTCTCCAGCTCTCCTGGAGCCCCTGCAGGGACTCTGAGCATTCCCTGGAATTTTCCCTTCTCCAGGGGAACATTCCCAGCTCTCCCGGAGCAGAGAGGCTCCAGAATCCTGGAATTATTTGGGTGGGAAGGGACCTTAAATCCCACCCAGTGTCACCCCATCCATGTTCAGGGACACCTCCCACTGTCCCAGGTGGATCCAAGCCCCAATGTCCAACCTGGCCTTGGACACTTCCAGGGATTCTGGGATGCTCCTGTCACCAGTTCTCATATTCTGCGGGAAAACACTGCAGGTATCTCTGCTTTTCCATGGATTTTTCCTCCCTGAATTCCTCACACAAGTTACACACTGGCAATATCCATCCTTATCCTCTTTTCGGACTTTTCCCAGAGCTGCCTCTGCCACCAGTCGGATTTTCCAGGAGAAACCCCCAACCCTAAAACTCCCCAAAACAACAAAACCCCCGAACAATCTCCCCTAAAATAGACCAAATATTTGGGGGAAAGAGGGAAAAATTCCTTTTCCAACCACCAGCTCCAGTGTAATCCTACAGATGTTCAGACAAACCATAAATCCCATTGTTTTCCAGTTGTTTTCCCTTCTTTTTAGCCACAAATGGGAACCATTTCGCAGCCCAGGAGTTGGGGGCTGTGCACCAGGCTCTGTGTTATTCCCACTCACAGGACATAAATAATTCCAGCAAAAAACAGGGACACGTTTGCCAGAGGATGCTGCTTGTAATTACAGGGATGTGCAGTTTTGCTTAAATGGGAAAACAAATGGATTTCCCTGGCTTTTCCCTCCTTTCCATCGGAGCAGACCCCGCCTTTATGCTGAGCTAAAAGAGAAATATTTATAGGAAGGCCTCGTTAAAATCCTGGCACGGCATTCCCGCCTCTGGCTGAGCCATGAATTCCCTTGCGGCAACAAAACTCCCCGGGAGAAGGATCCAGGACAAATCCAGGGAATTGTCCCGGTGCCAGGACCCAGCAATGCCCACGGTTCCCTCAGATCTCGGGCCCAGCCTGGATTTCCCCTGTCAACAATTCCTTCAGGGCCTCATGGATCATGCTCGGGGTTGGCTTGGCCACAGCTGATCTTTCCCATAGGGAAGAGCGAGGGATGGGATGGCTGGAGAGGGTCCTGGAGTGCTGGAGCTGTGTTGGATTTGTTTCCAAAGAGGGAATGGGAATGTGGAGGGATGAAAGGTGCAAGGATCCACTGGGATAGTGGGAGGTGTGCGGTTGGAATTGGGTCCCTTTCCAGCCCAAATCCTTCCATGGATTTGTGATTTTTCCCTTGGAATCTCAGGATGTCCACCAGAGGGAATGACCCTGCAAGGAATTCACTCCAGGGACTGTGACTGCCACCTCAGTGTCCCACATGAAGGTCCTGGTGAATCCAGAGGCTCTTCCTGGTGGATCCAGAGAACTTCTGGAGCTGTCCTTGGGAGCAGAATTCAGGTGGAAAAGCTCCAGGGTGTGGGATCGGCTGCAGGTAATTCCTAAACACGGATAAACACAAAATGCTGCTGTCCCATCCACTTCCCACCTTTCTCCAGGTCCCTCTGGAGACCTGCTCCATCCTCAGCTCCATGAGGACAACAGCAGGGAGGAATTCCAGACGGGAGAGGTCGGAGTTCAGGAACAGGGAGAACCTGAAGGATCCCACCCTACTCCCTGTCAGATCCATGACTTTGCTCCTTCCCCTTTGGATCTCTCAGCCCCTCTCCATCCCTGCATCCACATTTCCGTGAACATTCCAGCTGCTCTGCTCCTGCTTCCAGGGAAACTGCCGTGCTCCGGTGCCCCTGGGAGCAGGGATTTGCCAGAGCAGTAGCTCGTGAGAACCTCGGGATTGTCCCAGCCCGCAGCTAACGTGGCCACGGCCACTTATCCCTGGCTGCTGTTTTCCATTACAACCTCCCGAAAATGAGCGGGATACGAGCTCTGGGATTCCAGACGGGATTTTAGGGCCTCCAGAGCTCGGCTGAGGCTCTGAATTGCTTCCAGCTCCTTCTTCTCCGGACACAGAGACAATCCCACTCCCGGGCTCTTCCCTTCTCTGCTTGTTCCGTGCCAGAAAGTTCAAACCAACCCCTCGGTTTTTCCCATCCCAGATGCTCGGGAATGGCTCCGAAGGTTTCCCGAGGTTTCTCAGGCTGGGAAATGCAGACAAGCTCCATCTCTCCATGGGCTCCCAAACCAGAATGACACCCAATTGTAAACTCAGGAATACTTGGCATTCCCAAACAATCCCGTCCTTCCCAGAACCGGGAAAGGTTTAATCCCTGTTAAATTAAATTTGAACATGGTGGGGGATCAGGATTTTTCCAGGGATAATTTTGGGAGCAGTTTGGAGCTTCCCCTCCTGTATCCTGCTTTTTGGAGCAATGGACGTCCTGGAACACAAATTCAGAGGGAAAAGCCATCATGGATGAGGTGCATTCCTTTAATTCAGCATCCAGGAATATTCCAGAGGGAGAAAAAGCTAGTGGGAATATTCCTGGGAGATCTGTGAGTCTTAAGGATCCTCTGCTAAAATCTCAGTGAAATTTCTCTGCTCTGAACATGTCCAACATTTTGAGCCTGGAAAAGGACATTTTTCCAGGAAAAGGACACAGAGGGGTTGGAGCATTTCTAGGGAAGGAAACGGAGCTGGGAAGGGGCTGGAGAATTCCTGAGGGAGCTGGGAAGGGGCTGGAGAATTCCTGAGGGAGCTGGGAAGGGGCTCAGCCTGGAGAAAAGGAGGCTCAGGGGGGACCTTGTGGCTCTGCACAATTCCCTGACAGGAGGGGACAGCCAGGGGGAATTTGGAATCTGGGAACAGGGACAGGAGGAGAGGGAATGGCCTCAGGAGAGCCTCAGAGTGGAAATTGGGGAATTCCTTCCTGGAAAGGGTGGTCAGGAAATTGGAGGTGCTCAGGGCAGGGGAGGAGTCCCCACCCTTGGAAGTGTTCAACAAACAGGAAGACATGGAAACCTGAAGGGGCTCCAGGAGAGCTGGAATTGGGGACAAGGCATGGAGGGACAGGACACAGGGAATGGCTTCCACTGGGAAAGGGGAGATTGGGCTGGGATCTTGGGAAGGAATTCCTACCTGGGCTGGAATTCCCAGATTTGCTGTGGCTGCCCCTGGATCCCTGGCAGTGTCCCAGGCCAGGTTGGATCCACCTGGGACAGTGGGAGGTGTCCCTGCCATGGGTGGGATGGGAATGGTATGGGATTTAAGGCCCCTTCCCACCCAAATCATTCCATGATCCTATGCCTTTACCTCCAAGACTTTGTACCCCACTTTTCCTCCCTTTAAAAGCCATTCCTGAGTTTTTGGGATACTGAGGATGTCGTGCACTCGGAGATGGAGGAATTCCAGGAAAGAAGGTGCTTTCCTAAGGGCAATCCACTGGGAACACGCTTTGGGATTCAGCCACATCTGGTGTTAATTTTTACAGGGACAGATCAGAGCCTTTTTTTTTGCCCCCAGGATTAAATGGTACAGAAATTCAAGGAATTGTTTCCTCTGGGAGAAAAAAAAAAATAGCACTGAGGCCTTTTTGGGAAAAAAAAAAAAATCAGAAGTACGATAACGAAGCCCTTTGGAGTTCTCGGTTTCAAAATGATTCCTGGTCTCAGCATGGAATTCAAACAATTCCTTGCGAGGATTAAAGGAGCTGAAAGCAAAACAAAGCACCTTGGAGTGGAGCAAAACATTCGGAGCTGCTCCGGGATCCAAAACCCAGAGTCCTTTGTTCCCCACAAGGAAAATTGGGACAAATTTTGGGGCTTTTTGAAGAGTTCAGCTGCAGCTCTGGCCACTTTTTGCTGGGAAGATTGTGGAATTTTTGGGATAAAGGTGAATTTTGCTGGCACGGGCAGTGGGGTTGAGGGTGGTGCAGGTGGGGAATTGTGCCCATGGCAAAGCAGTCCCAGAAATAAGTGGAATTTTTCTCCCTTGGCAGCAGAATATTTCTCCCAAATCCCCGTGTCCCACGTGGAATTGTGAGAGGGAGCAGTGCAGACCTGGGGGAAATGGGATCATGGAATCATGGAATGTTTCGGGAAGGGAATTAAAGACGATCCATTCCCACCCCATCCATGGGCAAGGACACCTTCCACAGTCCCAGGTGGATCCAACCTGGCCTTGGGCACTCCCAGGGATCCAGGGACAGCCNCCTCCTCCATGCCTATGAAGTCGGGAATCACGGGACCCTGAGGATCCTTGGCTGCCAGAGCATTCCCAGAGGGAGTCAATCCCAGCTGTGAGCACAATTTGGGATTCCCTACAGACCAGTCTGGAGGTTCTGGGAATGCCAGCTCTGCCCAGCTCCATGCCAACCACAGCTCTGCTCTGCGGGAGCCATTCCCCAGAAAAAGCATCCCTACTTTTTTTTATTTTATTTTTTTTAATTCCTGATTTTTTTTCCCCACATTTTGCTCCTTTGTCCTGGGATGAGGTCCAATGTTCACACCCGGCCCTGAAATGGGGTGAAAACAATTCCAGAACAAAAGGGGGAAAATTGCTTACCCCTGAGAGCCAGATCTTTCCTTAGGCCTTGGAATTTTTCCCTGATTTCCAGATAAACACCAGCTGCTTCATTCCATGGTCTGGGCATCCCTGGGCTCATTTATCTCCTTTTGGGAAAGTTTGGAAGTTGGGAGGAGGAAAGGGAACAGATACAGATGATGGATGGATTTTTTTTTGGTTTTTTTTTTGGAAACTCCCTGGGATTCTGGTTCAGAAAAACATGGAATCACGGAATGGTTTGGAAGGCATCTTCAGGATTATCCCACGGGCAGGGACACTTTCCACTATCCCAGGATGCCCAGATTTTATTCTGCTGNTCATCCCAGACACCGTCCCTGATCCATGGACTCATCCCAGACACCATCCCTGATCCATGGACTCATCCCAGACACCATCCCTGATCCATGAGCTGCTCCCAAATACCATCTCTGATCCATGGGCTCCTCCTGGATACAATCCCTGACCCATGGACTCATCCCAGACACCATCCCTGATCCATGGGCTCCTCCTGGACACCATCCCTGATCCATGGCCTCCTCCATGCCTATGAAGTCGGGAATCACGGGACCCTGAGGATCCTTGGCTGCCAGAGCATTCCCAGAGGGAGTCAATCCCAGCTGTGAGCACAATTTGGGATTCCCTACAGACCAGTCTGGAGGTTCTGGGAATGCCAGCTCTGCCCAGCTCCATGCCAACCACAGCTCTGCTCTGCGGGAGCCATTCCCCAGAAAAAGCATCCCTACTTTTTTTTATTTTATTTTTTTTAATTCCTGATTTTTTTTCCCCACATTTTGCTCCTTTGTCCTGGGATGAGGTCCAATGTTCACACCCGGCCCTGAAATGGGGTGAAAACAATTCCAGAACAAAAGGGGGAAAATTGCTTACCCCTGAGAGCCAGATCTTTCCTTAGGCCTTGGAATTTTTCCCTGATTTCCAGATAAACACCAGCTGCTTCATTCCATGGTCTGGGCATCCCTGGGCTCATTTATCTCCTTTTGGGAAAGTTTGGAAGTTGGGAGGAGGAAAGGGAACAGATACAGATGATGGATGGATTTTTTTTTGGTTTTTTTTTTGGAAACTCCCTGGGGTTCTGGTTCAGAAAAACATGGAATTACGGAATGGTTTGGAAGGCATCTTCAGGATCATCCCATGGGCAGGGACACTTTCCACTATCCCAGGATGCCCAGATTTTATTCTGCTGCTGGAAAAGCCCAGGAAAATCGTACAGAGCAGTGAGTGAGACTGGAATTGGAATCTCCTCCCAGTCTTGACTGGAAAAGGGTGGGAGAATTCCTGCAAAAGGATGGGATTGTGCTGCCCCTGGATCCCTGGAAGTGTCCAATGCCAAGCTGGAGAGGGCTTGGAGCAGCCTGGGGTAGTGGGAGGTGTCCCTGCTATGGCAGGTTGGGATTAAATCATCTTTAAGGTCCCTTCCAAGCCAAACCATTCCATGATTCCAGGAATTTTGGCCGAACAGGGATACTGGGATCAAGAACTGCCAGGGAATGGTCCCACCTTGGAGGTGAATTATCCTGGAGAGGCTGACAACAACCCTGGAACAATCCTGGGAAAGGAGCCTGTGACACCCTCTGGAATTACTCCGGGGCATGGATTTCTTCCCTTTCCCATCGCTGTGTCCCTCTGGAATCTCCTCCCGAATCATGGAATAGTTTGGGGTGAATGGCACCTTAAGAATGATCTAATCCCAACTCCCAAAAGCCTGGAAAATCCCTCGGGATGGCTCCTTTCTCCCCCTTTTCTTTGTCCTTTCCAAGCCCTGCGGGGGAAACGCCGCTTCCCTCCCGGAGAGGGAACATTGGGCATGGAGCTGCTTCCAGAAATAACCACTTTCCTCATTTCCCACCCTAATCTGTTTTTCCCTTCCCTTTCCATAAAAACAACACGGATAAAACAAAGCCCCCTTTTCTCCGAGGCTTTCTCCTGACCCAAACACAGAATCCTGGTGCCTCCAAGTCTCACGGAGCAAATCCAGGCTGGAAGCCGCAGCCAGGACTCGGTGCCACCTCTAAATTTTGGACACATCTTTGGATTCACCTTCCCGCTTTGGATTTGTTCTTGGATGTGGAAATTTGAGTGGATACCCGGAGCCTCAGCAGGGAAAGGTCATTTCCACTCGTTGACATTCAGGCTGTCTCTTTTCCAGGGATATTTATAATCCAAGAGCATCGGCCTGGCTGGGGAGAGGCTTCCCATTTGTCAGGATTTCTGGGAAGGGGGAATGGTCACACCTGGAGGAACAGGAGGTTTTGACAGGAAAATAATTCAATCCTAATGCATCTTCTCCTCATGGCTTTTCCCAGGGATTGGATGGGAGCCGTTGGCTGTTCCAGGATAATTCCCAACAAAAGGGTTTTGTGAGCTCACGGCTCCCCTGCCAGAGCTTCTCCCTCCCCCCCCCTCAGGAACTTCTGAGCCTTCCCATGGATTTCAATTCCCATTGGGATTGCTCCAAAGCAGCAGGAAAGGTGGGAATTGTGTCCCTGTGCCCCCATGCTCAGGTGAGACCCCACCTGCAGAGCTGCCCCAGCCCTGGATCCCAAATTCAGGAGGACGTGGAGCTGCTGGAGAGAGTCCAGAGGAGGCCCCGGAGCTGCTGCAGGGCTGGAGCCCCTCTGCTCTGGAGCCAGGCTGGGAGAGCTGGGAATGTTCCCCTGGAGAAGGGAAAATTCCAGGGAATGCTCAGAGTCCCTGCAGGGGCTCCAGTAGAGCTGGAGAGGGACTGGGGACAAGGCATGGAGGGCCAGGACACAGGGAATGGCTTCCACTGGGAAAGGGGAGATTGGGCTGGGATCTTGGGAAGGAATTCCTGCCTGGGCTGGAATTCCCAGATTTGCTGTGGCTGCCCCTGGATCCCTGGAATTGTCCAAGGCCAGGTTGGATCCACCTGGGACAGTGGGACGTGTCCCTCCTCATGGCAGCATTTGGATGGGATAATCCCTAAGGCCCCTTCCCACCCAAACCATTCCATAATTCCATGATTCCATGACTGAGTTGTTTGGGGTTTTTTTTTAACATGATCCCACAAAAAAACAGGCAAATGAAAAATTTGCAACCCAAAAATTCTGACAGAATCCAAGAGAACTCCAGCTTTTCCAGCCCCGGAGCCGGACACAGGGAAGGAAGGAGCTGCTGGAACGTCTCCATTTCCTTTCCACCCTGGGACCACAAACATGGGAAAAGCAGGGAAAATCCGTTTGTTCAATGATCCCAAATCCCAACCTGGATTCCCACTGGTCACAGCCACAGGGATGATTTGGTGGATGAAGAATTCCCAGGAATATCAAGGTTGAAGATCGAGGGATGTTTGAGCCCAGGATTAAGGTGGGAGAGCTGCTCTGTCCTGTTAAACCCCAGTTTAGGAAAGGCTCAGCCTAAAACCAAATCTTGGAGGAATGGGAACAATCCCAGCCATCCCAGAGGAGTGATCCCTCAATCCCAAATCCTGCTCCACAAGGAAATCAGCCATTAATGCTGGATTAGACCAAATATGGGATGAGGTTGGGAATGGGTGAATTTGTGTGGATTTTGGGAAGCCTGGAAGAGCCCAGCAGAGCAGCTCAAAGCTCCCAGTGGGAGTTAGATCCGTGTGGGATGAGGAATAAGAGATTTGTGGGATCAGGAGGGAGTAAACATCCCACTCCAAGGGGAGGTCAGCTGTGGAAAACTCAATAAATCCAGGCTCTTCCTATCCCAATGGAAAACTCCATAAATCTAGTCTTTTCTTTTCTTATCCCAATCCCAATCCCAATCCCAATCCCAATCCCAATCCCAATCCCAATCCCAATCCCAATCCCAATCCCCAATCCATGCACTCATCCTCTCTTCCTCATCCTGTTGGATGCCACCAGCCAGGAATAGTTATCCCAATGTTGTATCCCATTATTCCACATCTGAGCATTCCTAAGGCACTGCTGAGCTCCATCCCCATTTTCCCCAAGAGGGAATGACTTATCCCAGCTCCGGGGCTGGTTCAGGAACAAAATCCCATCAGATGGAAGTGGCCAAATGAGGTGAGGACCAGGGAATAATGTCAATGGAATTTGGAGGGATGAAGGATTCTCCTCCCACTCTGGCGGAAATGGGAATTTGCATGGGATTTTGGGATTGATGATGGGAGGACTCTCCCAGATTCCCAGGAAATATCTGGGGAGAATCTATCCCATCCCATCCCATCCCATCCCATCCCATCCCATCCCATCCCATCCCAGTCAAGGAATCATGGAGTGTTATGGGGTCGGAATAACCCTTTAAGGATTCTCCAGTCCCAACTCCCGGCCACAGGCCAGGACAATTCCCACTATCCCGGATTGCTCCAGGCCATCCAGAAGAAGTTTAGGAAGTTCTAACACAGGCAAAGTGAATTCCCTGCGGAATTCCCCAGCAAAATGGGAATTATTTGGGATCCTGGGCGTGCCAGAAATTCCCAGAGGTGTCACACCATCCCTGTCCTTGGAAGTTTTCTAGGTCAGGCTGGATAAACCCCCAAGGAATCCGGTTTTGGAAGCTGGACTGGACACCTCCTGAGATTCCTTCCTGCCTGGATTATCTCTGGGAATTCCCAATCACAGCAAGACTTCCCCATCCCACAAATCCAAACACCTCTATCCTAAAAAACTGTGCTGCTTGCCTGCTGTTTTCCATTCCTTGTCTTATTCCCTGTGATTTTCCTTCAACATCCAGAAAATTTGGGATAAACTGGATCCATGGCCATGGCCAAAGTCTTGCTCTGACCATGCCCCTTCTGCTCTTCCCTCCGGGATTTTCCAGAGTTTTGCCAGCCCATCCCAGAGAATTTTGGGATGTGAAACTGCTGTTTTACTCCTGGTCCAAGAAAAACCTCGGACCAAACACCTCCAGCTCCACCATCATCTATATCCCATTCCTTCCTCTTTTTTCCATCAAACCCCTCCTGCTCCAGGGGAAATTCACCCATTCCCAAAAATCCTGCACTTCTCTCCCTTCCTTCCATAATCCCTGAAACAGCAAAGCACTTGATCACTTCCCTTTGGAAAATACAAAGCGATAAATCCTTGGAAAAGCTCCCAGTCCAGGTAATCCTGTTGTTCCTCCTCTCCCTACCTGTCCCAATCCCAGTGTTTTCCCAGATCCCAGACATTCCAGGATGAGGAAAGGAAGTTCGGCTCCAAACCCATCCCTATTAAATTCCTCCCCAATCCAAAGTGCCCGGAAAACAAAGCCATGGATTTACCTGGTTTGGATGTCCTTGGCACGGGATAACGGCCTGGGATTTTCCAACTGAATGGACTCGTTGTAACACCAGGAATTCTGTCTTTGGTTGTTTTTGTTTTGGTTTTTGTTTTTTTTTTTGGATGTTCGCTGATTTTCCCTCCTGCCAAATTTCCTGAGTAACGCCGGAGCAGGGAGCCAACTCCCGGCTTGTTTGGAGTTCTGGAATCCTCCAGGAAAAGGAGACAGAGGTCCCACGTTTCTCTTGGAAGAGGGAAAGATTCCAAAGGCTGTTTTTGGAGGGATCCCATCCCAATCCTCCAGGAATGACCTCATCCCGCTAATGAGGAGTCAGCTTCAGGCTGCATGGAATAAAGGGCTCCTCCTGCCTCTGGATTTTGGAGATGTAGGGACAGTTTTCCAAGCAAGTTCTCCTGGATTCCAAGTTTATCCGTCCTTTTCAAGGACAGCTCCAAAGGGGAGCTCATGGAATTATGGAATACCTGGATTTGGGAAGGATATTCCAGGTTTATCCATCCTTTTCAAGGGACAGGTCTCTGATCATGGAATCCTGGAATATCCCAAATGGGGAAGGATATTCCAGGTTTATCCATCCTTTTCAGCATCTTCTTTCCAGGTCTGAGCTCTCCCTGGAATTTTCTCTTCTCCAGGGGAACATTCCCAGCTCTCCCAGCCTGGCTCCAGAGCAGAGCAGCTCCAGAATCCTGGAATGCTTTGGGTTGGAAAGGACCTTAAATCCCATCCCATTCCCATCCCATCCCATCCATGATCCAGGACACCTCCCACGATTCCAGGGTGCTCCAATCCCAATCCAATCCAGCCTTGCAGAGTCCCCACAGTACAATTTGAAGGTTTTATTCCATCTTTTCCCAGTTTTTCAGGATAACTAATCCAACTGAAAAGGCCTTTCCATGCCCACACTCCCGCTCTTCCCTGTCCTTTCTTTTTTCATGGATCTCCACCAAACCCTGAGCTCATCTTGGATTCGTTTCAGCTCCAAACACTCGGCAAAAGAGCAGCATTGACCTTCTCCTGTTGGACTGGGAGCTCCCCTCCGGCTTGGATCCCAATCCTGTTGGAATTCTGCCCTCTGAGGATAATCCACATGAAAAGCAGGACCAGGAGTCAAATCCTGTTGAATTTGAGAGCCTTCCAACATTCCCGGTGCTTCCAAACCCTCCCTGATTCCCTCACTTCCAACTGGAGCCAGCCTGAGGTTGTTGAGGCTTTCCCAGGGAGGAATTCCAAGGGATGTGGACAAAACTTGGGATTAGCCCTCAACTATCCCAGAAGTCCTGGAAAGTTTTGTCTCCATGAGCACCCCACGAAGGGAATCAAGACAGGGAATCATTTATGGATGTTGGAGCTGGAGTCTGGATACCGGAATTGGCAATTCCTGATCAACTGTGGGAAGGTTTCCCAAAACAAAGTGCTGGAAAGCTTGGGATGGATGGATTTGGGCGGTCCAAAAAGCGGGAGAAGGGTTTTGTTTGGATTCTGCACTCCTGACTGGATCTTGGATCACACCTCTCTCCCAAATAGAAGAATCCATGGATTTTAAATCCGAGAAAAAAAGAGGGATGTGGCTGCTGGCTGATCCCATTGTGCCTTCAAAATCTGCTGCCCTCGGAAAAAAAAGATAGGAAATTATCTCCAAAGTTTGGAGCTTTGGAATGTTTGGACTCAAATCCTGACATTTTGTTGAAATTCCAAGTGGGGAAGGGAAGGGAAGTTCCGGGAAGGGAAGGGAAGTTCCGGGAAGGGAAGTTCCAGGAAGGGAAGTTCCGGGAAGTTCCGGGAAGGGAAGGGAAGTTCCGGGAAGGGAAGGGAAGGGAAGTTCCGGGAAGTTCCGGGAAGTTCCGGGAAGGGAAGGGAAG
>VWZS01010682.1:25229-37683 GCA_013397075.1 Rhabdornis inornatus
GGAAGGGAAGGGAAGGGAAGGGAAGGGAAGGGAAGGGAAGGGAAGGGAAGCAGTCAGGGCTTTGCTGGGAAAGTGCCCTGGATTAAAAGCCCTGGAGCTGGAATGTGCTCCCTGAGCTGAGTTCAAGGTTGAGGAGCTGCAGTTTCATCCCTGGTTTTTAAAAACAGGAAGAATTTTCCCGAGCTTTATTTCGTGGAATTTGCATCCACGGAGAGACTGTTAAAAAGAAGGAAAAGAAAATGAAAGGAGGATTTAAAATACTGAAAAGAATTTATGGAAATAGGAAAGGATCAAACCTCGAGATGTCAAATCTGGCTCGTCCCAGGGAACACTCCAGCTTTTCCAAGAATATGTATTTCAGGGAAAAATGGGTGAATTTCCATGAAAAGAGAATCCTGGATGCCCTTTGGCTTCATCCCGCCTGGATCCGTGCTTGGCTCAGCCCATGGATCATCAGGCACTGAGTCACCTCCTTATGGATGCGGGATGAGGTCCCGGGGGAGGGGAGAGAGAATTCCTGCCGGGAGCCGGATTTTAGGGATGGTGATGTCGGAGACTGAGTCAGAGCTGCTCCGGGCCCATCTGGTTGTGATTTCGGGAACGGCAAAGATCGGAAGAATCCCTGGCAGGGAAAGGCTGGGACGCTTCCCAGTGGGAATGTGGTCTGGGAGGGAGATTGGGATCAGTGTGGGAAACACCAGGATAGAGGAAAAATTCCCTTTTCCTGCCTTCCTCCCTCCATTCCCTCCTTAAATGGGTGAGAGATTCCTGGAAGCAGCTCCAACATCACCATGGTTCCAGCAGGAATTCTGGGCTTGTGGTGCTTCCCTGGATTTCCTCCATTCAGGGATAAATCTGGAGCCTCCTTAGGGAGAGCAGCATTCCCAACTGGAATCCTGGTTGAATACATGGGTTCCACAGGAACCTTGGATTTGTGGTTGGGACAGGAATTTTAGGATGGCATTTAGATCCCAAATCCCGGCAAAAAACTCAGGCATGGCCTGAGGAGAAACAGGGATGAACAAGGGGTGGAAATGCCACATCCCATTCCCACTGGGAATGGAAGAGAAATCTCCAACCCTATGACATTCCCCCAAAGGGTTTCCAAAGGGTTTCCACCATCCCTCATCCCCTCATCTGGAGAGCAGTGACAGAAGTTCCATCATTCCCAAAAATCCCTCGGGTTGGAGCTTTCCCAGGGAGCCAATTCCATGCAGCAACTCCTGAGGGATTCCCTGGTTCCAAGGCTGGGAATAACCCCAGGGAAAGGGGATGGGTGGAATTTGGGATGGGGGTCAGAGGGACACGGAGTCTCTTGGACACCAAAATTTGGGATTGAACCGAGCTGAAAATCTAATTTTTTTTCCTTGGAGATCATCCAGAATTGGGAATTTTGGAAGATTTAAGGAACGCCTCTTATTTTTTATTCTCTTTTCCTTTTTTTCCTGTTTTTTTTCCCTAGGTTTTATTCATGCAGCCCATTCCAAGCAAATGCTTGGACCCTATCAAGCTCCAGGCTTTGGATGCTCTGGGTGGATTCCCGCCTGGATGATCCAAGGCTGCTGGATCATGCTCCGGAGCCGGATGGAGAGAATTCCCTCCCGGAAATGTCACTTCCAGCCAGACTTGGATCCGCTTCCTTCTTCCCTAGGGCTGTCCAAAGGAATATCCTGGAGCAGGGAACCTCTCCTAAGGGATTTCCCTGGCTGCCTCCAGAGCTGGGTTTTCCTTGGATTCAGCACTGGGATTAAAAACACCTGGAAAAGTTTGTTCCCACAGGAATATTGTCCCTGTCCATGGAAGGCTTGGAATTAGATGGTCCTTGAGGTCCATTCCAAACCATTCCAGGATTCCATGGGCTCTCCCTGATTGTTCCTTCATGGAATTCCCGCAGTGGGAACAACTCCAGGGATATTTTCCTTGCACATCCTGATGAAGATGGAACGGGAATTCTGCCATTAGGATATTCCTTAGGGAGGTTTTCCACAGTGCTGGGAGCTCTTTAAAATTTCTGGGAATTCTCTTTCCAGCATCTGAAGGAAAGGGAGAGGCTGAGATTTCTGGACAACATTCCCGAATCCTGTCTTTTATAGGGAGCATTGTTTCCTTTTCCTTCAAAAAATTCCAAAGCTCTTCTCCATCTGTATTTATTCTGCTATCAGATTCCCTGTGGGAAAATGTAATTTAATGGATTTATCCAAAATTTCAGTCCCTTGTCCCCTCAGTCACTCTGAATTTAGGGAATGCCAGAATTCCAAACTGGTTTGGTGGGAAAGGACCTGGTTCCAATTTCCTCCTGCTATTCCAGGTTTATCCAACCCTGCCTTGGACACTTCCAGGGATCCAGGAGCAGCCACAGCTTCTCTGGGAATTCCATCCCAGCCCCTCACTTTCCCAGGGAAGAATTTATTCCCTATATTTTACCTCAATTCCAATTAAACCCCTGCATTATGGATCCCAATAAAAAGGAGGAAGAAATCCCGGAGAGGAAACTCCAAAGTGGGATAAGGATGAGGACAGGAAAAAAAGAATGGGAAAGAAAAGCCCAAAATCATGAGGAAAAAAAAACTGCTGGAGAAAGAGGACCGGAAACAGCTCGGAAAAATAACCTGGAATGGTTTGATATTTGGGATTTGGGAATTACAGGAGCAGGATCAGCTGGGACCAAACGGAGCAGGAAAAAAAGTGTTGTCCACCCTCCCGGAATTCCATGTCTCTGGAATGAGGGTCACACTCAGGCCAGACATCAAACATTCCCTGGAAATTTTTAGTCTTTGGAAAATGGGATTTGTGACACACAAAAACATGATTTGTTTTCCCTGAAAACCCAGCTGCATTTTTCCTTGTTTTTTAATGGATTTATGGATTCCAAGGCAGGAAATTCCACCTTTAACCATTTATTTATGGATTTTTATTAGGGATGGATAATTTATTGGGCTCCTGAGATTTGGGATTGGAGAAATCCCATGGCAGGCGGTTATCTCGCAAATTCCCAGGGAGAAAAACTCTGGGATTTGGGGAATTGTTTCATGAGCAGTTGGAATTCCCTGCGGATAACTTTGGAGTGTCTTCCTATAAAGGGAAAAGGAGGCCTAAGAGGGAATTTGGAATTTACAACCTGGTTTTCCTGCTGAAATAATGGATAAAGGTGTCACTCATTCCTAAGGGATAGAGGCTCCGAGGTCATGGAAGACGCTGATTCTAAGGGAATTTGGGAATGATTCCATCCCATCCATTGGAATCCCAGCCGGGATGAGCCAATCCCGCTCCTCTTCCCATATCCCGCATTCCCTCTGCCACAAATCCCATGGGAAAACCGGGAAAATGACACTGGAGCCTCTCCCGACTGTCCCAATGGTTGTGGTGGAGCAATTCTGGTGGGAACAGTTGGGAATAGTGCCAAGGAAAAATTGGCAAAAAAAAATCCTGGAAATCCTGGAAGTGAAACATTTCCCCGCGGAGAGACAAAGTGAGGGATGGGAAGGAGGAAAAGCAGGAAGGAGGGAGGGAAGAAGGGAAAAATATCCAAACATCACTTTCTAAGAGATTCTGGAATCTGGGAATTGCTGTGGATATGGCTGGAATTTCAGGGAAATATATCCCTCTTGGAAAAAGGGGCTGTTCCCACTTCATCCATGGGTTGCTGTGGAGGAGGGAAAATGGTCCAGGATTCTGGAGCCCCTCTGCTCTGGAGCCAGGCTGGGAATGCTGGGAATGCTCACCTGGAGAAGGGAAAAATCCAGGGAATCCTCAGAGTCCCTGAAGGGGCTCCAGGAGAGCTGGAATTTGGGACAAGGCACAGAGGGACAGGACACAGGGAATGGCTCCCACTGGGAAAGGGGAGATTGGGCTGGGATCTTGCGAAGGAATTCCTACCTGGGCTGGAATTCCCAGATCTGCTGTGGCTGCCCCTGGATCCCTGGAATGGGCCTGTTCCTGTATCCCAAGGATTTTCTGGGAGCTGGGATAACCTGGCAGGATCCAGAGCTCCCTGGAGCGAGGCTGTTGTTCCTGCCCTGGGATTCTCCTGCTCTGTGGGAATTTTTAGGGCTACAATTCCCTCTTTTTTTTATTCCACTGGGATTTGCCTCCCTCATCCTCAATTCAGACTTCCCCCAACTCCCAAATTCTCCTTTCCCTCCTTTCCATCCCAATTCAAATCCCTTCTCCCCGTCCCTGTTAGAGCCGAGCGTGTTTTCCTTCAGGAATCCGCGGCCTAATCCAGAACAAACAAAACATTCCCACAAAACCTCCAACTCCATGAACTCCTGCCCTGGCCTTGACCGTGCTCCCTCCTCCCCTCTCTTCCCAACCCCCATCCCAATCCCACTTTTCACCGGCTCGCTGAGGTTTCCAGGAAATTTTTTCTCCCTGACGAAGGCTCTTGCAAAAACTCCAGAATTTTTGAGCAGCCACCGGAGCTGGGATTGGATGGAATCGCCTGGATTTGGGAGCGCTGGGGTTGGAGGTGGATTTGCACGTGCCAGAAGTGGAGAAAATCCCTGGAAAAGCAGCAGATCCTCACTCCTATGGATTCTAGGGGTGGACCTCTGTTGCAGGGAACAGCTGGGTTGGGATGAGGAGAATGGGAAAAAAACTGGGATGAGGCTGCTTGAACAAATCCCGGGATTCCAGCAGCTCCCAGGTTGCTTTTCCAGCATTCCCGAGGAATCACTGAGCTGCTCCCTGTTTGTTTTTTTTTGGATAAGGACCCACAGACCCCTTCCCAAATTCAATCCCAAAAATGTTGGGATTGGGGACAGAGTGGGGGATGCTCCTGCTCCCACAGGGATTGTTATTCCTGGGTGTCTCAGCTGGAAAAGGGGCCAGGAGAATTTGGGAAGGGCTCTTCCAGCTGTATCCAGAGAAAAATTGGATGGTGAGGATGAGGACAATCCTCTGCATCCCAAAAGTTTGTCCCAGGAATCATGGAATGGTTTGGGTGGGAAGGGACCTGGGAATTTATCCCATTCCATCCCTCACCTTCCCGCATCCCAGGCGGATCCAAGTCCCAACGTCCAGCCTGGCCTCGGACACTTCCGGGTTATCCCTGGTTAATCTGGCAAATCCATCAAATCCAACCTTTCAGGAAACACCACAGCACCCACAAATCCCAAAATATTCACTTGGACACTTCCAGAGATGCTGACTCCAGGTTTGTTCCGGTGCTTGACCAGTCTTTGAGTGAAGGAATTTTTCCTGGAGAAATTTTTCCTGGAGGAATTTTTCCCATGGAAAGTGGACACTGAGTCACTTCCAATAGGATCAGGAGAAGAGCCAAAGGCCCTGCAGGAAATCTGGGAATACGGGACTAAAAATCCATGTTCTCACTTCCCAAGCTTATTCCCAAGTTCCATTTCTGCTCCCCTTTGGACACGAAATCCAGCAGGACACGAAATCCAGTCACAGGCTGGATTTGATTGATTTAGTGATCTTTTCCAACCTTAATTATCCCAAAATTCCAAGCTTTGGCCTTTCCAGAGAATAATTTGGAGGATGCCAATGGAAAAACTCTCCAGAAAAATGGAAGCAACCAGCAATTCCAAATAAAAAACAAAATAATTCCTTCCTATGAAATCGAGGGGTAAAATTCCCAAGTTTTTAAGGCATTTTAAGGATTTTGTGGATTCCAGTGAGAAAACTGAACAAATCCAGTGGAAAGGTGGAAAAAGAGCCTTGAATTCAGGGATGGAATTCCAAGCCCTAAAAATAGATTATCCAAACCCTCGGGAGGCCTCGGACATAGGGATGATCCTGCAGGAAGGACGCAATTCCAGGTGACCTCTCCAAGACTTTTCCTGGGATATTTTCCTACAATTGCTACAGCAGGAAGGAATCTGAGAGGCAGGAATTCCAAGGATCTGGGATGTAGAAATGCTGGAGTGATGTCACAGCGTGGAATCTCCAGGTTTTTTATGGATCAGAAGGAATTCCGACATCACAAATGGAACAAAGACCAGGATAAAAGGGTGACAAAGTCACAAATCCCAGAATTCCCATTTCCTTTCTTTTCCTTTCTGGATTAAAGCACCCCGGTTCATCGCGGGCCGTGCTTTATTATCCAAATTATTTTTAAGGATTTCTCTTCTCTTCCCTTTTTTTTTTTTTTTTTGGAAAGGACACGGAGCCCTCAATCCACAAGATGTCAACTAATCCCTGTCCCAGCTCCAGAGCGGAAAAATCCCCTCCGTGTCCTTGGGAGCAGGAACTTGTTTATAAATCCCGGGATAGAACAGCAGCAGGACGCTGCTGACTCATTCCCAACGTGGCACATCCCAAACTATCCCAGATCCTTCCCCTCTGGCTCTTCCCAGCCTCCCTCCAGGTTTTTTTTCAGCTCCTGAGCCTCACTCCAACCTCTGGCATTTGGGATCGTGCCCTTGGAATTGTGACACAGTTTTCCAGCCTGGCTCTCCTGATGGTGGAATTTGTTTTGGAGCAGATTCCCAGCCAGTCGCACCTGTGAATCCCATGTGGGAATTCCTGGGTTTTTTTTTATGTAAGTCATGAGTGGAGATGGGGGAATGTAGGAAGGATTTGGAGGTGTTGTGGAGAATCCAGAGGAGATCCCAGAGCTGCTCCCAGGGCTGGAGCCAGGCTGGGAATTCTGGGAATATTCATCTGGAGAAGGGAAAATTCCAGGGAATGCTCAGAGTCCCTGCAGGGGCTCCAGGAGAGCTGGAGAGGGACTGGGGACAAGGCATGGAGGGACAGGACACAGGGAATGGCTTCCACTGGGAAAGGGGAGATTGGGCTGGGATCTTGGGAAGGAATTCCTGCCTGGGCTGGAATTCCCAGATTTGCTGTGGCTGCCCCTGGATCCCTGGCAGTGCCCAAGGCCAGGCTGGAATGCGATTTTCCACCAAAAGGTGCCTCAAGGTTCAGGGAATCCATGGAAAAATCCACGGAGTGACCTCGGCAGGGAAGAGTCATTCCGGAATAAAACAATTCCCGGTGTCCGTGACAAAATCCATCAGGATGGAAACAAAGCTGATCCATGGATTTATCCAAGAAAATCTTCCTAAAGCCTCTGAGTCAGCCAAGGACAGCTGGATTTCTGTGGAATAACAGGCGGAATTTTGGAAAACAGGGAAAACAATGGCGAAAATAGTTAGGATTGGGTGGAGTTTAATTTTAAATGAGAAAGGAGGGAAAAGGGGGGGAAAGAAGGAAAAGGAGAAGAAAAGTAGGAAAAAAGGAGAAAAAAGAAAAAAAGGAGGAAAAAGTAGGAAAAGGGGGAAAAAAGAGACGGAAAGGAGAAAAAAAGGAGAAAAAAGGAGGGAGAAGGGAAAAAAGGAGAAAATAAAAGAGAAAGAAGAGCGGAAAAGGAGGACAAAAAGGAGGAAAAGAAGGAGAGAGAAAAAAGAAAAGGGTAAAAAAAGTAGGAAATAAAAGGAGGAAAAAAGGAGAAAAGAAGGAGAAAGAGGGAAAAAAGAAAAAAGGAGAAAAAGAAAGGAGAAAAAAAAGAAAAAGGGGAAATAAAAGGAGGAGAAAGGGAGAAGAAAAGGAGAAAAAAAAAAGAGGGGGAGAAAGAGAAAAAAGGAGAAAAAAGGAGGAAAAAAGGATGGAATTAAGGATGGAATTAAGGATGGAATTAAGGAGAGAAAAGGGAAAAAAAGGAGAGAAAAAAATGAGGAATAAAGGACAACAAAAGGGGAATAAAGGAGAATAAAAGGAAAAAGGGGAGAAAAAAGGAGAAAAAGAGTGGGGAAAAAATGAGGAGTGGAAAAAAGGGAGGGTGGAGAAAAAGGAGGGAAAATCCAGGAAAAGTCAGGAGAAATCCCAGAACGGCTGCGGCTCCCAGTGCCGAATTTAATCTGAAATCTTCTTTCCTCATCCCAAAGAGCTGGGAAAAAAGTGTCCAGATCCAAGGAGCTCCATGTTGGAGCAAGGAAAAATGGGAATGGCCTTGTCCGGGTGCATATCCCGGCCTGGAAGTGGTTTGGGGTTAAATCTTCCTAATTTGGTGTTTTTAATTAATTCGAATTAATTTGAATTAATTTAAATTCAATTCTGTCCCTGTTTCAGAGGTCACGACACTTCCCGTGCAGCGTCTCTTCCCAAGTTTTATTCCTTATTTCCCAAATCCTACAAATGGCTTCCCTCCCAAACCAGCAGCTGGAAAAGCCTGGAATTCCCAAACAGGGAAAACAAGGACACACCCCTGGCTGGAGCAGGCTGCCCTGTCCCAGAATTCCCATGAAAAATTCCAGAAAGGAGCCCAACATCCACATCTGATTCCAGCTTCCTTATGGATTTTCCTGGACAGGTGGGAATGTCCAAACTTGGGAATTCTGGGAATTTTTCCCTCGAAATCCGAATTTTCAGCTGTCAAAAATGAAGCACCCACCCCCATGGAATGCAGGGTGGATTCCCTAGGTTGGTTGGAATTCCCTAGGTTGGAATTTCCTGGATTCTTCACCTGGAGCAAGGCTGTGAGGGGTGAATTAAGTATTTTATCCATGCAAAATTATCCTGGAAATCTTTTTCCCTTTGGAAAGCTGGAATTTGACTTTGAAGAGTCTCCATATCCAGAGGTGCTCCGGAATGCTCCGACAGGGAAGTTTCCTTTGGAATTTTATCTTAAAAAATCCCTCAAGGGCTGTGGGAAGGCACCTGTGCTCCTTCCCTTGGATCTAGGACACAACCAGGAATTCGGGAATTGCTTGGAATTAGGAACCAGACTCAGGTCAGTTCCCTATGTCTCAATTCCAGGAATTCCAGCTCCTTTTCCTACTCCATTTCCCTAAAAACAGGAATTTCTCAATTCTCAATGCCTTGGAGAAGCAAATCTGCAGCTCCAAGCATAGAAAAAAAAACCTGGATTTACCATTTTGGACACTTCCCTTGGAATTTTGGGTGGTGATCCCATCTTTCACCAGTCCCTGAGTTCCACCTCAGCTTTCCCTGGGATGTCTCCTCAGTGAATGTTGGGAATAGCTGGAATTTGGGAATTTCTATCCCAGAGCTGCGTTGTTCCTACCCAGGTGTGACTTCCTGGCTCTGGTTTGATTCCTCCTCTTTTCCAAAGGAATTTTTAGGGAGAAGCAACACGGGATTCACCAGAGGTGTGGGATAAATTATGGAATTCCACCTTGGAATTGCCATGAGGCACCAAAACTGGGAATTTTCTCTTTCCAAGGGAAAACCAAAAGCTCTTGGAGAGGGAAAAATGAGGTTGGGCTCTCCCTCCTCAGGCTTGGATTTAAGGAGAAGCCAGAGGGAATTTGGCCCAGAATTCCAACTGAATGCAGCAATTTTATGGATTTAGGCACCTTGGATGAAAGGGAAACCCTTGGTTTGGCCATTCCCGAAAAAAAAAAAAAATCCTGGAATTGTCTCTTCCACAGGAGACATCATTCCAAGATGTCAGCAGGAAAAGCTCCCGGCTCCGCATTTTTCCCTTCTCCACCCCTCTGACCTTTAAGAATAATTCCAAAGCCGAGCGCTTTTCCAAACCCTCTCATCCCAAAAAATCTGAGCCTCCAACACCAGCCCTGCCAGCAACTGCCAGGAGAGACTTCCAAGTTTTTTTTATGGCTTCATAAAGTGGGGATCAGGGGGATTTTTCCACAGGAGTTGAGGAGAAAGGAAAGACTTTCTCCGCTTCTTTTTCTCCGGGTTTTTTTTGGAATTTTGCTCATTTCATCTGGGGAAGGAGGATAAAAATAAACCCTGGATTTGTTTTTTTTTTTCCTAAAAAACAGAGCGGGATTTGTTGGTGAATCCCATAAAATTTTTGTTCCTCTCTTTCCCTCTCTCGAGCACTTTTCCGCTCTAATTTTATCCAGATGCTTTTCCTACTAAAACCCTTCCCTTTGGATTTTCCTGATTTCCCACCCCCACATCTGCCAGGACCTTTTTCCTTGATTTCGCTCCCATTTTTCTGGCTATTCCTGAAGATCTTTGGACTCTTCTCTTCCTGAAGTCTTTCCCTCCTCGCTTTCCCGGGTTGGAATTTTACCTGGATTGTTGTTGCCTCTTCAGTGAATAATTATAAAATATTAATTAATTAATATTAATAATTAAGTGCTCCAGCTCTAATTAATGGCAAAGCAAAGCTGAGGAAAGTGGGAATAAGTTGTCTCCACTTCCTATTCCCAATTCCAGCTGGAGGAAAAAGGGATCTATTTGGAATTAAAGCAGGAACAAGGTGGCAACAAATTTAGGGAATAAAATTACAGAGGTGCCGGATGTTGTTTCCCAAGATCCTGTGGAGAGACACCTTGGCCACCATTCCTGGTCCCATCCTGTTCCCAAGGGTCACATCCCCACCTCCAGACGGATCCTGGATGTTTCCATGGATCCCTGAGCTCCCTGGGCTCCAAAGGCCATGTATGGAATTCCCAGATTTGCTGTGGCTGCCCTTGGATCCCTGGAAGTGTCCAAGGCCAGGTTGGATCCACCGGGGATAGTGGGAGCTGTCCCTGAACATGGGATGGGATTTAAGGTCTATTCCAACCCATTCCATGATTCCATGAGTGCAGGAGCCAGGATCAGGAAGAACCTGAACATTGGGAACGCAGGAAAATCCATTGAACAGGGCTGGAATTCCCAACTCCCACCACAGCCCAGCAAGGAATGGCCATTCCCGATCTGGGACAGGACTTGGAGCTTAAATTTAACACCAGCTCCAGGCTCTCTGGAATGGATGCATTCCTTAAAAAGCCAGGCCATTCCCATGGAATATTTCGGGTTCACCACACGGTTTCTGGAAGCCATGGCTGCTGACTCATCCCAAAAAGATTCCCACTTCCATGGTTTTTCACGGCACTTGGGTCACTTTGACTCAGATGTGAGCTGTCCCTGTGCCCTCAAATCCCTCCGGGATTGGGAATGTCAACAACACGGAACGCCTGGGACTGATTTTGCCTTTGGAATCATGCGGGATCCATGGCGGGATTTCAGTTGGAAAAGCTCTGGTTTCCTCTCCCTCCCTGCCTGACTCACTGCTCCCATCCCTCCTGAACTTTTCCATGTGCAACCGCCCGAGTGCCACCAAAAAGTGGCCGGAATTCCAACTTTTCCAAGGGGGGGGATGCGGGAGGAGCTCCTGGAGACGCACAAACCATCCCGGAGAAAGAGGAGGATGAGCAAAGATCCCAAAAAAGCCAAAAGATTTATTCTGATTTAATTCTGTTCCCAAAGAATAAAAGGAAAAGAAAATTTGACCTCGCTCCGCTGGCATGGTGGAAAATCTGGGAAGGATTTATTTTTTTTTTTTTAAACCCTGATTTATTCCTTAAGTTTTTATTCCCTGGTTCTTTTTTGATGGATTAAAAAAAACAAACAAACAAAAACAAAAACAAAACCACGGGGAAGAGGGGTGGAATTCAAAGGACATTTTGGGAATGGGAATTGCCAGGGACAGGGATGATCCACATGGAGATCTCCCATTTCCAGCAGCAAATTCCTGATCCTATAAATTAGCCCCATTTCTGCTTCTTCCCTCTGTCACCTTCCAAATCCATGATGGAAAAACCATTCCTGGGGATTTTTTGGGATGGAGCTGGGTGGTTTTATTTAATGCCATGTGTTTGCCCAAAGCTGCTTCCCAAATGAGGTTAAAATTCCAAGCAGGACGAGTGGGAATGGGGGGGGGGGGGGGATAGTGGGAATTACTGCTCTTCCCGAAGGAGATAAGGCATGGAAAAGAGCCCCGGTCCAGATGTTGGGAATATCAGGAATGAAGGATTCCTGCAGGGAGGAAGGGAGAACCGGAAAATCCTTGGGGAAAAATAAAAAACCAAAAACCCACCAGGAGAGGATTAAGGAATAACTGACAAAGGAGTGAGTGGGAGATTCCAGAGGGAGGGAAAAAGGGCCTGGACACCTCTGCTTATCCCTGGAATTCCTCGGAGTGCGGAGATGTGGAATGACCTTTACCTGGCAGTTTTAGGGATGCTCCAAGAATTCCATCCTCAGGAACCTGTGGAGCAGCTCCAGGATCCGAAGGGAACGAACCAACCACCTGTGCCAAGAGTTTTCCTTCAAAATCCATTCAAATCCTGAGTTTTACCTGCTCCAGAAGCAAGGTTTGGTTATTTCCTCCTGTTCTTCCCAACATTTCCTGTAATGCAACCTTGGGAATGTGCTTTTCCTTAAATAATGGGAATATCCACCCAGCTTTAGGGATCCTTTTTTTTTCCCCTGGATCCTGCTCTGGTTCCTCACATCCCATTCCATGGATTCCCTCAGGAAAAAGCACTTCAAACAATATCCATTGTGCAATCTGCTTGGAATCCTAAAAATAAGGAGATTGTGCCCCCGTATGGTGAAAGGAGTGATGGAATTTTTTCGGGAAGAGGTGAAGTTTTCCAGGTCAGGAATTGTTTATGCTCATCCCTGGACTACCCTCAGCGGTGGCTGTGAAACANTGAAGTCCCCTCCCAAAACCATTCCAGTATTCTGGAGCCCTGCTGCTCTTGGAGAGCTGGGAATATTCATCTGGAGA
>VWZS01010682.1:37689-76951 GCA_013397075.1 Rhabdornis inornatus
AGATAAGGCATGGAAAAGAGCCCCGGTCCAGATGTTGGGAATATCAGGAATGAAGGATTCCTGCAGGGAGGAAGGGAGAACCGGAAAATCCTTGGGGAAAAATAAAAAACCAAAAACCCACCAGGAGAGGATTAAGGAATAACTGACAAAGGAGTGAGTGGGAGATTCCAGAGGGAGGGAAAAAGGGCCTGGACACCTCTGCTTATCCCTGGAATTCCTCGGAGTGCGGAGATGTGGAATGACCTTTACCTGGCAGTTTTAGGGATGCTCCAAGAATTCCATCCTCAGGAACCTGTGGAGCAGCTCCAGGATCCGAAGGGAACGAACCAACCACCTGTGCCAAGAGTTTTCCTTCAAAATCCATTCAAATCCTGAGTTTTACCTGCTCCAGAAGCAAGGTTTGGTTATTTCCTCCTGTTCTTCCCAACATTTCCTGTAATGCAACCTTGGGAATGTGCTTTTCCTTAAATAATGGGAATATCCACCCAGCTTTAGGGATCCTTTTTTTTTCCCCTGGATCCTGCTCTGGTTCCTCACATTCCATTCCATGGATTCCCTCAGGAAAAAGCACTTCAAACAATATCCATTGTGCAATCTGCTTGGAATCCTAAAAATAAGGAGATTGTGCCCCCGTATGGTGAAAGGAGTGATGGAATTTTTTCGGGAAGAGGTGAAGTTTTCCAGGTCAGGAATTGTTTATGCTCATCCCTGGACTACCCTCAGCGGTGGCTGTGAAACATTCCCGAAGTTTCTTTTCCTTCCTTCATCCAGGGATTTAATCCTCCTTGGGATGGTTGGAAAAGCTTCAAGGAGGCCCTTGAGGGAGGAATAAATAATGGAGCTGGGATGGAGCGGGAAGGATGGAAGGGTTGGAATTAACTCCAGGTTGGATGGGCTGGGATTTGTTCCCATGAAAAGAGGCCTGGGCAGGGCAAAAATCCCGGGAAGTGTCCAAGGTGAGGTGGGATAGGGCTGGAAGCAGCTTGGGATAGTGGGAAGTGTCCTTGAACAGGGATGGGATGGGATGGGATTTGAAGTCCCCTCCCAAAACCATTCCAGTATTCTGGAGCCCTGCTGCTCTTGGAGAGCTGGGAATATTCATCTGGAGAAGGGAAAATTCCAGGGAATGCTCAGAGTCCCTGCAGGGGCTCCAGGAGAGCTGGAGAGGGACTGGGGACAAGGCATGGAGGGACAGGACACAGGGAATGGCTTCCACTGGGAAAGGGGAGATTGGGCTGGGATCTTGGGAAGGAATTCCTGCCTGGGCTGGAATTCCCAGATTTGCTGTGGCTGCCCCTGGATCCCTGGCACTGTCCAAAGCCAGGATGGACGTTGGGGCTTGGATCCACCTGGGATGGTGGGAGGTGTCCCTGAACATGGATGGGGTGGGAATGGGATGGGATTTAAGGTCCCTTCCCACCCAAACTATTCCATAATTCCATGATTCCATGAACTCAAATCATCTTTCATACATATCTCCAATATTGTGATTCCATGGAATTTGATTTAGGAGGAACCACAACTGGAATGAAGGCTCAGACCGGAGCTGTTTATTCCAGAGCTTGTAGAGCCTAGGAAAGCCAGGAAAACAGGATTCAAAGCTGGGAAAATGGGATTCAAACCCATGGAATTAATCTCCAAAGTTAGGAACCACCTCTTGTCCCTGCTGGCTCCAGGTGGATGAAGAATTCCTGCTTTTTATCCCAGAAAAGCAGGATTAGGTTTGAGAGGAAAAAACAAATTTGAAGGATTTAGGGATAAAGATGCTCTTCAAAGGATTTTCCCAGGATTTTTTATGGATATGCCAGGTGGAAACCTGTCAGGAATTCCTGAGCTGTTCCTGAACTCACATCCAAAGGGAAAGGGATGAGGAAATCCCTTCCAGCCCCACATTCCTTGGATTTTATATTCCCACAGAATTCCTGCCCTTCCACTATCCCAGAGCCCAGCCAGGTCCTGGGAACTGCCCCCTCTTTCCCAGGAATTCTTTGCCATCCTCTGGAACTTTGGGAAGGAATCCAGCATCCCTATGGACACATCCCTGGTGGAATTCACATTATCCCACCTGGATCTTTCCTGAAGTTCTCTCCTTCCTCATCTTCCTCCGGCATCCAGGAAGATTCCAAAGGGGATCAGGGCAGTGGTGGAATTATGGAATGAATTTATGGAATTTATCCATAAAATCCTTCTTTTCCAGCTTTCATGGCAGCCTGACCTGGCCAGGGAATCTCTTTGGAATGTCGGGAGCATTGAATTTATTAGGGACATTTGTCCCGGCCGGATCTGGGTGTTTCCGTTTAAATTCATCCCTGTTTTCTTGATCCAAAGGAATTCCTTCCCTCCACTTGACTCACAAGGAAAACTTCTTAATATCCATCATGGGATCAGGAAATATGGGAAGTGACAAATTCCTATGGACTGAAAGAAACTTGGGAAATGGTGCTGGCTTGGGAAAAATGTTTTTTTTCCAGCAAATTCCATGAAAATTTGTTCCTGCTGCTGCTGCAATCTGGGAGTGTAAAATCCAGGATTTCCAGCTTGTGCTCCAAGGGTCCATCAGCAACTTCTGTGGGACATCAAAAAATTCCGGATTTATGGGATTTGTGGAAAGGCTGCTCTATGCCACTCCCTGCTCCGATGGGGCCATCCCAGGATTGTGTCCAGATGGATCTGGAATATTTCCAGTGAGAGACTCCAGAGCCTCTTTGGGATCTGTTCCAAGGATTTCTTCCTCCTGTCCAGGTGGAATTTTCCAGGATCAGTTCCTGCCCGTTCCTCGTGTCCCATGGAGCAGATCCTGGTGCAGGATCCAACCCTTTCCCTTTGGATCCCAGAAGGGATCAGGTTCCTTCTCAGAGCCTCTTCCCTGGAATGGCTGATTTGGGATCAAAAAGCTACCAAAAATCTTTTCCCTCCTTTTCCCTCATCCTAGAAAATCAGAAAGCTGCGGAATCCTGGAATTGTTTGGATGGGAAAGGAACTTTAATCCCAACAATTCCATCCCATCCATGGGCAGGGACACCTCCCGCTGTCCCAGTTGGATCCCACCTGGCCTTGGACACTGCCAGGGATCCGGGGGCAGCCACAGCAAATCTGGGAATTCCAGCTCACCTAAATCGGTGCTAATAAATAAATAATAATCACGGAATAAACGGAATAAACGGGAGCGTCTCCTTCTGGTGGCAAAGGAGAATATTCCCATAGTTTTTCCCCAGCTGGGAATGTCGGTGACAGATCGAAGGTGACAGGTCACCCCCTAATGACCTCCTCTCCCATGGCTTTCCCAAATCCATCTTTTCCGCAGGAACAACTTCTGGGCCAGTGCTCCTTGAACTTCAGTTATTCCTGAAGGAATTCCTTGCCAGGACACTGAATTCAATTAAATTGGGACCACGCTGGGATCCTGCCTAATCCCATCTCCTGGAGGGAAAAACTCATCCCAAACCACATTCCCACCGTGTCATGGAGCTGGGAGAGGTGACATTCCCATTTTCCACCTCCACACCTGGCTCTGGGACCGGGATTCGGAGCGTTCCTGGAACGATCCCAAATCCTTGCACATTGTGAAGCCACCCCTGAGCAACCCTTGGGGACCCCCATGGGGACATTCCCAGTCATCCATTAGGAATGGTGGATTGGTGAGCACGGAATTCCAGGAGCTGGAGGTCAGGGGTGGTTCAGGATCCCGGGATATCCCAGATATTCCCGGGTTTCTCACTTCCCTGCTCGCTTGTGATGGATTGGAGCAAACGATGCCGGGTGAGCTTTGAGGCTTCGTTATCTGGTCGGGAAAAATGCCGAGGGAAAAAGGTTGGGAGAGGAAAATCTGAGGGAAAAAGGGGGAAAAAAGGGGGGAAAAGGGGGGAGGAAGGGGGGAAAAGAGGAAAAAGGGAAAGGGGAAGATAAGGGAAAATAAGGGAAAATCAGGGGGAAAAGGAAAAAAGGGAAAAAGGGGGAAAGAGGAGGATAGGAAAAGTAGGGGAAGGAATTGAAGGAATTCTGTATTCCTTAATTACAGTTAATTATAATTATCAATATTTCTAATTATAATTAGTTATTGCAGGAATCACACCCCAAATAGCCAATCCTCTCTCCCTGTTTTTCCAGGAGTGTGGAAAACCAGCTGGAATTAGGGAATTTTTCAGGATATTCCCAAATTTTGGATAAATCCTGCCTTAAACCACAGCAATTCCAAACTGGAATTAAATGCCCCAGAGTAAAATTCCACTGAAAACCAGCAGGAAAATCCCATTTTTAGAGGGATTTCTTTGGATTTGGGATGGGAAAAAAATCCTTGAAGTTCATCAAAGGCTCCACTTATTTATGGATTTTATAAGATCCAAACCAATTAAAAACAGGGATAAAATTAAGGATTTTCCCAATCTGGAGCCCTGGATTGGTTTAAATTTGGGTTAAACTCAGCACCAACTAAATCCTGGCCTAAATTTAGGATTCCTGATGGATGCTGGAATAAAAAACAAGGAATTCATAAACTCTGGAACACAAAATCCTCCCTTTTCTTGGAATTATTTCCTCCTGATTGGCATAGAAGGAATTTTATTATTAATTTATCAATTTTGCTTCCCCCAAAAAAAAAAAAAAACAAAAAAACCCACACAGAAAAATCCAACAACAAGGTTAGGAACCCCCTAAAATTCCAGGAAAAGCCAGGATTGGGCCGTTCTGCCAGCAGGGATTAGAGGGAAAGGGAATTCTCTTGGAATTGACTTCATGCCAAGGAGTTCAGGACCTTTTTATCCACCTCATTGGATTATCCACGGGAAGTTTTCTGGCTCATTAATTCCATTCAGGAGGTCAAATGGGATTTGCAGCAACTTTAACCTCCCTCAGCCCGGGAATTTCAGGCACCGGAGATCCCCGGGATTTTGGGATGGTCCCTGCAAAGTTTAGGGGGAAAAACTCCTATATTTTATTGATTTTGTTGAAAAATTCCTGGTTTTTATTGATTTTATCCCTGGAGTGGTCAATGAGCATTTTCCTGGATTTTTAGGGATGTTTAAGGACTCGGAGTGATTCCTTAGAGCTCTGATGGGAATTTTTCCAGCTCTGGGATTACCAGAAACATAGGAAGAGTAGTTGAGAAATAGGGAAAAGCTTGGGATGAGAGGTGGGAGAGGAAGATTTGGGAAAGAAGAAAATCAAAGTGGTAGGAGGCGTTCTTAAATGGGATTTAATTAATTAATTAATGTCCTTCATTTATGATAATTAATTGTCCTGATAATTAATTGTCCTGAAGGTGAAATCTTCACCTGTACCTCCTGCCACAGGCAGGGACAATTCCCATTATTCCAGGTGGAGAATCCCATCCCAGCCTGGCCTTGGACACTGCCAGGGATCCAGGAGCAGCCACAGCAAATCTGGGAATTCCAGCCCAGGCAGGAATTCCTTCCCAATATCCCAGCCCAATCTCCCCTTTCCCAGTGGAAGCCATTCCCTGTGTCCTGTCCCTCCATGCCTTGTCCCCAGTCCCTCTCCAGCTCTCCTGGAGCCCCTGCAGGGACTCTGAGCATTCCCTGGAATTTTCCCTTCTCCAGGGGAACATTCCCAGCTCTCCCAGTCTGGCTCCATGGCAGAGGAGCTCCTCCTCTCCATGGACTCATCCCAAAATTCCAACTTGGCTCTTCTGCACCTGCCAAGGCTGGGCTCAGCCTTGTGCTTGGGCCAGGATTTGGATAAGATTCCCATGGGACACAGCTGTGCTGGGACAGGTTTTATGGGATCTCAGCCCATCCTATTGTGCACATTCCCAGGATCCTCTGGAGCTTAACTGGGAGCTGCTGGCCCAAGCCCATCCCAACCCTTCCCAGCCCAGCCATTCCCTCATCCCACACCGGTTTTTTTTGGGAATGCCTGCATCCCATGTGTGGGGCAGGAAACCCTCACCCTGTTCCCGACACATCCCGGCTGGCTGAATGAAGGGAACGGGAATTTTCCACCCTGGGAATGTCAGGAGCAGCTGGGCTTCGTTACAGATCCAGCTCTGTCTGGTTTGAGTTCACACCTTGGGAATTGGGCCTGGCTCGGCTCTCACCTCATCAGACACGCTGGGATCGGATTCCGGCCGGCCTGGAAAAAACTTGGGAATTGGAGAAGGGTTTTATGGGGATTCTGAGTTCTGGGAATGCTTTAAAGGGAAACAGGACAGGGAGAGATGGGATTTTGGGAAGGAGAAGCTGTGGCTGCCCCTGAATCCTTGGAACTGTCCAAGGCCAGGTTGGATCCACCCGGGACAGTGGGAGGTGTCCCTGAACATGGAATGGGATGGGATTTAAGGTCACTTCTCAGCCAAACCATCCCAGGATTCCAGAGCCTTTCTGCCATGGAGCCAGGCTGGGAGAGCTGGGAATGTTCCCCTGGAGAAGGGAAAATTCCAGGGAATGCTCAGAGTCCCTGCAGGGGCTCCAGGAGAGCTGGAGAGGGACTGGGGACAAGGCATGGAGGGACAGGACACAGGGAATGGCTCCCACTGGGAAAGGGGAGATTGGGCTGGATCAGATAAAACCTGATTTTAAGGATCATACCTGGGTTTTATCACGATGAACCTGGGTTTAAATTATAATACCTGGTTTTAATAATGCTAAACCCTGTTTTTTGTAATGATAAAACTGGGTTTTAATGTTAAACCCTGGTTTAAATAAAGATAAACCTGGTTTTTAATGCTAAACCCTGGGTTTTAGTGATGCAAACCTGTTTTTTAATGAGATAAACCTGGATTTTTTTATAATGATTAACCTGATTTTAAACAATAAAACCCAGGTGTTATAACAATAAACCCGGTTTTAAGGATAAACCTGGATTTAAATGTTAAAATCTGGTTTTAATAATGATAAACCCGGATTTTTAGAATGACAAAACAGGATTTTATAACCATAAACCTGTTTTTTAGGGATGAACCTGATTTTTAATGCTAAACCCCGGGTTTTAGTGATATAAACCTGGTTTTGAATGAGATAAACCCAGTTTTTGATGGTAAACCCAATTTGTATCATGATAAACCTGGTTTTAAGTGATAAAATCTGGTTTTAATATTGATAAACCTGATTTTAAATTATAAACCCATTTTTTGATAATTCTGCCTTTCCAATTGTGCTCAACCTCCAGCTGGGATTGAAAGAAGAGGAATTCCTGAATCCCAGGATTTTTAGGGTTGGAAAAGTCTTCTGGGATCATCAAATCCAGGCCTGTCCTGGAGTGCCACTTCCAGAGGGTTTTTTCCCATTTCCAGGGATTTTAACCCTGCAGGGAATCCCGGAAGGAATCCCAGAATTGGTTCAATATCCCAATAATTAACAGGGATAATTGACAGGGTAATTAAGCCTACAGATTCCCAGCTGCTGGAAAAAGTGGGAATGTGTGGAAAAACAGGGAAAACAGCCAAGGGAAAAGGCGGATTAAACCCAGCTCCACTCAGGACGAAAGTCTGGCTTAAAAACTCCAGTTTTTCTTTAATTAAATCTCAGACAACTCCAGCTTTTGATTCCTGTCAAAATTCCCATCATCCTCTCCCTCAAAGGTCTGGAAAAATCCTGGAATTTTCTTCCCAGGCTCTGCCATCTCCTTTCCCCTCCTACCCCAGTCTCTTCCATAAAATTCTGGAATTCCAGAGGGTGCTGGATGCTGGAATTCCTCCCCTTATGGGTCTCAAGGTGCTGTCACTACCTTTGGAATCTGCCTCTGGAATCTCCCAGCCAAGGCTGTGCCAGGCACAGATGGAGTTTTCATGGAATTCCCATCCTGTTTTTCAGCTAAGATTGGAGGTTTATCCATTACCAGTCCCAGAGTGAAGGGAAATTTATGGGAAAGGGGAAAATCATGGAGATTGACAGGGATGGGATGAGGAAGGGAAAAGGCATCCCAAAAAAACCCCCAAATGTGGTTTTCTGGGAATAAAAGTGCATCAGGGGCTGGAAAAGTGGGAAAAGAGGAATTGTGGGCCCCATGTGCCCAACACGAACACCAGGAGAAGGTAAAATACAGCAGGGAAAAGTGGGATGAGTGGGAATGAGGGGGAAGAGAGCCTGGGGATTCCCTGAAATATTCCTTGGGATGAGGAGCCGGTGTCCAGGTGCTCTGGGATTCAGGGAAAAGAGAAAGGGAAGGAAATCAGAAAAAAATCAGGAAATCTCTTCCTTATTCTGAGGAATTCTTTCAGATTTCCAGAAGAGGTTTGGACTTTCCATCCCTGGAAGTGTTTCGTAAATAGAATTCCATGGAATTATGGAATGGTTTGGGTGGGAAGGGACCTTAAATCCCATTCCCATTCCAACCCAGGGACACCTCCCGCTATCCCAGGTGGGTCCAACCTGGCCTTGGACACTGCCAGGGATCCAGGGACAGCCACAGCAAATCTGGGAATTCCAGCCCAGGCAGGAATTCCTTCCCAAGATCCCAGCCCAACCTCCCCTTTCCCAGTGGAAGCCATTCCCTGTGTCCTGTCCCTCCATGCCTTGTCCCCAGTCCCTCTCCAGCTCTCCTGGAGCCCCTGCAGGGACTCTCAGGATTCCCTGGAATTTTCCCTTCTCCAGGGGAACATTCCCAGCTCTCCCAGAGCAGAGGAGGTCCAGAATCTTGGAATATTTGAAGTGACCTTAAATCCCATCCCATCCCACCCCATCCATGTTCAGGGACACCTCCCACTGTCCCAGGTCACTCCAACCTATCCATGGACACTTCTCAGGATGGAGAATTCCCAATTTCTCCAGGTAACGAACACTGAGCCAACCAGGATGAGCCAAAACCACACAGATCCCCAAACTCCCGCCTTTCCCAAGAAAGTTTGGGAAAGAAAACCAAGAATTCTTTAAAGTTCTCCAGCTCGGAGCTACCTCGGAGTTATTTTCCCTTTTTTCCCTGAATTTCAATGCGGACCCGTCGCCGCCGTAAATCCAGGCTCGGAGTGGCAGAGCCGTAAAATATTTTGATGAAACGCCATCCCAGAAATCCGATTTATCCCGATGATTTGTGGAGCCTGACGATACCAACCCTTCAGAGCGCAGTAAAATTCCGGGGGATGCCGGGATTTACGGCTCTCTCCATTGCCGGGGTTGTTAATAACGTTCCAGGAGGCTGGAGCAGAATATTCCAGAGGCACGGATAATATTCCAGGGACACGGAGCTTGGAAAGGGGAGGGATGAGTTTTTTCATTTTGGGAAGAGCAAAGGGAACTTGGGAATGTTCACAGGAAGAGATGAAAGTTTTCCAATTTTTAGGAAGCTCCCAGAACTTAAGGAGTTACTCAGCATGACCGAATTTTGGGAATTTTTTCCTGGAATTTTAGGTGTTCCAGATGGGTTGCTAAGTCAGGAATGCAAAACAGGATTCGAATATTCCCTGAGAAGACAAAGGGCAGGGATGGATGGGACCTTGGGAAGGAATTCCTGCCTGGGCTGGAATTCCCAGATTTGCTGTGGCTGCCCCTGGATCCCTGGGAGTGTCCAAATCCAGGTTGGATCCACCTGGGACAGTGGGAGATGTCCCAGGGTTGGAATGGGATGAAAATTCCCATCCAAACCAGTGATTCTATTATAAATATTGTTGCAATTACTAATTATTATATTAATTAAGATAATAATTAATACTACATTAAATAATAATAGTGTTAATAATAAGAATAATTAATAATAATAATAAATGAGCAATTCTGGGAGTTTTTCAACATGGAGTCTCCCTGCATTCCAAGCAGGCAGCGCCAGTCACTCCAAGCACCTTCCTGACATTCCAGGGAGTAAAAAGAAAGGAAAAAAGAAAGGGAAAAGAAAGGAGAAAGAAAGGAAAAAGAAAGGAAAAAGAAGAGGAAAGAAAAGGAAAATTGAAGGAAAAAGAAAGGGAAAGAAAGGAAAAGGGAAGGGAAAAGAAAGGAGAAAGAAAGGAAAAAGAAAGGAAAAAGAAAGGAAAAAGGGAAGGAAAAGGGAAGGAAAAAGAGAAAAAGGGAAGGAAAAGGGAAGGAAAAAGAAAGGAAAAAGGGAAGGAAAAAGAAAGGAAGGGAAAAAAAGAAAGGAAGAAGAAAGGAAGAAGGAAAGAAAGGAAGAAGAAAGGGGAAAAAGGGAAAAAAAGGGAAAAGAAAGGGAAAGGGAAGGAAAAAGAAAGGAAAAAGAATGGGAAAAGAAAGGAAAAATAAAGGCTGGAAGCGTTTTTTCGCCTCCCCTGCAAAGGGAATGAGCTGAATGCTTCCCAGGCATTGGGAATTTATGGATCTGGGAACATCCCCAGGGGCTGAGTGGGACAAATCCTCTCCAGGGGAATCTGGGAATGTTGGGTGTAGGAGCAGCTCCTGTTTAAATCCGGAGCAGGAGGAGGAGGATCCATGAAAATTCCAACTCCCTCCAGGGTATTTCCCACATCCAAAGCCTGTCCCGGTTTTCGGGAGCAGAGCTATTCCCACTTCCTCCTGATTTACGGCTCCGGGCTGATCCAGGAATTCCTGGGAGGAATTCCTGGGAGGAGCGGTTGGGATGATTTATTCCCGGGAAGCAGCCGCAGGCTGGCGCTGAGGGTTTTTATCCCGATACAGGTGGGAAGTGTCCAAGCCATCATTTTCCCAAGGATTATGGCTCTCCTCAAAACATTCCAAGCGTTTTATGTGGGAATTCCGGGCTGCAGCTGACTGACAGCCCCGTGAGCTCCAGATCCTGGGAAAACAGAGATTCCCACACCAGGGTCCCTCCCAAGGAGAGAGCTTTGCAGTTGTTATTCCCAGATGGATCCGGCTCTTCAATTCCCAGCCTCAGGAATTTTTCCCATGGGAGAAACCACCCAGCAAATCAGGAATTCCAATTCCACGGGAGTGAAGGAGCCACGAAACCGATGGGATTTATTACTAAAAAAATTAAATCTTAATAAATTATTAATTAATAAAATATTAATAAATATTAATATTGCTAAAATAAAATTGTATTTATTACTAAAAAAGTTTCCCAGAGTTCCCTCACTGGGAGAAACCCCAAGATTTTGGAGTGCCCAGGATTTATATCGGGATAAAAATCAGAATTCCCATCACAATCATGCCCCAGTGTGGATAATTTGAGGTTAAGGACTTTGGTGTTTATTCCATGGAGTATCCTTGAAAACTTTCCTTGGGACAAACCAAGGAGAAGTTTTAAGGTCCCTGCCAAGCCAAACCATTCCCTGATTTCTGATTCCAATGTTCCGTGAAACTTGGAGTGAAGATTTTTTTCCAGGCATTGAAGGTGGTGCTGAGGCTGGAGCAGGGTGGGGATGATTCCACTGGAGTGACAGAAATCCAGGGATCGGGAAGAGCCAAAATCCTTTAGAAATGAGGTGAAATGACAGGATGGAGTCATGGAATCATGGAATGTTTTGGGTGGGAAGGGACCTTAAATCCCATCCCATTCCCACCCCATCCATGTTCAGGGACACCTCCCACTGCCCCAGGTGGATCCAAGCCCCGATATCCAACCGGGCTTTGGACATTCCCAGGGATGAGGAATCCACAGCTTCTCTGGGAATACCTGTGCCAGAGCCTCCCTACACTTCCAGCCAGGAATTCCTTCATCCTCTCTCCTCTCCAGCAGAGTGGGAGCTACTGGAGCTCTCCCAACTTCCCGTAGTTTTCAGGAACACCCTGGGGGCTCTGACCCCTCCATCCCTTTGGAGCAAGAAGGTGCCAGGATCAGAGCAGACTGGGAGCTGCTGTTCCCAGGGAAAAAATTCCAGCGCCACCTCTAGACACATTTGAGGCTCCATGAGATTCCTGTAGAAGTTCCCAGGAATTCCACGAGTTCTTCCTGCTGGTGGCAGTGACCTCTGAGATTGGAATTTTACTGGTGTTCACTCGTGCCTGGATCCAGGAGGCTGCTTTTTCCTTGGAGCACAGGAATTTGATCCCAAACATGGATTTTCCTGGGATTTGGGAACTTAGAGCTCACCAGGTCTGTTGGGATTTCAGGACAGAGAGAGCAAGGCAAGAAAATTCTGGGAAAAATTCCTGGAATTTTATATTTAGCTTTATGAGGAATAGAGTACCAGGAAAGCCGGAGAAACCCCATGGATACAGGATTGTTGGCATTCCCAAAAAACTCCATCAATCCCAAACAAGTCTTTCCATCACCAAAACCAGGGCAGGATAAGTCGAAATTCCCTCCTCTCACCAAGATTCCAGGGTTGGTGTTCCCTCTTCCAGCTGGGAATTTCCTCTTGATGCCGTGAGATCCTCTGAAGTGTTAATCCCTTCCTTCCATCTGATTTTCCGGAATAACCATTCCCAGGCCAGCTGTGAATCCCTGGAAAGCAGCTGTTTGCACCCCTGGATGCGGCTTGGAAGGGGAGTTCAGATCCAGCTGAAATTCCCGCCAGAAAGATTGGAAAAGCCACACAATTTTTTACCCACACAGACACCTGAATTCTGGAATGTCTGGGATGTGAGGTGTCCAGAAATTCTGGGAATGTGGCAGCCCAGGAGTGGGATGGGAACAGGGAAATGAGAGTCGAATATTCCATCATGGAAAAGAATAAGTTTTGTTAAACCCCTGTGATCCCAGGGAGCTCTTGGAATGCTGTTGGGAATGGGAAAGGAGGGAAAGGGGAGATTGCAGCTCCGACTTTTGGGAAAACAGGGAAGGATGGCTTGAAACTTGGGATATTCCTGGAAAACAGTTGGGAAAGCAGCAGGAGACTCAGGATTGACATCAGGGCTGGGATTTATCGATCCAAATCTGAACATTCCAGGAAGGAACAGTTTGACTCCTCATATTCGATATTCCTGCTATTCCATGGATCAGAAATGTGCCCAGATCCTGCTGTTCTCCATGGATCAGAGATGTGCCCGGATCCTGCTATTCCATGCATCAGGGATGGGCACAGATCCCATTAACCAGGAATGTTCCCTGCTCTTCTCCCACAGATGGGAAAAATCCGCCCTTTTCCTGGGCATCCTGCAGCCAGGGATGTGGGATTGACCTGCTCCATGAATTTAAGTCATTCCAGCCCTCATTCCCTAATGAGAGGAGCCAGGGATGGGATTTAATGGGGAACAGGCAAACACACGGGGAGCCCTTGGGATCGCCCAGAACGAGCGGGATGAGGGCTTGGAAAGGCCTTGGGAAAAGGGAAGGGTGGGAAGGGGGAGGGAAAATCCCGTCCTTTGCCAGGCTGGGTGTCAGGGTAGGAAAGGAACGGGAAAAGTGGAGATTTCTGTTTAATTGGCTGGTCTGGGAACAGGGCGGGGAAAATCCCGGGATCGCATGGAACAGAGAGCGGGCAAGTGTGGGATCTGTGGGAGAAGAGCGGGATCTGGGCACATTCCTGGTTAATGGATCTGTGCCCATCCCTGATCCGTGGAATAGCTGGATCTGGACTAATCCCTTATCCATGGAATCTCAGGATCTGTGCCCATCCCTGATCCGTGGAATAGCAAGACCTGGGCATGGAGGGACAGGACACAGGGAACGGCTGTGCCCATCCTTGATCCATGGAATCCATGGAATTGCAGGATCTATGTGCATTCTTGATCCAAGGAATTGCAGGATCTGTGCCCATTCCCGATCCATGGAATAGCAGGATCCAGGTACATCACTGATTCAGGGAACTGCAGGATCTGTGCCCATTCCTGATCCATGGAATAGCGGGATCTGTGCCTATCCCTGATCCAAAGAATAGCAAGATCCATGCATATCCTTGATCCATGAACAGCAGGATCTGTGCCCATCTCTCTGATCCATGGAATAGCAGGATCTGTGCCCATCCCTGATCCATGGGAGAACAGGATGTGCCCATCCCTGATCCATGGAATGGCAGGATCTGGGCACATCCCTGATCCTGGGAATTGCAGGATTTGGGCACATCCTTGATCCATGGGAGAACAACAGGATCCACCCATTCCTTTTCCATGGAAGGAATAGCAGGATCTGTGCCCATCCCTGATCCATGGAATGGCAGGATCTGGGAACATCCCTGATCCATGGAATGGCAGGATTTGGGCACAAACTTGACCCTTGGGAGAACAGCAGGATCTGCCCATTCTTTTTCCATCGAGTAGCAGGATCTGTACCCATCCCTGATCCAAGGAATAGCAGGATCTGTGCCCATTCCTGATCCATGGAATTGCAGGGTCTGTGCACATCCCTGATCCAAGGAATAGCAGGATCTGTGCCCATCCCTGACCCAAGGAACAGCAGGATCTGTGCACATTCCTGATCCAAGGAATTGCAGGATCTGTGCACATTCCTGATCCAAGGAACAGCAGGATCTGTGCACATTCCTGATCCAAGGAATTGCAGGATCTGTGCAATTGAGTGGGACAGAGGGACAGAATTCCCACCTTTCCTGCTGCCCACACCACAGGATCATCCCAGGACTTGAGCTGTGAATTCCCATGGCGATGCCGTGCCATCAATCCCGTGATTAAAATTCCCTGTTTTCCAGCTCCGAATGTGTCAGCGCGACGCGGCCCCGCGGGATTCGGGATTTACGAGGTGTCGAAAACCTCCTGGTTCCCATTGTCCAGATAATCCATAAAATGCTCCAACACTCCAAGGGAATTTTGCAGCCTGTCCATATTCCTGCAGGCCAGATGCTTCCCAAGGAATCAAAGGAAAGACACGGAATATTTTTTTTCTGGATGGGGTTGGAGTGTCTGGGATGTGGTTTGGATACAAACAGGAAGGAAAAGAAAGGATTTCATAAATGCTGGAAAATAAATCCTTAAAAATATGAAATTATTCGATCCAAGCATTTGAAATGATCCATTTTTTAAGGATTTTGGAATTTCAGGTGAATGAGATGTGGATCCAGGTGTTGAAAATCTGGAAAACAGAAGGGAAAATTCCAATTTTACTGTGAGAAAAGGGAATTCCTTGTTCAGCCACCAGCAGCCCAGGATGATCCAGCAGGGCCTGAACTTCTCCCTTTTCCAGGTTTTATTTAAGGAATTCATGAGTTTTGGTGTCTTGACCATCTCTGTTTTATGGGAGCCTTATGAGCAGCTTCCAAGGACTGGGAAATTCCAGGTGGGAAACACAATCCTCAATTCCTTTGGGATCCAGGTCCAAGCCCTTCTGTGTCCAGAAGAAGTGAAAGGGTTTTATTCCAAAATCCCAGAATATTCCAAGCTGGAAAGGAGCCACTTGTGGATAACATGGAGTGAATCCATCCTGAACCTCATTCCAGGTTTGGAAAAGCTGGGATAAACTTTTCCCACTCCATGTTTTCCTTCCACTTCAACTCCTTCCAATTTGGGACATCCCTGACAATCCATGGGCCAAAATCCTGGAAAAGAAAAACAACGAAATAAGAAACTCATCCCAAAAAAAAAACCACCCACGGATGAAGCCTCTTCCCTCCCAGGAATTCCCAGAACAGCTGGAAGCTGATTCACAGGGAATGAAAACCTTCAGATTCAGGAGGTTGAAAAAACACCACCCAGGTTCTGCTTTGGCTCCAAATCCAAGGAAGGAACACAATGGAAGAGTTCATTTTCCCATTTTTTTCAGCTGTTTACGAAGTCCAATCCTAATAAATTGCCTCTTTTTCCCAGAAATTTGGGATTCTGCCCCATATTAATAAGAGCGAGTGTGGATCTGGATCTGGCAGAAAGCCACCCTTATGGAATGTGGTTGTTGATAGGGTGGGAATTTTGTCCAGGCCATTTTTCTGGGACATCAGGGAGAAAGGATCAAGAAACTCTGGAGAGGGACTGGGGACAAGGCATGGAGGGACAGGACACAGGGAACGGCTTCCACTGGGAAAGGGGAGATTGGGCTGGGATCTTGGGAAGGAATTCCTGCCTGGGCTGGAATTCCCAGATTTGCTGTGGCTGCCCCTGGATCCTTGGCAGTGTCCAAGGCCAGGTTGGATCCACCTGGGATAGTGGGAGGTGTTCCTTTCCTTTCCTTTCCCTTTCCTCCATGTAACTCCAGGAAAATACCATTTTCCCAAATCCCAAAATACAGATTCCTCTGCACTGGCTCCAAACAAAGAATCAAAATCCTCCCACGAGGAGAATCCCAATGGATTTGGATTAGATCCTGATGGATCAACACCAAGGAAGCGTGGACAGGGATCCCAGTGTCTCCCAGGTTTGAGTTTTCCATCAAAGCTGGATTTGGAGTAACCTGGGATAGTGAGAGGTATCCCTTCCCATGGAGCCAGATGGAATTTTCCCACCCAAACCATTCCAGGAATCTCCAATTCCATGATATTTTACAGCCAGTGGAAAGATAAAAATAATGGGAAAAGAGGACAAAATTCAAGAGGATAAACACCAAACGAATTCTTAATTATTTCTCTCCAGGTTTTATTCTATCAGAAATATTCCTTTTGTTTTCCTGGAATTTGGAAGGATGAGGAGAAGATGAACTCACGTGGGCGGGAATATCTGTAATAAATATTCCCAATGGGATCATTGTTCCAAAATTGACTTTATCCAAGGAGCTTTAAGGAGCTGAGCTCCTTAAAAATCCCTGGAGCCAAGATCTCACTTCCATCCCACAATCCAACCTCTTCCCACAATTTCTGGGATGCAACATAGCCATCCCTGCTGAAATCCCGGGATTAATAACAACCAGATTTGTTTGCAGCAGGGGATAAAAAAGCAACAATCCCAAAAAAACTCCCAAAAATAGGGATGGGTTTCCAGCCTGTGGGTGTTCGCTGGACCTGCTGATCTGACGGACAAACATTCCCAAAATAATGTCCAGCTGCTCCCTGGAGCATTCCCAGGAACAAAGCGTCCGATTCATTTGTGTGGCAGGGCAGGGAAGAGGCGGAGCTGTTTATCCTGGATAAACACGGCTGGAAAACACCCAGAGGAGGAAAAAAATCCGGGGAAAAAAATCCATGGGAAGGGAAAGAAATGGAAAGGGGGAAGTGGTTAGGAGTGGGAGAAAAAAATCCAGAGGGTGGGATTGGATATTGGAGAGTGGGATTGGATTTTGAAGAGCAGGATTGGATTTTGGAGAGTGGGATTGGGATTTTGGAGTGTGGGATTGGGTTTTGGAGGGCGGAATTGGGTTTTGGAGGGCGGAATTGGGTTTTGGAGAGTGGGATTGGGATTTTGGAGAACAAACAGGGTCACACTGAGCACTGCTTATCCCAGCAGGATCCAAGGAATCATGGAATGGTTTCAGTGGGAAAGGATCTTAATTCCCATCCCATTCCCAGCCCACCCATGGGCAGGGACACCTCCCACTATCCCAGGATGCTCCAATCCCAACGTCCAACCTGGCCTCAGACGCTCCCAGGGGTCCAGGGGCGGCCACAGCTTCTCCGGGAATATCCATGACTTTGCTCCATGACTTTGCTCCATGACTTTGCTCGCTCTTGCTCTACCCACTGAGCCTCTCCTGGCCGCTCCACCTGAATTTCCCATCCCAAATTTCCATTTGTTTTTTGGGACTTGCAGCCTGTCTGCCCGGAAAGGCTCGATCCCAACAGCAACCTCAGGACATTCGGCTGTTTTCCGTCTGTGTCCCATCCAGGCCTTTGATGTGAAATCCCCTTTTCTAATCTCTTCGTTTTGTGGGATTTGTCCACATTTCCCTTGGATTCTGCCCAGGACATCCCATTCCGGAGCCATTCCCAAGCCAAGCTCGGTGCTCTGTGGTTTTTGGACCCTTTCCCACTCTTTTAAGTTGGCCTCTCCAAAATTCCCGCTATCAGGATTTTGTCACTGATGTCACATTCCTGATGGACATTCCGGACATTTATCAATCCCACTGGGATCGCCTTTTTCCTGGAAGAGTCTTCTGAGTCAATTCTGCTTCCCCATGGGACTTCTCTTCATCCTTGATTCCAGCAAAAGCGCTGGAAAGAATTCACTTCTCATTGTCTTTACAGACTTGGGGATCCACAGATGGAAAAGGAATTTTGATCCTAGTTGTACCAAAATGGGGATAAATTCATGGAATTCCAGACGGGAATTTTACCTCCAAAATCTGAACTGGGATTGTAGTTCTTGAGGAAATTACAGGAGATTTTGGGACATGGAACTCTCCAGCTCTGTATTCCCCACTTTCCAAATAAAACAGGAATTTTGCTGGATTTTTCTCCAACTTGGGATATTTTCCTGGCAATCCAAGATTTTTCCATGACCTGGGACTGGTGGGAGAGGGGGTGATGCAGGGTGTGACATCCCAAATCCCTTTAACGGATGATGTCATCAACAGCACCTCGCTCTCCAAACCATCCATCAGAAAACAGCGGGATCACGGGAACAACGATCCCTCTGTTTTCCCAATCCATTCATTTTGGCTCCCTCAAGCCTGGCTCTGACACCCAGAGGAGAGCCAAGGTTTTCCTTTCTCCTTTCCCTCTGGAATTATGGGGAAGACCCCCATTAGCTCAGGGCTGGGATTTTGTTTGGATGCCTCCAGCATGGAAAATCCAGGAGGAATTGGCAGCTCCTGGGATTTATCCTTTGCTTCCCGCTCCTCTCCACTGGCGGTGGGTTGAGAATTCCTTGTCCTGTTTTATCCCTGCCCTGAAATCCTTTGGGTTTTTGGGATTGTGCCTCACTTTCCCTTCCCACATCCCAATTTTCCTGCTTGCTGATGGAATTTCCTTAATTTCCCGATTTTAGGGAATGTTTACACGGCCTTGGAGCTCAGGAGCTGCTCGTGAACATCTCCACTTCCTTTTCCTGTCAAAAAAAGAATAAAGATCCATGAAGTGGGGCAGAATTGTTTGGAAAAACATGGATTAAACCATTTTTCTAGGGTCTGGTAGTTGATGGAAAATCATTTATAAACTGGGAATTTTTATTTTGTTTTATTTTCTATTTTAAATTTAATTTAATTTAAATTTATTTTAATTTTATTCTTAAAATTTAATTTAATTTAACTTTGGTTTTATTTTACTTCATTTTATTTTTATTGTATTCTATTTTATTTTATCCATGGGAAACACAGAACTTTTCCTTTGGAAAATTGCTGCCGCCCAAAGAAAAAATTGGGAAAAAAAGCCACAAACCTTCTTCCATAATCTTCCTTCACATCCATAGGCAGATGGAAATATTTCCCATGGGAGCATGAGATGGAATTCCAGGATATTCCTGAGGAAAACCAGGAATCTGTTATCCCCGTTTCCCATTGGATGAGGAGTCACTCCGGAAGCCATTCCCATAGGATAAGAGAACGTTAAATCCCTAAGAATTCCAGAGATGGACAGAATTCCATCCCTCTTGGAGCCAGATCCAGCCTGGGTTCAGCTCCACTCCAACTCATCCCAAAAAACCCCAAATGTTTAATTCCCAGAAAAAAAAGGTCAGATCCGACCCCATCAAATTCCAGCTGGGTGTTGAAATCCCGAATTAAATCCATTGTTTGATTTTCCAGCTCCGACTGCTGACATTTCCCAATGTTGGTGTTGTCAAATAAACACTGGATTTTTTCGGGAGCACTTCTTATTTTTTTGGGAATTAAAGGGATATTTAACAGGCCTTATGGCATTCTCTGGGATGAATCCTTCCAAGGGCCAGAAATGCAATTCCAGGGGGTTGGAAATGCAATTCCAGAGCTCCTGGACACAGCCCAGCTGTGCATTTTGTAGGATATTCCCAGTGGATTAATCCCTCTTTGCCTTTTTTTTTTTTTTTACCTGCAAACAAATCCAAACCTGGAATTTTTGTGAGCTGCATCAATGATCCTTGTGGATCCATTGCAATGCAGGTTATTCCATGATCCCAAAAAATGATGCAGTTATGGAATTTGCTGCTGTGCTTTGCCAAGAAATCAAATTCCAGGCTGGTTTCCACCTGAATCCTTTTCCATTTTTGGGATCAGAGCAGCTTTTTCCCAGTTAATTGAAGAATAATTGGGATCAGATCCATCAGAGCATCTCCGTCAAAAATTCCAGCCCTTGGAACAAAGGAGGAATATTGGGAAGGTGAAATAAATCCATAAAAAGATCCGGAGGGGGCAAAATAAAACCCCTGGAAATCCATATTGGAATCCATTCATTTCCTACCATTTTTATGGCTGGACACTCATTTTTAATAATTCCAACCCAAAACATTCCTAAAAATTTCTGGGAAATCACATTTCCTTCCTGGGAAAAATGCCAGCATTTTTCCTCCAGTTTTAATTCCCAGTTGGAAGCTGAAAGTGAAAATTTGAAGCTTTGTGGGAAATGGAATTTCCAAAAATACTCCAGCTGGGAATAGCGTCATATTCCTCGTGGATAGAATGGAGTTGTTTGATTTTATTTTGGTGGGAATGTTTGGATTTGGTAGCACTGGATCTGGACAATCTTGGAGATTTGATTTTAAAAAATATAGGAATGTTTTCCATCCAAATCCACCAGAAAATGAAATATTTAAGGAATTCCTAAAAGTGAAAAAAAATTCCTACAGAACTAAAAAAAGTGGGAATGAGCCCGTGGACAATCCAAAAAATAAAGGAAAAGTTGGAATGCCAAATTCAAGGTGGGGAGAGGGGTTTGGACAATTTTGATGCAGAATTTCATGGAACTGGAGCTACATCCATAAAATATTTGGGATTCATGGATGCAGCAGTTGCCGATGGAAAAACCAGAGAACAACAAATTCCATGGGTTTAAAACTCCAGAGAGTGCAGGAAATCCCTGTGGGAGGAAACATTTGACTGATCCTGGGATAATTAAAGGAAAAACCTTTCCCACTCACCTCCATGTTTTGGTTGTGCCGCTCCTCAGCCTTTCCAAGGGAATTATTCCCAGGAAAAATTGGACACTTGGAATGGAGCTCCACCACGGAGCTCCAGCACTGCCAGCCCTTGGAAAAGATCCATTTCCAGCTCCTTTTTCCCTCCTGCTTCTACTTGGAACAACCCCCTTCCATTTCCCTCTTGGAAGCATGAATTATTCCCAGCTCACTTTTTCCCTCCTGCTTTTCCTTGGAACAGCCCCATTCCATTTCCCTCTTGGAAGCATGAATTATTCCCAGCTCCATTTTTCTGGAAGACCTCCAGAACATCCACGGACATGGAAGTGCTTTGGATCCTCTCACAAGGCGGGATCTGCCACGTGGAACCTGCGGATTTCCCACCAATTGCAGAGAAATCTCATCCATGGGATCGTAATTCCTTTTTTCCTGGATTTTTCCAGCTTGGAATTGATGGGAAGCTGCGGCCACGTATGGATATCATCAGGTCTGCAAACATGGATTTTTTTTTTTTTTTGGTGCTTTAAATGATATCGAAACATGGATTTGGGGCCATTCCTCATTCCCAGGATATGGATATCCAAAATCCAAGGTGGCCTTTGGAAAAGGTCTGGCCACCACCCGATCCGCCTCAGGATAAACTCATTCCGAGGTAAATTTGTCACAAATCCCAAATATTGCAACAAATCCATTTTCACCGGAAGCTCCGTGCCCCCAACAACTTGAAGGGAAGCCACAATTCCCTCTCTGTTGTTTCCTGACTTTTCTCCAGGTTTGGGAAGAGAAATCTCTCCTTATTCCCTCTGGCTCTTCCTCAGGGATGGATCCACAACGTCGGCACTGGGGAATGTGTTTGTGTTTGCTTGGAATTCTGCCCGGAGCCACCACAAATCCTCTGGGATGGGGTTCAATCCATGCTCCAGGCAGGGCCTGTCAGCAAATCCTTGATTTTTTGGGGAGGGGAAGCTTCTGCTCCAGGTCAGTCTGGGGGCAGGAGGAGGGAGAGGGAATTCTGGGATTTGCCATCCAATCTGGGGCCATGGTGGCCCTCTCCTTTCCAGGTTTTTCCTGGATGTGGCTGCTCTCATCTGTCCCTCCGGAGTGGGTTTTAGAGCTGCTCCCAAATCCTGCACCTCTGGAGAAACCACAATGCCAGTTCCTGCCCAGTTTCCATGGATAAGAGGAGCCCAAGGACAAGATTTTTCTCCAGGTTTCGCTCTTCCCAGCCCAGGAACAGCATCAGGAGCACCAGGATGGTCTGGAAATGGGATTTTGTCTGGATTGATTATCCTGGTTCCCCTTTTTTTTCTAAAAAGAGAATTGTTTTTCTTTCCCTACTGCCAAAACCACTGGAGGATCACAGAATAATGGAATGCTTGGAGTGGGAAAGGGACCTTAAATCCCATCCCATTCCATGGGCAGGGACACTTCCCACTACCCCAGGGTGCTCCAAGCCCCAGTGTCCAACCTGGCATTGGACACTGCCAGGGATCCAGCGGCAGCCACAGCAAATCTGGGAATTCCAGCCCAGGCAGGAATTCCTTCCCAAGATCCCAGCCCAATCTCCCCTTTCCCAGTGGAAGCCATTCCCTGTGCCCTGCCCCTCCATGCCTTGTCCCCAGTCCCTCTCCAGCTCTCCTGGAGCCCCTGCAGGGACTCTGAGCATTCCCTGGAATTTTCCCTTCTCCAGGGGAACACTCCCACCTCTCCCAGCCTGGCTCCAGAGCAGAGTAGCTCCAGAATCCTGGAACGGTTTGGGTGGGAAGGGACCTTAAATTCCATCCTATTCCCAGCCCATCCATGTTCAGGGACACCTCCCCCTATCCCAGGTGGATCCAAGCTCCTTGTCCAGCCTGGCCTTGGACACTTGAAGTCACCTTCCTTCATTCCAGGTGGGAAGCATCGTGTCCACCATCGATCCAAAGGAATCTCAGCCCAGATTTGCTGTGGCTGTCCCTTGGATCCCTGGAAGTGTCCAAGGTTGGACATTGGGGCCTGAAAACACTGGGATAGTGAGAGGTGTGCCTGAAAAATGGATGGGGTGGAAATGGAATGATCCTTGAAGTTTTTCCAACCCAAAGTATCCCATAATTCCATGCCCACCACTGCTTCCACAAACCCCATCCAAGCACATATCCAGCAGCAGGTGGGAAGCACCAGGAAAAGAGAATTGCTGGGAATGCTCCAAACAGAGAGGTGGGATCAGCAGGGGATCCCCAGGGCAGGACGGGAGAGGGAAAACCTTTCATTCCCTGAGTTATTCCCAATTCCAGCCTGAAAGCAGGACGAACTCTTGGATAAAAGCGGGAATCTCACAGGACCACACCAGTCAGTCACAGGATGCCATGAAAAGAGACTTCCTTGGCACGAATTCCAGAGTTTCCAGCCAGAACAGGGAAAACAACCGAGGAGGAGAAGAGAAAAAACCAAAAGTCTCGGAGCACCCCCGGGAAGGTCGGGAGGAGACGTGGGATGAAGCACGGGGCTGCCTCGGAACATTCCCAGCTCCCGCCCTTCCCATTCCCCACGGAGCAGCCGGGACGTGCCGCTAGCAGGATCCCGGGAAAGCTTTGATGGAAGTGGTTTCTTTCCCTGCTCCAATGTTCCCACTCCCATCCCCGTGTCCCTGGGTCACCCAAACCACGGGATAATTGGATGTGTCAACATCTCCCGCATCCGGTGATGGAAGAGGCTATAAAAAGAAACGTTCCTGCTATAAACGCTTCAGGATGAAAAAAGAGTTGGAAAAGGACAAGGAATGGGAAGGACCTGTTCTCCTTTTGGAGGCGTGTCCAGGATCCTGGGGCACCAAAGGTTTGGAGGGGAGGGGTTTGGATCTTGATCCCACCTTTATCCAGCACTTCCAGTGTTTTTTAACCTCCATTCCATCATGGAGGATCAGAAAGGTCCTGAGAGTGTCTCCTCCAGATGCCGCATAAATGGGGCTCCTCAGTGATGTCCAGAAATCAGGATGGATCCTGGAATCATGGAATGGGTTGGCATAAAAAGGATTTTGGGATCATCCCATTCCATGGGCAGAGACACCTCCCACTATCCCAGGAGGATCCAAGCTCCAGTGTCCAACCTGGCCTTGGACGCTGCCAGGGATCCAGGGGCAGCAAATCTGGGAATTCCAGTCCAGCCCCTCCCCACCCTCCCAGACAGGAATTCCTTCCCAAGATCCCAGCCCAATCTCCCCTTTCCCAGTGGAAGCCATTCCCTGTGTCCTGTCCCTCCATGCCTTGTCCCCAGTCCCTCTCCAGCTCTCCTGGAGCCCCTGCAGGGACTCTGAGCATTCCCTGGAATTTTCCCTTCTCCAGGGGAACATTCCCAGCTCTCCCAGAGCAGAGGGGCTCCAGAACCCCAGAGGTTTCTTGGGTTGGAAGGGACCTTAGATCCCCTCCCATTCCATGTTCAGGGACACCATCCAGTATTCCAGGTGGTTCCAAGTCCTGATGTCAAACCTGGCCTTGGACACTTCCAGGGATGAGGCAGACTTTGGGATCAGTGGGATGAAGAGCTGTCAATCAAAGCTGTCACCTGACAGGAGCCTCCAACGTTCCCCAGGCCCTGAACGTGTTCCTTGCAGAGCAGAATTCCTGAATCCAGGAATTCTCCCAACCTTTAATCATCCAGCAGCAAATCAGGGAGGGTGAGAGGCACCAGCAGAGCCTTCCCTGTTCAAGGGACAAATCCCAAACCTAAACACCTATGGAAAACCAGGGATGAAATTCCCAGGGTTTGCACCCAAAATTCCCTCTTTTTCCAGGTCGGAAAAGCCACCGTGCAGACAGCAGTGAACATCACCTCCAATAAAATCCATGGATTTGCTCGTGCTCCAAGCCTATTCCCTCTCACTGCAGCCTTCCTGTGGTTTTGGCTGCCCCTGGAATTTGGCAGGAGCCGCAGGCGCACTCAGACATGGAATTGAGCTGTTCCCAGCGCGGCCCTGGGATGACAGGAAAGTGCTTGTGGATTTATTGGATAATTAAGGAGCCGGGCACGTTGGGAAGGGAGCAGGGAGGTGGCGTCGGTGACTCAATGGGTGGCAGAATTCCATGTGCCGCTGGAATAAGGAGAGGGAGAAACAGCGGAGACAGAAAAAGGCATTGTCCCAGCTCCGGAGGCTCCACACGGCACCCGGAGTTCTCCTTTGGTTTTTATTTTTCCAAGGAAAAGGTGTTAACCTGTTCCTGCACCTCTGTCCTGAATGTTTTCCCGCTGGGATAGGTTTTGCTGCTTTTCCATGTTTTTCGGAACGTCATTGTCCATGAAGACTTCATGGAACGTACCTGGTCTGAACAATCCTGAACCTACCAGAGCTCCAAGTCATGGAATTCCAGAGTGATTTGGGTTGGAAATCACTGTCCACCCTCTGCCATGGGAAGGGACATCTCCCACTATCCTATGAGGATCCAGCCTGGCCTTGGACACTTCCACAGATCCAGAGACAGCCGCAGCAAATCTGGGAATTCCAGCCCAGCTCCTCCCCACCCTCCCAGGCAGGAATTCCTTCCCAAGATCCCAGCCCAATCTCCCCTTTCCCAGTGGAAGCCATTCCCTGTGTCCTGTCCCTCCAGCCCTTGTCCCTCCAGTCCTTCTCCAAGTCGAGACATTTTCCAGTTTCCGGATACTCTGGAAAACCGAACTTTTTCCTCAGCTCACCTTTGGAATTTTGAGTTCCCAGCAGCAACTCCAGAGCTCCATGAGTGCTGTAGATCCATCCCAAATCTGGTTCCTCCGCCAGGCTGCAGTTCTCCATGGATTTCCACAATCCTGGAATTCCTGTGATGTTCTGTTATGGATCAGAGAGAGGAAAGACACAGAGGAGGCTCCAGAGCTTCTCCAGGGCTGGAGCCCCTCCGCTCTGGGAGAGCTGGGAATGTTCCCCTGGAGAAGGGAAAATTCCAGGGAATGCTCAGAGTCCCTGCAGGGGCTCCAGGAGAGCTGGAGAGGGACTGGGGACAAGGCATGGAGGGACAGGACACAGGGAATGGCTTCCACTGGGAAAGGGGAGATTGGGCTGGGATCTTGGGAAGGAATTCCTGCCTGGGCTGGAATTCCCAGATTTGCTGCCCCTGGATCCCTGACAGTGTCCAAGGGACACTGGAGCTTGGATCCTCCTGGGATACTGGGAGAAATTCCTGACCTTGGAACAGGATGGGATTTAAGGTCCCCCTCCCATCCAACTCATTCCATGATTCCATGCCCATCCTCAAGGAGAAAAAAGGGATGAACCTCCCAATGTCCCTTAGGGGACACAGAGGTGCCGCCTCTGTCTGGGAGCATCCATGAATTCTATTTTCTTTGGGATCAGGCTCTGTTTGTATCAAAATCCTTTTAGCTGAAACAGAGCTGAAAACACCACGGATTTTTTTTTTTCCTAGAAATGTTCAGTGCTTCCCGGTGATCCCTCGGCTGCCAGGAGCTGAATTCCGGGCCTGAATTCCCTGTTTCTCACTCTCCAAACACTCCCAGCTCCCGGCTGTTAAAAGGAGTGAAGCCACTTCAGTGGCTGCTCCAGGGAAGGTGCGAATTTGGCATCCAGGGGAAAAAATGGATTCGCTCCCAGTAAATCTCTCCGTGGAGCTTTTTCCATGATGCACGGAGCCTTCAGCAAATCCAGGGATTAATCGTCCTGGAGGTGTCCCCTGGGAAAATTCGACTCCAGCCAGAACACAGAGAAATAAATTCGCAATTTCTTTCAGTTTGGGGTTTTTAATTCTGCTTTGGGATTCGCTCTACAGTAAAATGTGGGAGTTTTTCCAACTTTTCTTCCTAAAAAATACCTATGGAGGGTCTATCCCTGACCCAGCATTCCGGGCAGAGCTGTGGCTCCTAAAGGATTGGTTGGAAGTGAGGTTTTGTTCCTGATGAGGATCCTGGGGAGAATGTGGAGGAGCAGAGGATCCACCCTGGGAATAAAAAAAATTATCCTGACTGTTAGATTGTCCATGGAGCAATATCCATGGAATCATGGAATGATTTGGGTTGGAAGGGACCTTCAAGATCATCCGGTTCCATCCAGGGACAAATTCCACTGTTCCAGGTGGATCCAAGCCCCAGAGTCCAACCTGGCCTCGGTCACTGCCAGGGATCCAAGGGCAGCCACAGCAAATCTGGGAAAATTAAAGTGCCATTAACAGGTTCCAGTCAATCCCTCCTTGGAATTCTTTTCCTTTAAGATTCGTGTTTGGAATCCGTCAGGACCCCCCAGATCTCCTGATACCTCCGGAACAAAGGGGGCTGGATCTAATCCCGGCTTTTTTAAGCCAGTCTGGAACAGATTAATCCAACCTTCAGCTCATCAATGAACAAAACGTTGAATTCCTGGATCTTTCCCAAACAACAGCTCAGGGGAAGCATCCCTTGCTCCGAGACATCCCTGGTTTTGATTTTGCAGGGAAAGGATTGACTGAGATTTCCCAAAAGAACCCCATTTTTCCTTGTCCTGCTGAAATATCCATCCTTCCAACACTCCCTTCCTGCTTTTGATCCCAGCTGGAGTCAGGAAACACCAAACAAGCCACAAGACGGGAAGAAGGAGGCAGGAAGGGAGTGGGAAAAGGGAATTGAACTCCTCTGAACCACAGCAAACATTCCCGGGATGAGCTCATTTTATGGATCCATCACGGACGTGCCAGTTCTTCCATCATCCCAAAGGGCTGGAAGACATCCACAGCTTCCCTTGGAATCTGGCAAAGGAGGGAAGAGATGATGAAGTCACGGGATGATGAAGGAGATCTTTCCTGAATTTGGGGTTGGAGGAATCCCAAGGATCAAACCCCAATCCTGGAGTCTCTTCATCCGCGGTTTCCTGAGCTGCTCCTGCAGCTCCCAGAGAATTCCTTCTAAATAAAATGGACCTGGATGATTTAAATCAAGCTTTTTAGATTGATAAAATGGGATTAAAGATTTTCCACCTCTTTTCCAGTTGTGCCATGTTCACCTTGTCCCTTAATTCCGGATCCTGTGATCGATCCTCATGGGATGTGGAGGTGCCTCAGAACAAAAGGATCAGATCAGACTCTACTGTTTCATCCCAAGGAAAAGATGGAAAACACCCTGGAGCCATCCTGAGCTCAGGGAGAGACAGGAGAGGTCCCAAAGAAGTCCCATCCAGAATTTTGGGATACAGGGATGCAGCAAGAGCTGCCCTGGGCCAGAAATCACCTGAGCAAACCCAAATCCAGGTTGTCCCACGGGAGCCAGAATTCTGAGTGATTCCATGATTTTCCCATCTCAGGTGGATTATTCCCAATCTGATCTTGGAAAAATCTCTGGGTGCTGAACAAACTCAACCTGTGGATCATGGAATCATGGAATGTTCGGGGTTGGAACGGACCTTAAATCCCGTCCAGTTCAGTCGAGGGACACCTCCTGCTTATCCCAAGTGGATCCAGCCTGGCCTTGGACACTGCCAGGGATCCAGCGGCAGCCACAGCAAATCTGGGAATTCCAGCCCAGGCAGGAATTCCTTCCCAAGATCCCAGCCCAATCTCCCCTTTCCCAGTGGAAGCCATTCCCTGTGTCCTGTCCCTCCATGCCTTGTCCCCAGTCCCTCTCCAGCTCTCCTGGAGCCCCTGCAGGGACTCTGAGCATTCCCTGGAATTTTCCCTTCTCCAGGGGAACATTCCCAGCTCTCTCAGAGTGAAAGGACTTCAAAATCCTGGAATGGTTTTGGTTGGAAGGGACCTTAAATCCCATCCAGTTTAATCCGGGAACACCTCCCACTATCCCAGGTTGCTCCAAGTCCTGTCCAGCCTGGCCTTGGACACTTCCAGGGACAACCACAGCTTCTCTGAGAATTCCAGCCCAGCCCCTCCCCACTCTCACAGGAAAAAATATCCCAGAATCCCAGAAAGATTTCTGTTGGAAAATCCCTCCAGGGTCATCGAGTCCAAGTTTTTCCCAATGCCCACCTTGGCACTGAGTGCCACACCCAGGAATTCCTTGGACACCTCCTGGGATGGGGACTCCAAACTTCCCTGGGTAGCCCATTCCAATATCTAATCACCTTTTCCATGGAGAAATTCCCTCTGATTCCCGACATTCCCCAGCAGGATTTGTTTCGAGTCCGTTTTAGCTCCGTGCGAGATAAAAGAGCCTCCAAAGAGGAATTCCAGCTCCTTCTCTTTCCAAGGATTCTTTCCCACCTAATTCCCAAGATTAATTTCTTCCTTGGTCATGGAGAAAACACAAAAATAAGGAAAAGGGACAAAAAAGTTGATCTCCCAAGAAGTGGGAAGAAAAATGGGAGAGCTCCTCATGGATTTTTCCCAGTTGTTGCTCCAAGGCCAGGATTCCAAGTTCATGGAGAGGCCACTGGCACTGACCCCAGTCTGCTGCTAATTCCATCCAGAAACTCCCTGGAAAACTCCGCCAGCTCCGATGGATCTCCGGGATAACTCAAAGCTCCCCCAGCAGATAATGGGAAAAATCTGTTCCAAATCCGATGCACCTGTCAGATTCCGTAAAGGTATTCCCAAAAAAAACAAAACAAAAAACAAGCAAACAAACAAACAAAAATAGGGATGCAAATGCAGGGGATGTCATCCATTATGGGATTAAATCCTTCCATCCCAAAAAACTCTGTCCTTGGCATCCCTGATTTTTCAGGAATTAATTTTCCCATTCCCATCCTGATTATTCCCCCACCAGGAGGAAAGAGATGCTTCCCTTTGGAATGTGGTGGGAGCTGGGATGAGTTGTTGCGGGATTTTTTTTTCCCCCCCTCCAGTGGGTGCTGATGAAATCCAAGTTTAATTTCCCGATTTTCCAAAAGCTGGAATGCTTCGTGTCTGAGTCATCCCCGACACTTCCACCTGGAAAAGGGGAAAAACGGCAAAAATATACAGAATTCCCAGTGGTTTGGGAAACCTCGGGATGAAATTCCCACCGATTCCCTGCAGTGATTCCCTGGTTTGGAAAAATCAATAAATAAAAATTAAGGATCAAACACATCCAAACTGGATCATCCCATCAATCTCTCCAAGGATTCCTCCCCTGCTGGAAACCATTCCAAGCCCAGTGGATTTCATGGATGGCCTGAATTCATCATCATTCCAAACTCATTATTCCATGCTTGGAATGATGTCCCCCTCCACATTCCCTGTTTTTAAACCATTGCCACATCCAAGCTTTATCTGGGATCCCCCATCCAACCAAAATCCCAGAAATCCAGGATCCAGCACGTGATCCATGGAAATCTTCCTTCCCAAAGAACGCTCTGCCACTATCATTTCTTCTCCCAACTCTCTACAATTTCTCCATGTTTTTCTGGGCACAAGCTGAGCAGGAATAAACTCGGGAAGTCGAATCTCCCACAGAATTCCCATTGGTTTAGGCTGCCAAGGCACCAAACCTTTCCCAAAGGATCCAAATCCTTCCCAGGAGGCCGAGAACCACATGTAACCTCTAATTTTTCAAAAGAATCCCTGGATTCCTTCATGGAGCTTGGATGAATGGAGGGAATGAGCTGAGTTGTGAATTCCAAGGTCATTCCAAGCATTTTACGTGGGACAGCAAATCCAAAAGTGGGATTAGGGAAAAACCTTTTAGGGAAAGGACACAGGGAATGGCTTCCACTGGGAAAGGGGAGATTGGGCTGGGATCTTGGGAAGGAATTCCTGCCTGGGCTGGAATTCCCAGATTTGCTGGGGCTGCCCCTGGATCCCTGGCAGTGTCCAAGGCCAGGTTGGATCCACCTGGGACAGTGGGAATTGTCCCTGGGTGGGAATGGATGGGATTTAAGCTCCCTTCCAAACCATTCCATGATTTTGCTGGGTCCTAAATCTCAGGATTAGGAAGTGCAGGAGAAGTGGAATCGGCCATTGGTGGGGGCTGGGATCATCCCATGCCACGGTGGGATTTAGGGAATTTGGCACCTGGATTATCCCGACCTGAGTGGACATTTCCCTTCCTCCAAACTCCTAAAACTCCAGACAGACCCAACCTTCTCCCTTCCTCATTCCCAATCCCATCCTCATTCCTTGACTCGTGTCTTCCACAATCCTCCATCGGCCTGGAAAAGACTTCCCAGTGTTTCCTCATCCATGGATTTGTCAAAAATCCACCCCAAAACCTCCCTCCAGTGCCGCCTCCCATCCCTTCCCGACTCCCAAAATCCTCCTGTCTCCCTTTCAGCTTCCAAAGATTTGGGCAGGAATTGCCTCTGGAAGCAAATCCGCTCCAGGCCGGTGGAACTTCCCGTTTAATGAGGAACCCATCTCCATTAGGACCGGGAATTGTTTCCAGTTCTTCCCATTCCAGCAGCTGCGGAGCTTCCCAGTGGCCACCACCTGCCTGGTGCAGCTGCTCCGACACCTTCCATCCCTGGATGAGGAGCCAACAGCTGGAAAACATCCGGGATTTACAATCGGGAATGAGAGGAAAACTCCTTCCATAAAAATACTTGGAGGTGATCTGGGCTCTTTCAAGTGGCTGATGCGGAAAATACGGGGGTTTTTGGGAATTTCATCCCAGTTTCTGGGAAGATGGGAGGTTTTGGGAGCTGGGATGGTGGTGGGGAGTGCCCATCGCTATCCCGTATCCCTGGAAAAACGGCAGGAAGAGATCGGGGGAATTTTGGCAGGGAGAAATTCCTTAGTTTGGGAGTCCAAAACTGAGGAGAGGAATGGGGAAAACTCGGAAAAGTCGCTCCTGGAGTATCCCAAGGGTGGGATCTAACCTGAGGGATTTTTGGAAGTCGTGGGAGAAACTTCCACTCTAAAATTCAGCCTGAATTTTAATGGGGGTTCCACTTTTCCAAGGATTTCTCCACAAGCCAAAGTTTTTCCACCCGGAATTGAGGCCTTGGAGAGCCTGGGGGATGTTCCAGGTGCTGCTGACTCTGGGAATCAGGATTTCTCCAGGAATTTCCTCTTGGAAGTGCAACTTCCATAAGCAAAAGGATGAGTTTCCAGCTCGGTTTTCCAGGTGGGGAAAGGGAATTCCTGCACATTCCTGAGACATCCTGGGACAGAGGGAGAAGCTGAGGATGTTTTTTTGTCTGTTCTTGATTCCATTTCATCCCAAAAAATTTGGAAACAAAGAAAATTCCTTGTTCCTCTCCTTTATATCCATGACGGTTGAATTTCAGGAACATCCCAAGCCTCATATCCACAGATTTTGGGGATGGATTAAAGGATGTATTCCCAAATTTCCCCATCCAGCTGCGTGCCAGCACGGGACTGGAAGCTGGAACAGCGGGAAAAGCTTTTCTTGGAATTAATGATTCCCTGGAATCTGAGCTGCCTGCAGGCATCTGGCAACTCCAACTCTGAGGTGTAAAACCAGAGGAAAACTCCGGGAAAAACAGTGGGATGGGGGGTGGAAATTGCTTTTTTATCCCGGAGTTTTTTCCCTGCTGTTCCGTCTACCAGCTTTATTCCTGGGTTTTTCCAGCCTGCTCCTGCTGCCCAGATGGGATCTGGAGCAGCATCCCAAAAGAAAAATCAGGGATGTGACCAAATCAGGGATGTGAAGTTGGAATTTTTTGTGTCCTTGAATTTGAATCCCGGTGGGAATGAGGGGGATGGGAGAAAATAAAGGAATTTTGGGAGCTGATAAATCTGCCGGAGAATTAATTGGATCGTTGAACCCTCAGCTCCCTCAGAGTCAGATCCAGGATCCTGGAAAAGCAATCAGTAGGAACAGCAAATCCTAATGAGTTCTGGACTTGATCCCCGTGCTCCAGGTGGAATTTCCAGTGGCTGGAAGGGAATCTGAGCCCTTGGAAAACTGGGAAATGTGTGGAGATAGCAGAGGAGGATGGACGGAATCCCTGGGGCTTCTCTGCTGCTGCTCCATCCTTCGTGGTCCTGTTTTTTCTTGGAAAATCCCATCAGGATTCCGCAATACCCTAGAGGAAAGGATTTGCTCTGAGGAAAAACCTTGGATTTAGCATCTCCCTGCTTGGAATTCTCTGAGCTGGTCAGGAAGAGGTGTCCAAATATCCCTGCCTGACTTTGGAGCACAATTCCCCTTGCCTGTGTTTTTATGCCCCCAAGATTTTTGGGAAAAAAATTGAGGGAATTTTAGGGTATAGAGGATGAGTGACTGAGATTCCTTGGAATGTTCAGCTGGAGGGAAGACTCATCGGGATCTGGAGCTTCTCCAGAGGGGCAGCTCCAATTTCTGGGATCAGGGTTGGCTGCAGGAGATGGATGCTGGAATATCCCAAAGGAACAGTGCGCTGCTCCTGGAGCTTCCTGTTGTATCCAAGCTTCCAGCATGGCTTGGAAATGATCCCAACTCCTTGGGAAAAGACCCCACTTTTCCCAACAACTCCTTGGAGTGTGCTCCAAGTCCTGGAGGAGCTGGATGCTTCCAGGGCTGGAGTTTTCCCATAAATTCAGCTTGGGATGTTGGCCGAGTGGAAATTCCCAGGAGGAGCAGCAGTTTGGGGTTTGCAGGAGCCTTTGGAGCGGGGAATGATGCTCCTGGATTTATGTGGGAATGGTCCATGCAGAATCTTTGGATCTTCCTCATTCCCAGTCCCTCTCCAGCTCTCCTGGAACCCCTTCAGGCCCTGTAAGGGGCTCTGAGGATTTCCTGGATTTTTCCCTTCTCCAGTGGAACACTCCCAGCATTTCCAGCCCAGTTCCAGAATCCTGGAATTGTTTTGGCTTGGGAGTGGCCTTAAATCCCATCCCATTCCCTCCCCATCCATGGGCAGGGACACCTCCCACTGTCCCAAATTGCTCCAAGCCCCAATGCCCAGCCTGGCCTTGGACACTAACAGGGATTGGGAATACACGGATAGATAAGACTGGATAAAATTCCTGTCAGGAATGAGTGGTACCAGAAGCAGAGAATTCCAGGAGCTGCTTCATCCTCCAGCACAGGATCCAAATCCATGGATTCAGGTGCAGCCATACCCCTGGATCACCCCCATCCCACAGCAGGAATTGACTCATTTTCCAGAACTTTTCCACACTATTTAAGGATCAAAACCCCCTGGAGAAGTTCTTATCCCAAAAATCCACCAGAAGGAAAAGCTCCTCAAATTCCTTTCATCTCCTCCCTCTCCTGATCCCCCTTCCTTTAAAATCCCCCTTTCCCAGCCCATCCTCAAATATCCTCCCCAATTTCCTGCTTCCAATCATTCCCAGGATCGTCAGGATTGATCAGGATCAGCTGCTCCAGAGGGTTTTCCCTTCGAGCACCCAGAAGCTGGGAAAGGGAAATCTCCAGGAACGGGATCCAAGTGGGAGAAATTAATTTCCAGGTTTTGTGGTTTCTCCAGGGAAGATTTTGGGAATGAGGAGACCTTTTTGGGAAGTGTGGGGGGTAACTGATATAAAATGGGATAAAACTGATATTCCCAAGATCCCAGCCCAATCTCCTCTTTCCCAGTGGGAAGCCATTCCCTGTGTCCTGTCTCTCCACCCCATCTAAAATTCCCTCTCCAGCTCTCCTGGAACCCCTGGAATTCGCTGTGCCCTTTGGCAGCCACATCTTCCCATGGGAATGGGAACATCCCAGCTCTGCTCCCTCTGGAATCTGGGGACCAATCTCTCCCTCATCCCTAATTTTATGGGGATCATGTGACCCCACTTCCCGTTATCCCAAACCTCACAGAGCAGTTTCCCACATTCCCTGGAGAATTCCCAGCCCAGGGGCTGTCACAGCAGGGAGCTGGGAATTATCCCAATCCAACCACAAACAGATTCCCTATGGATTTCCTGTCCCACATCCCACCTGGATCTGTTCCCAGCTGATGCCATCCACAGGCAATTCTTTGGGAGCTTCCCTTTGGAATGAGAGTGTGGAATCCAGGCTGCTGTTCCTGCTCTTCCAGGTCACTTTTCCATGTTCTTGGCCAGCATTCCCAATTTCCCAGGATGCTCCAAATCTGCTGGAATTCCCAAATTTGGGAAGAGCTCATTGTTCACAACATTCCCTATTAAGGAAGAGCAGATCCAGGGAGAACAGCTGTGTCTGAGGAGGGATAAAGCAGGTGAGGAATAAAATCATGGAATTCTTGAGGTTGGAAAAGGCCCAAATCCTATCTGTAGGTTGGGAAGAGGAAATTTGGGATACTCAGAATGGCTGGGAAAGGATTCTGGGACAGGGATCAGGAAAAGGACATGGGAAGGAGGAATTGGGGCTTTGGGGAACAAGGATGAGCCAAGGGCTGGAGAGAGGAACTCGGGATGATCTTGGGATGAAGGGAATTGGAGAAATCCCTGGAAAAAATATTCCTCTGATGGATCCACACTTGGATAAACGTTTGGGATGGATCCAAAAATCTTTAATACGGAGCAGGGATTCCAGAGGGAACAGGAAATGCTCAGGGATTCCCCATCATCCCTTCCTGAGGAAATTCTTTGGAAAACACTTCCAAAAAGATTCCATGGAATGCTCTTCAATATTTGAGCCACTGGGAAAATCGACCAGATCCCACTTTTTTCCAAATCCCAAAGGAAAAGAGGAATCTCCTCTCTATTCTTTTTTAGATCCTTCTTCCCTTTAATTCCTTGGAAAGAGCAAAGTGGAAATTATGGGATGTTTCTACAATGGAAAGGGAGTGCCTGGAAAAGCTCTGAGAGATCTGAGCAGTCAGCATTCCATGGGGATCTGTCACTGGCTATTCCCTGGAATTGGATCCATGATTCCACATCCCAAACTCAGCAGGGAATGGGAATTTCTCCTCGGAATCCTCTTGGCTCCAGCTGTCCCATTGGGAGGAAATTTTCCAAGATTTTCCAGGATTCTTCTTTCCCATCAGCCTCAGAGCTGATTTTTTTTTTCAACCTGGTAGAAAAAAAACGGGAATGTCTTTGGAGTGGAAATTTTAGGGGGAATATGGAGAGGGGATCCTTGAAAGGGTGGAGGTGGAAGAATTTTCCAGGAGTTTAGGGATAACATTTTTTGGGAGCCTCAAGCAGGGATCGGGAAGGAGCTCTGGCTGTTCCAGGTGGGATCTGATCCTGGAAAAACTTGGAATGGGAGATTAAGGATTTCATGGATTCTGGCCTCATCTGCAATGGAAGAGCTCCCTCTGGTGCCACCAGGAATTCCCGCTTTTCCCGTTTTTCCTCCTTTTCCCCCCACCTCTTTTCCAGGAAAACACCTTTGTCACTCCACAGGGAAGGGCAAAGCTCATCCCAATTCTTTTCCAGAGTCAGGAAAATCCAATTCCTCATTGGAATATCCCAAATATCCATGGGCACCCCAAGAGAGGCTGAAATCCTGAATGCCAAGATCCCAAATCCCAAAATCCCAAGGAAATATTCCCTAGAAAAGCAGAGCAGTGATATCCACCTCAGAGAATGTTACAGAATTCCGTGCTTGGAATCCATCCAGGGAATTTTATCCATGTCCAGAAGGATGGGAGCCCGAGTTGGGAAATGTCCCAGTACCAAACCCAGTATCCCACATTTTTTTCGTCCCAGTCCTTTTCCAACAGGAGCTGGAATTTTCCCCTCTGGAAAATGAGGGAAAAGCTCTGGAGAGGATTTTTGGGATGGAGCAGATCCAGAGCTTCTTCCATGGCCATGGGATCATCTCCAAGGGCAACCTGTGGATTGAGGAGATTCCTGCCATCTGAATGAGAAGTTATCCAAGGTTTTTTGGGATGCAGGGACAAGAGAAGTGTCCGGCAAAAGGTCATCAAATAAAAGTGTACTTGGAAGATTCCAGGGAAAACTTGGAATTTCCAGGGCCTAAAGGGGCTCCAGGAGAGCTGGAATTGGGGACAAGGCATGGAGGGACAGGACACAGGGAATGGCTTCCACTGGGAAAGGGGAGATTGGGCTGGGATCTTGGGAAGGAATTCCTGCCTGGGCTGGAATTCCCAGATTTTCTGTGGCTGCCCCTGGATCCCTGGCAGTGTCCAAGGCCAGGCTGGATCCACCTGGGACAGTGGGAGGTGTCTCTGGATGGGAATGGATGGGATTTAAGTACCCTTCCCACCCAAACCACTCTGGAATTCCACAATTCCAGGAAAGATTTTTCCCTCCTGTAGTTCCTGGGATACCCCTGAGAACCACATCCATGGGAATTATCCCATTCCTGTCTCTTTAAATCCTGGTCACATCCGTAGCCATAATTATGGAATTTGTTCACATCCAGCACATTTCTCCCTGCCAGAAAAAACAGGAATAAGGATTTTTCCAAAACTTCTCTGAGCACTCCATTCCCTGGACCCATCCAGAATTCCAGGTTTTTCCATTTGCTTTTGTAACCAGGAGAAACTTCATTTAAAAAAAAACAAATAAATTCAAAAAATAAATAAATAAAAGCAGAAACAAACAAACAACAAAATCCAGTGGGAATTCTCCAACCCTCCTTTTGCCAGGTTGGTTTTGGGAGGGAAAAAGGAATTTTCCTGGGATGGAGCCATTCTCTTCCACATCTGGGATGCATCCATCCCAACAGCTGCTCCTTTGGAGCACCTCTGATCTCTGCAGCATCCCAGGCCCCTTTCCCGGCTATTTTAGGAGGGAATGTTTTGCCCAGCACCCCCATGGAGCCTTTCCGGGAAAAGGAGGGAATAACTCAGGGCTTTGGATGGATGGAAAAGAAAAGGCACAGCTCAGGATGCATGGAATCATGGAATGGTTGGGGTGGGAAGGGACCTTAAAGACCTTCTAATTCCAATGGGATGTGCAGGGACAGCTCCCACTGTCCCAGGGGGATCCAACCTGGCCTTGGACACTGCCAGGGATCCAGGGACAGCCACAGCAAATCTGGGAATTCCAGCCCAGGCAGGAATTCCTTCCCAAGATCCCAGCCCAATCTCCCCTTTCCCAGTGGAAGCCATTCCCTGTGTCCTGTCCCTCCATGCCTTGTCCCCAGTNAAAAATCCCAAATTCCCAACATCCACGCCAACCTGCAGCCGGCAAATCCCAGAGGAGCCAATCCAGAGCCGGAGTCACCGGTGGAGTTCAGGACAACATTCCCGGGTAACTCCGAGGTCAGCAGCTCCCAGTGTGAGCCGGGCTTTGCTTACTTTTACTCTTAGCTGCATCCCAGAAAAACATTCCCTGGAATTTGGAAGGAATTCTACTCAGCTGTCCCTGTGGGCTGTCAGAAAAAAACGATTCCTTAAAGCCAGGAAGGAAATCCATGGAGCAAAAGTGAGGAATGAGAGCTTTAGGGCTTTATCCCAGCTCCCAATCCCACTTTTCCAGGCGAGGGAATAAAGAGGGTTAAACTTTCTCCTTGTGGCTGGAAAATCCCAGGGTGTTGTGGGAATTAGAATTCCATGTTCCCCACTTTGGATGTGACTTTGAAACCAGGATGGGCCATTCCAAGGAGGAATTTTGCAGGTGTGAGGGAGCAGCCCATGGAATTTCCACACGGGCCAGTGGGAGGTTAGGCCTGGCTTTAGGCTGGGTTTAGATCCTGTCCCAGCCCAGCCATAGCAGGTGGGAAAGGCAGGAATGAAAAAGAAATTCGCTCCAGCTCAGAATTCCAGGAGCTCCTTTCATTTTTCCAGAGGCAGGAGCCATTAACCATGAGGATGGGAGGCTCCAAGGACCGGGATCAGATCCCATGCAGGATCCAACTGGAAGCAACAGGACAAGGCATGGAGGGACAGGACACAGGGAATGGCTTCCCACTGGGAAAGGGGAGATTGGGCTGGGATCTTGGGAAGGAATTCCTGCCTGGGAGGGTGGAGAGGGGCTGGGCTGGAATTCCCAGATTTGCTGTGGCTGCCCCTGGATCCCTGGCAGTGTCCAGTTTGGACACTGGGGCTTGGATCCACCTGGGATACCGGGAGTCATCACTGGGTAGAACTGCCTGAGCTTTAAATCCATCCCATCCCAAACTTTGCTGGGATTCTGTGAAAACAGGGATATTTTCGCACCCCCACAGCTGCTCCCGGTGTTGCCTTGTGCAGCTGCTCCAAGAAGAAAATTCCGGATCCGTTTCGTGCCAGAGGCACCGGAGAAGCCACAATTCCCTCCTTCCCCTGCCTCACCTGGCTGAGCCGCCTGGAGAGCCTCCTGGAAAAAACCACTTGGGAATTAATTCCATGCACTAACGAGCTGACCTTTATTCCGCAACAATTCCCGAGCTAATTGCGCTTATTCCCGCTTCCCGAGGCATTGACAAACACGTCAAAGGAGCCGCTTTTCCTACGGATCAAGAGGGAAAACGGGAAGAAACCTCCAATCAAGGACTTTTCATCCAAGCTCAGGGCAGGATGTCTCCGCTCCGTGGGCGGTTTTCAAGGGCTCTTCCCTGCCCTGGATGGATTTTTGTCCCATTTTTACGGAAAAGAAGCAATTCCCGGAAAATTTCAACATGCTCCGAGCACCTGTGAGTCCCTGAGAGGTTTTTTATGCTCCATGGATTTATTTCCAGCCACAGGAATGAGGGCGGCTCGCTGGAAACTGCTCCGAGTGGTTCTCGCTCTGAAGTTTTCCCTTCCTGCTTCCCAGGGATGGATCTGGATTTTTGGGATAGGGTGATGCTGAGAATGCCCCATGGAGAGCTTTTCCCTGCCCATCCTGGGAAGGGATGGGATTGGTATTGGGATAGGGATAGGAACTGGGATAGGGATTGGGATGGGATTGGATCGAGATAGGGATTGGGATGGGATGGGATTGGATTGGGATAGAGATTGGGATGGGATGGGATTGGATAGGGATAGGGACAGGGATAGGGATAGGGATAGGGATAGGGATAGGGAT
>VWZS01010682.1:77357-101018 GCA_013397075.1 Rhabdornis inornatus
ATCCCATCCCATTCCACCCAATCCACACTTCCCACTATCCCAGGTGGATCCAAATCCTGTCCACCCTTGCCATGGACACTTCCAGGGATGAGACATCCACAATTTCTCTGGGAATGATCCACCATGTATCCCCCAAAACCCCCTTTTTCCCTCCTTCATTCCAAACACAAACCTTATCCAAGAAAACAAGGATCCAAAATATTCCAACATCTCCATCCCTTCCACATGGCCACGGGATATGAGACAAACAGAAGCCAGACTGGGAATAACCAGGAAAACAAGGGGGGGAATGTGGATTTTAGGGAAAACAAATGTTATTTGTTTACCTTCCCCGCCAATAAAATTCCCAACATGGAAATAATGAAGGGAGCTGGGAAATGAAATCGCTTGGAATCACCGAGCTCGTAAAAAATTATGAGACCAGAAACAGAAGGATTGGAGGGGGGGGAAAAAAAAAGGTGGAAAAACCAGAGGAGTTTTTGTCTTCAGCCGGATTTTTATTTGGGAATTAATGGGGGTCGCGTCAGGGCATGGAAATCCCATAAAGCAGAGCAGAGACGGGAAAACTCTTCCTGAGGAAGAAGTGGAGCTGGACTGGGGGCAAAAAAAGCAGGAAAAGTTTGTTGGGAAAAATGGGGGTTTAACAAAAAAAAAAAATCGGAATTCCAGAGAGGATCAGGGACAGAAAGAGGTCCTGGATTTTTAAATCCCAAATCTGGCAGGAACAGATGAAGCCTGACCATGGCTAAAAATAACTTTTTGTTCCACACGGATTTTGTCCCGCAGATTCCGAGTTTTCCTAAGGATTGCAAGACTCCTGTCTGTCCTTCCAAGTGATTTTGGGATGAAATCTCATGATTTTGGGATGAAACCTCGATTTTCCAGTGGAATTGCCACACTTGGAAGTGCAGGAATGAGGATTCGGTGCTGCTGGGAATTCCTTTCTCAGGCCCTAAAATGGGATGTGGATTCCTAACTCCTGGAGGGAAAGCTGGGATGCTGGAAAATGTGGAAAATCCTTTGATTTCCAGAATTTCCACCTAATTTTTGTTGGGTTTTGGGATTTTGAGGGGAGCTTTTTGGTTGAGATTCTTTCTTTAAGGCAGGAATGTGAAGATCCCAAATCCATCCCAAGCCCCGTCAGCGCTCCCAAAAAACCTTTTCCAGAACCCAGCTTTTCCCAAGGCTCCCAAAAAACCTTTTCCAGAACCCAGCTTTTCCCAAGGCTCCTCATGGATATTTCAGGAGCAAAGGTCAGGATTTGCAGTGGCTGCCCAGGGAGCTGCTCCTGCTCCCAAAATCCAGATGCTCCAGATCTCACGAGCTCCAAGGGACTCTTCCCAACTTTTTTGGGATGAATCCCTCTCCAGGGCCTGGAGAAGGACCCATGGAATGAATTCCCAGTGGGAATCTGACCTGGGATATGGAAAACCTGTGAAACCACCTGGGTTTTGGTGCTTTTCTGGGATAAACTTCCCAAAAAATCCTTCCCAATATCCCACCCAACTCTGCCTTCCAGCCATAGGAAGTCATTCCCAATTTTCCTGTCCCTCACTGGTTACAATCCCAGAAATCAGCTCTTTTCCCATAAAGCTGCACATTCCACCTGAATCCGACACAAAAATCCTTTCCTGCCTTTGGATCATATCCTACCTTCCCAAAAATCCGTTTTTGGGTGCCCCTTTCCCAGTTTTTCCACCAAGGGAGCCCCCTGGAATTCCAGGGGATTGACATAGACGAATTTCTGGCATAGTAAATAAATCCCATGCCGGATTTTTCCCTGGAGCGCAGGGCTCCACCAGCAGGCCCTGCAACGCCATTTTTCCAAGGAAAATCATGGATTTCATCTCACTCCCAGAATTCAACCTCACTTTAAGTGGCTTCCAGCTAAAACCAGGAACAGGAGAGGCAGATTTTCAATCCCTTTGGGAATAAGCCAGCTCAGGGTTATCTCCTGCCGGGAATTTCTCCTGTTCCCCAATCCAAGGAGCACAGAATTCCCTCCTTTCCCTCCGCATGGAAGAGCAGCTCAGTCTCCTTTTCCACCACTTCTATTTTTAAGCCTCCCGAGGCCAAGGAATAAAATCCCAGCTGGAAAACTGGGGGAGAAGGAGCCAAGCAGACTTTGGGCTCCAATTTAGGCAGGAAAAACCCTTTGGAAATTGATTCCAGCCCCGGAGCGACCGGGATGAGGGAACAGCTGCCACCACCCCGGCTCCGAGTGCATCCAGATGTGCCGCCATCCCCCCTTTCCCTCACACTTCCCCCTCTCTCTGTGTTCCCAGAGCCAGAAAAAAACTGGGAATAGCCGTGCTGACAGGATGGATGGGTTGCTGCTGCTTCCCGGCCTCCAGAGAAAGGATATTTTTGGGATTTGGGAATGTCCTGACGGCTCAGGGTTGTGATGTCACCGTCAGCTGATGGATCCAGGCTTCCAGGAGTTCAGGAGGCCAAGTTGGAAAAGGCTTGGAGCAATCTGGGATAGTGGAAGGTGTCCCATGGAGTGGGATGGGATTTCAGGTCCCTTCCCATCCAAGCCAGTCTGGGATTTTAGGATTCTTTGATTTTCCCAAACTTCCCTGCAGATGGTGCTGAATGATCCCTGGGAAACCACCTTAGACTGCATCCCCCTTTTCCCTCTGGAAGCGCCTGAAGCCCCTTCCAGGTGTGGAATTCTCTACCTGGGAGAGCTCTGATTCGGGATTCTGGAATGGTTTTAATGGGAAGGGACCTTAAATCCCATTGATCCCACCCCATCCATGGGCAGGGACAACTCCCATTGTCCCAGGTGGATCCAGCCTGGCCTTGGACACTCCCAGGGATCCAGGGGCAGCCACAGCAAATCTGGGAATTCCAGCCCAGCCCCTCCCCACCCTCCCAGGCAGGAACTCCTTCCCAAGATCCCAGCCCAATCTCCCCTTTCCCAGTGGGAAGCCTTTCCCTGTGTCCTGTTGAAGGGGGATGGTGGGGTAGGGAGAGGAAGGTGCTCCAGAGGGGCCTGGATTTAACAAATTCCCAATGTCCACGGCCTGGCAGTGGGAGAACAATTCCTTGGAGCAGGAGCAATAAAAGGATACGAGCTCGGCCTTCCCACCTGGCTGGGAGAAATCCTTTGATGTTAATCCATGGATTTCCCGTAAACCGTTATGGGAAAAGCGGCTGCCGGGTTTCACTCTGGCTCTGTGGGGTGCGGAAAAGCGGAGCTGTCCCAATTCCCAGCTGCTGGTGGGATCCTTGGAGCAGAGAAATGCTGGATTTGGTCCACAGGTCAATCACCTAATCCATGGGATTGGTTTGGGAATGTGTTGGGAGCTGCATGGAGCCGGTGAAGGAGGTGGCTCCAAATCCCATCCCAACCTGGCCTTGGACACACCCAGGGATCCAGGGGCAGCCACAGCAAATCTGGGAATTCCAGCCCAGCCCCTCCCCCCCCTCCCAGGCAGCAATTCCTTCCCAAGATCCCAGCCCAAACTCCCCTTTCCCAGCGGAAGCCATTCCCTGTGTCCTGTCCCTCCATGCCTTGTCCCAAATTCCAGCTCTCCTGGAGCCCCTGCAGGGACTCTGAGGATTCCTTGGAATTTTCCCTTCTCCAGGGGAACATTCCCAGCTCTCCCAGAGCAGAGGGGCTCCAGAATCCTGGAATGGTTTGGGTGAGAAGGGACCTTAAATCCCATCCCATTCCCACCCCATCCATGGGCAGGGACACCTCCCGCTGTCCCAGGTGGATCCAACCTGGCTTTGGACACTGCCAGGGATGAAACTTCCACAACTTCTCTGGGAATTCCATCCCAGCCCCTCACTCACCTCACAGCCAAGATTTCCTTCCTATACAATGGACTTGGAACCAGTTTTGTTCATTTCATCCCATTTCTCCCAGTTTTTCCCAGGTGGCACCTTTGGAAGAAGGATTCTCATCCCTATTCCCAGGCAATCCATTCCAGGTAAATTAAAAACCACTTCTAAAAAAAAACCATTTCCCTGTACAAATCCTGGCTGTTCCAACCCTGGAATTCTGGATTCTCCATCACCTCCGCCTGCTGAAGATGCCAATATTTCTAAAAATGTTTTTCCATGCCTGGGATGTCGGAGCAGGGAATCCATGTTTGATATTCCAATGCTTTTTTCCATCCCACATCCCATAATCCTTTTTTGTTTTTTCCTTTTTCAGCATCCATTGCACAGCTCCCTGGATATAAAAATAAACAGCTGGAATCCAAGCCCATTCCCGAAAAGTGGCATTTAATGGACTCCAGAGCTCCAGCTCCTCTCCAGCACTTTAATGGGAAGCAGAACTCTTGGAGTTAGCCAGCCTGGAATGTCTCGTCCACCCACTGGCACACCAGGAGTGGAATTCCTGCTCCAGACCCTCTCCAGCCTCGGCTTTTCCTTGGCACAGTGAGTGTTTGGACACAAAGGTTTGGGATTTTTCCATGGAGCCCAGAAGTTGTCCAAGGTGGAATTTTCCCAATGGTGAGGAGAGGATGGAAAACTGTCCTCACCAGCAGAGCGCTGAACCGTTGGAATTTGGGATTTGGTTCTCCATGGAATTGTGGCTCCCCATCCCTAGAATTGTCCAAGGCCAGGTTGGAATGGGCTTGGAGCATCCTGGGACAGTGGGAGATATCCCTGCCCATGGAATGGGATGAGCTTTAAGGTCCCTTCCCTGAACCATTCCATGATTCCATGATCCTGTGACTTGGGAAGACGAAGGATCACGGAAAAATTCCAGCCTCGAGGGAAGGTCAAGACCCAGCCCCACCTCATCTGCTGTTCCTGCTGGAATAAAATCCGGGATGCATCCACATCTTTTTCCTCTCTGTTTTATCCCAATTTTTGTTTTTCCTGCTTGGTGGCCAGGATTTATTCCCGGCTGTTTTCTTGTTCTAGATGGGTTAGACAAACCTGGGAATTCCAATCTCATCCCTTCTCCCAGATATCCCAGTGCTCTTCCCTGTCTTTTTTCCAGCTTTTTTCCTTGTCCAATTCCCTCCCATCCAGTTCTGTGGGAAGGCTGGAATTCCCCAAAATTAAATCTTTGGGACAAATCTCTGTTTTGAGCTAATTCCTGGCTGGGATGGAAGTGGGAGAGGTAGGAAAGAGGGAATGATCCTCTCCGGGTTAATTTTTTAGGATTGAGTTGAGAATTTAAAAATTAATTAATAATAAATTAATTGATTGAATTAATTAATAATAAATGATTTATTAGCTAAATAATTAAGTTCTTCAACATCTCCAGGATTTCTGGAGCTCAGACCATGAGGGAGATGATCCCAGATATCCCCATTGCCCACAAAATTTGGGATTTCTGGTATTCCTTAAAATAACTGATGCTGGAATTGAAGGAAATTCCCACTATCCCATGGGAATAGGAGCGTCTTTAGGGTTTTATCCTTGCAAAGGAAATAATGGAATTCCTAACCCCTGATTATTCAGACAACTGGAAAACAGAAATAAAAATCCAACCTGCGTTTGTGTTACTGTTCTGTTTGTTTTCCCCCAGATTGCGTAATTCCCAGGAAAAAAAAAAAGCCAGGAATGATTTGGAGGTGCCTGACTCTGATTTCTCCCAGTCCCTGGGGTGAAAAGAGGGATGAGCTCTTCCCAGCATTCCAGCACGGAGACCTCCAAACCTCTCCAATGACCTCCCTGTCCCTCTTGGAAGCTCCAAGGCCATTCCCACCCTTTGGAAGTGACTCATCCCAATTGTTCCCTGTTATCCATAGAGGCAGACCGTGAATCCAGGCTTTGTTTTCCGGCCACGGATTTGCCAATGGATGATTCTCCCCGCTGTTTTCGTTGGCAAAGAGGAACTGTAAATCCCTGGCTTATCCTGGGATTTGTTTTCCCCACTTTTCCGTATCCACCAAATCCTATTTGTCTTTATGGGCTTGGGACAGAGGCACAACCTCTGGAATCTGCTCCAAAGGGTGGAAAAAACAGGGATGAAGAGGCTTCTCCCTCCTCCACCGGCCCCAGGAATTCCATCCCGTTAAAGCACCCTGGCTCCATGATTTTCATAAACATGGGATTAGGCTGTTTCCAGGGAAAACCTCCAGGAGATTCCAGCACTGAGGTGGGAGAATGGATGAATTTCATTCCTGTAAGTTCTGAGAAGAAGGGAAAACAGGGAAAAATCGGCTGGATTTGGGAGAGGTGATGCTTCCCTAATTTGTTGGGCTGCAATTCCCATCACTTCCTGGGATGCTGGACTTAGATGGGGCCTGGATACAAACCACAAGAGGAAAGGGTGGAAAGGATGGAGGGAAAAGTGGGAAAAGACCAAAAAAGAAGAGAAAGCAAAGGGAAACAGCACCAGAAGAGGTTGAGATTGGATATCGGGAAGAATTCCTGCATGGAAAAGGTTGCCAAGCATGGAAATTCCTGATGTTCAACCCATGACAAAAGGAATGCCAACAGGATGGAGCAGCCAAGGGCCAGGGAGTCTCCCTGGAATCATTCCAAATGCCAAAGAGGAGCACTCAGGGCATCCTAAAAGTTGGGAAAGATTTCCAAATCCAACTTTCAAAATCCTGTTTTCCAGGGAGGTTCGGATTCCCCATCCCTGGAAGTGTCCAAGTACAAGGCTTGGAGCAACCTGGGATAGGGAAAAGTTCTGGGTGGGCTTTTAGGTCTATTCCATCCCAAACGATTCCATGATTTCCATGATTCAACCCAATATCCCAAATACCCACCAAACCTTTCCCAAAAGTCAGAATTCCATGGCCTGGGGTTGCTTGGAAGTGATCCATGGGAAGAGCTGGGAAGATGAAGGATCATGGATCACACAGAATGGGAGGAGCTTCCCTGAACTATTCCATGATTCTGGAAAAGCTTGGGAAGATGATGGATCATGGAAAAGGTTCCAGCCTTGAGGGAAGATCCAGGCCCAATCCAACCTCAGCTGCTGCTCCAGCTGGAATAAAACCCTGGATGCATCCAGAGCTTTCTCCTCTCTTTTTTCAGAAGGGATAAAAATACCCGGCACAATTCAGGGATTGGTTCTTTGGGAAGGCTGGGATGGGAATGGGAAAAGCAGACAGGAGAAATTCAACTCATTATCCTCTGGAAGTGGATTTGGGATGGAGACAAACCTGGAGCAGTTTCACGGCTCATTTCTTGGGAGTCTTCCGCAGATCCCCACAAATCATCCCTCAGTCCCGGGATTTGGGTTTTTCTGGGATGAATCCCAACTGCAGCTGTCCCGCGACACAGGGTTATCCCCAGAAAAAGCAGATTTCAGGAATTTCAGGTTGTCGATCCACCTTTGAATTCATCACCACCTTTTCCATGACTGAGTTTTCCAGGGGGGAAATTCCAGCACCGGGAATCACCGTGCTGGGAAAGCCTGAAAGGGTCAGGCCTCAAGGCAAGGATGGAATGAGTTGTGCCACTCAAATCCTGGGAAATCTCCAGCTTCCCATCAGAAAACTCATGGATTTGAGAGCCAGGAGGCCACAAGGCTGTTTTTTAGGGAGCATCCCAGTGGATCAGTGCTCCGATTGGATCTGTGTTCCTGGGAATGAGAAGGACCCACAGCTGGCCCCATCCGCAGGGGTTAAATCAACAAATCCCAGCTCCCAAAAAATTCTATGGAAGCGCCTTGACCTGGATCTCAGCTCTCATCCCCCTCTCCCTGTGCTGCCTCCCTCTTTTCCAAGCGCTCCAGCAAAATCCACATTTCTGGATGGAAAACTCTCCCTTCAGAGTGGATAAAAGCAGGCACTGCATGGAAAATTGTTCTTATTGGGGAGCAAAATCCATCCAGCTCATTCCCGGGGATTTTTGGGATGGATGCTGGAGATTTAGGGAATTCAGCCCGAGTGGAGGATGGAAGTTTTCCAGTTCCTCCAGCTGCCGGAGGGAATGGGAACACAACGGGGGCGTTGTGTGCGGATGGTCCCAAAGGAGCTGCCACGCTTTGGAATTCCAGGCTGGAATTACTCCTGGCATCAGGCCGAGGAGATCTGGGATCAGGGAAGTGCTCGAGGAGTGGAACATTTGGCAATCAACTTCCATGCATGGGTAGGGAATCCTGGAATCATGGAATGGGTTAGGATGGAAAGCATTTTAGGATCATCCCATTCCATCCCATCCATGGGCAGGGACAACTCCCACTGTCCCAGGTGGATCCAGCCTGGCCTGGATTTGGACACTGCCAGGGATCCAGGGGCAGCCACAGCAAATCTGGGAATTCCAGCCCAGGCAGGAATTCCTTCCCAAGATCCCAGCCCAATCTCCCCTTTCCCAGTGGAAGCCATTCCCTGTGTCCTGTCCCTCCATGCCTTGTCCCCAGTCCCTCTCCAGCTCTCCTGGAGCCCCTGCAGGCCCTGCGAGGGGCTCTGAGCTCTCCCTGGAGCCTTCCCTTCTCCACAATCCCGATTTTCCCATTCCCACTCCCAAGAGGAGCCGCAGTTTCATCCCCACAATCAAAACACCGGGAACGGGATTGTTTCAGAGCATTTCTTTGGGAATCACAGTGCTTTGGGCATTATTGTGGATAAGGCAGGCACGGGTGACCCAGAACAAATTCCAGCCAATTCCCTGGATAACCAGAAGCCACAGGGAATTGTTTCTACAGCTCCCACCTGGATTTGGAGGAGACACAACCAGGCCCGGAGCTGGATGTGGCTCTTCAGGGGAAAAAAATGGGATGGAGTTGGTTTTTCCAGATGTTCCAATCTGAATTTACCCACTGGAATCCCATGAGATCCTCTTGGCATGAAAATTGGACTGGGATAACAGATTTCCTTCTGGAAATTCCTTCTTTATGGAATTGGATGCCCTGGATCCTTCTCTCTAAATCCCTGCTGATCCAGGTTTGCCAGGTGAATGCTGGGAATAAAATTGGATTTCCAACTGGAAGTGTCTCTGGAGTGAATCCCAAACTTTCAAGCCCATCCCATTCCAGGCATTCCACAATCCCAGGTGGCTCCAGTCCTTATCCAAGCTGGCCCTGGACATTCCAAAGGTAACCCATGGATGGATTTTGATTCCTTGTCTTTCTGGGATCGACCGAGGTGTTCCTGATGGGATGGGAGATGAGCATCCCATGTTTGGCATTCCAACATGGATCACGTATCTGTTTGGGGCTCTTGGCTCCCAGATTCTGGGTTGGGATCAGGGGAATTACACCAGGATGGGAAAACACAGTATCCCTGCAAATCCAAGAGATATTGGACCTGAATTCCCACCGTGTTTTCCAGAAGAGCACTCAGGGAATTCCAGATTCCCTCTGGCACAGCTGGATCCTGGTGGAAAAGGTGCCGGGACCAACATTCCCATAAAACCCAAATTCCCAATCCCAGCAAGGGCCAAACAGAAGCAACTTTTGTCCTCGGCTCTTCAGGGATAATAAAACCTCTGGAAAATTGGAGCGAATCCTGGTGGCTTGATGGTGGCTATAAACGGGGATGGGGTTGGGAGGTTTTTAGGGAAAAATTGAAGGAAAATGAAGCATTTAACGATGGAAAATGAAACCTCCGCCCTGGGGTGTGCAAATCCGGAGCCAATTCCTCCGCTCCAACTTTTGGGAAAGGGCCATGGATCAGCCAAAGCTCAACAGCAGGGATGGGGTTATAAATCCCTATAAATCCCCATAAATCCCAAAGCCGTGTGTTTTCCATGTGGAAAACATGGAGAAGGAGCTGCCCTGTGCAATCCAGGAGCTGTTCCGATGAGAATCCCGGGATTTAATCCCCCATGGATTACATCCCAATCCAACAAAGCAATTTAAAAGTTTTTCCCTATTTTTTAAGCACAGGCTTAAAATCCTGGCCAGAGCAGGGCAGGAGATGCCATCAGCAGTTTTTCCTGGGAAATCGATCCCTCGGGATCACTTTTCCCGGCTCCTTGCTCGTTCAGTGCAGCCACAGCTCCAAGGAAAACATGGAATCAAGGATAAATCTCATCCTGCTGAAGGGAGGATGGGAAGATCCTGAATCAGCAAAGGTGCCGGAGCAGCCGGATATTAATGGGATTTTTCTGGTGGAAAAATGGGAGATCATTCCTTGTGGGATGAGAATTTGAGAATTAACATCCTCCCAGCACTGGGAAACCCTGGGAATCATGGGATTATGGATCCATCCAGGGTGGGAAAGACCTCTGAGCTGAAGTCCAACCCTGCCAAGATCACAAATCCCAAAGTGCCACATCCCACGGGATCATCCCACTCCAAGGACAGGAGGAGGGAACAGCAAAAGCGGGAATGTCCCAGCATTCCCATCCGATCTGTGGGAGGCTGAGCAGGTTGTGGATCATGGAATTTGGAAAACAAATCCAGTCCCGGGTCAGGATTTTCCCTCCATTAACGCCCTGCAGCGGCGACTATGGGTTGAGATGTTTTCCATAAGAATCTTTGGGAAAAAAAGGGAAAACTACTGATTTTAAAGGAATATCGGTGAGGCTCAGCCTGGAGAGAGGAGGATCAGGAGGAACCTTCCGACTCTGCACAACTCCCTGAAAATTTGGAGTCAATTGGGAGCTGGGATCTGCTCCCAGGGAATAACAGGAAAAGAAGGAACGGCCTCTGGTTGTCCCAGGAGATGCTCCCGTTGGACACCAGCAGGAATTTCCTCATGGGAAAGGCAATCAGGAATTGGAATTGCCCAGGGAGGTTTGGAATCCCCATCCCTGGAGACTTCCAAGGAATTCCTGGGTGTGGCACTGAGTGCCAAGGCGGGCATCAGGCACAGCTCGGACTCAGTGATCCCAAAGGTCTTTTCCAACCTCAGTGATCCCAGGATTCTGCAAATACTGACACTAAAAAGACCAAAGATTCCCAAAAAAGTGGCTGGGAGACAGCGGGAGAGGAGGAAATCAAAGCCCAGCTGCTCCTGGGATTCCTCTCCCAGTTGGAATGGGAGACCTGTGGGGTTGTGGAACAGTTCCAAGGAAAAACCAGCTCCAGAATTCCATGATGGAATGCCAAGGCCTCAAAATCCAAAAGAAACTGTGATTTTGCAGAGCACCAACTCCAAATCCCAGGTTTTGCACCACAGCCGTTCCCATTCCCGTGATTTCAGCTTTGGGAATGTGATGTGTCATCCCAGGGATTCCGGTTTTCCAACATGTTTTCCGTAGGTTTACAATATAGAAATGGGATAATACAGGGAAAAGGGAAACTGAGGCTGGATCAGAGAGCAAGAAGTGCTCGGAATCCGTGGGATTTGCTCAGTCCCGCAGATCCCAAATCCTGCCCTGAGGATCCTCCGCACATTCCCAACTCATGGATGGAAAGATCCTTTTCCCTCTCCCTCCTCAGATTTCCACTGGAATTTGGGATTTACCAACCAGAACAGCAGGAAAACTCAAACGAAACAGAGAAGGCTGGAAAATCAGGAATATTTTGGTGGAGGCTTTGGTTGGGTTCCGCTTCCCAGGTGGAATTCCAAAGGGAAGCAGAGTCTTTGGCAGCAGCTGGAGGCCTGGATGAGGTTGTTCCTTCTCCACTTCCAGAGGCGGAATTCCTTCCCAAAATTCCCAGGCAGGCACGGGAGCATCTTCAGTTGAAAGGTTTCACCAGTTTCATAGCAGCGTAGTTCTGGAAGGATGGAAAAACATGGGAATCATGGGAAAAATGAGGGAATCACTGAAAGAATAAGGGAATAGTTGGGAAAATAAGGGAATTATTGGAAAAACATGTGAATCGTTGGGAAAAATGGGGGAATCCCTGAAAGAATAAGGGAATAGTTGGGAAAATAAGGGAATTATTGGAAAAACATGGGAATCGTTGGAAAAATAAGGAAAATCATTGGAAAAATAAGGGAATTATTGGAAAAACATGGGAATCATTGGAAAAATAAAAGAATCACTGGAAAAATGAGGAAATAATTGGAAGAATAAGGGGATCATTGGGAGAATAAGGGAAATCATTGGAAAAATAAGGGAAATCATTGGAAAAATGAGAGAATCACTGGAACAGTAAGGGAATGATTGGAAAAAACATGGGAATCATTGGAAAAATAAAGGAATCACTGGAAAAATGAGAGAGTAATTGGAAGAATCAGAGAATCATTGGGAGAATAAGGGAATCATTGGAAAAATAAGGGAAATCATTGGAAAAATGAGGGAATCATTGGAAAAATTAGAGAATCACTGGAACAGTAAGGGAATGATTATAGAAATGAGGGAATCGTTGGGAAAAAAAGGGAAACATTTGAAAAATGAGGGAATCATTGGAAAAATAAGGGAAATCTTTGGGAGAATTTAACAAGCCCCGGAAGTCATTCCTGGATTTTGATTGCTCTTCCCAAAACTTTTTAAGAGAAATTCCCACCTCTTCAAACCCTTCAAATAAATTTGGCCCCTCCCTCCTGCACCATCCCAGTGTCCAACTGGGAAACATCCCCAGTTTTCCCTGATTTGCTGGAGCCTCCTCCTCTCCTCTGGATCCCACTGCTCCTTCCCATCCTCTGTGATTCCCACAAATCTCATGGATTCACCACCCAACCCCTGGCCTTGTATCCCTACAGCTCCTTTTTCCGTGACCCCACAAAATCTGGGACATCACCTGCTCTGCCCCTTTGGAAAAGGGTCCTGGAGCATTCCCGAAGCGATGCCAGGGTTTTTCTGGAATGCAGAGCTTTCCAGCAGGAGGAGGCTCCTCCACCCCTACCTCATCTTTGTTTATTCCAAGGACAAATCCAGCCGGCAGGTCCATGGAATTTTGTCAAAGGCAATCAAAGCTATCCCAGATTTTTTCCCTCTGCATCCCAGAAAACCTCAGGATCTTTCCCAGTGCCAGCACTTCGTGTTGCTGAGGACACCCCAGGAATGACCTTCCCATGTTTTTTTGGGATCTCCATCATTCCTGATATCATGGAATTGTTGAGGTTGGAAAAGACCCCCAACCCTTGTTCATCATTATCCATGTCCTCAAACGCCACATCCGGATGTTTTTTGGAACAATTCCATGGATGGGGACCCCACCACTGCTCCAGGGCTGGGCACCCCTTTCCATGAGGGATTTTCCCTAATATCCAACCTAAAATTCTCTTGGAACAACTTGAGGCTGTTCCCTCTCGTCCTGTTGTTCACTGGGAGCAGATCCCAAATCCCACCTGGCTCCAAACTTTCAGGGAATTGTGGAGAGCCAGAAGGCCCCCTCTGATCCTTCTTTTCTCTGGGATGAGCCCCTTTTCCAGCTCCCTCAGCTTTCCCTGGTGCTCCAGCCCCTTCCTAACTCCATTCCCACCCCTGGACACGCTCCAGCCCCTCCACACTTTTCTCCATGAGGATCCCAAACCCAAGAAAAGTCCCTTTTTAACCCATTGTGTTCCTCAGCACGGAATTTTCCATCCCCCTGAACCCACGACCCCTCAGACCTCAGCCAATCCCTGTCCTCCTCTCCCAGCCGCTCCGTACCGGGAAGGCGTAGACGAAGATTCCCAGGAAAAGCAGCAGGATGAAGAGGAGGATGGCCAGGATCAGCACCCACTTGTAGCGGCGCCACAGGATGAACTTCAGGGTCTTGTACGGGGACGTGAACCACAGGAAGGAGGTCTCGGGACGCCTGGAGCCAAGGGAAGGGGAGGTCACCTCGGAATTCCATCCCCCTGGATCCCCAATCCCATCTGCCTCGGTGGTCCAGACCAGCCTCAAAATCCCACTGGATTCATGGTCCAGAGCAGCCTCCCAGTCCCACTGGATTGGTGCTCCAGACCAGCTTCCCAGTCCCTCTGGATTCATGGTCCAGAGCAGCTTCCCAACCCCACTGGAATGTGTCGGCTCCTCCATCCCTCTGGGGATGTCCCACCGACATCTCCCTTGGTGCTCCAGACCAGTCTCCCAATCCCACTGGATTCATGGTCCAGACCAGTCTCCCAATCCCAATGGATGGGTGCCCAAGACCAGCTTCCAAATCCCAAAGGATTCATGGTCCAGATCAATCTCCCAAATCCCACTGGATTGGTGATCCAGACCAGTTTCTCAATCCCTCTGGATTCATGGTCCAGAGCAGCTTCTTAATTCCACTGGAATGTGCCAGCTCCTCCATTCCTCTGGGGACGTCCACCTTAGTGGTCCAGACCAATCTTCCAAACCCCACTGGATCAGTGGTCCAGACCAGTCTCCCAAATCCCACTGGATTCATGATCCAGACCATGATCCCAATCCCACTGGAATGTGTCAGCTCCTCCATTCCTCTGGGGATGTCCCATCAACGCACACCTTGGTGGTCTAGACCAGCCTCCCAAATCCCACTGGATTGGTGATCCAGACCAGTTTCCCAATCCCACTGGACTGGTGATCCAGACCAATCTCCCAATCCCACTGGATTGGTGATCCAGACCAGTTTCCCAATCCCACTGGATTCATGGTCCAGAGCAGCTTCCCAACCCCACTGGAATGTGTCGGCTCCTCCATCGATCTGGGGATGTCCCACCAACATCTTCCCAACATCTTCCTTGGTGATCCAGACCAGCCTTCAAATCCCACTGGGTTGGTGCCCCAGAGCAGGCTCCCAATCCCACTGGATTGCTGTTCCAGACCACCATCCCAATTTCCCTGTATTGTCTCCCCTCCTCCATCAGTTCCTAGTGGATCCTACCCGGGTGCAAACCCAGTCCAGCCCAGTTCCCTCCAGCTGGAAACCCAGAATTCCCATTTGGACCTCGAGAATTCCATGCCCTGGTTGTTGCTTTTCCCTTCAGGATGTTCTTACTTGGGATCCTCCAGCCTGGGGTTCATGTTTGGCTCATCCCGTCCCATCCCAGCCGGACGCTCCTCGTGCTCCTGTTCCGCCACGATTTCCAAAGTCATCTCCAGTTTGCCCTGGATGGGTTAAACAAAAACTGATTTATTATCCCAAAAAAAAATGGGGGGAAAGGTGAGGAATGAACGTGGGATGGAAAACAGGGATTTGGGAGAGAAAATGTCCTTTGAGCAGAACCAAACCACTCCCAGCAATGACCATGAGCATTCCAGGATTCCAGAGATCCCTCACCTGTCTCTGGAGATATTCCAGGAAATCCCAGATCCCACCGACACCTTAATTTGGGCAACCACAGAATCCCAAGATCACTCAGGTTGGAAAAACCTCCGGGATCAAGTCCAAGCTGTGACTGATCATCACTGAGTGATGATCCACATCCCATCTTTCCCAATTTCCTGATTCCCGATTTCCCTGGAACCAGCTCAGGATTTTTTGGTTGAATGACCCCATTCTCTGCCTGGATTCCCTAACCTGTATGGAACAGTCACTAACTAAAACCTGGAACAGGAGCCCAGACACCTAGGACAGCTGGAATTTTTTCCGGGTGTTTAGGAGACATGACTGTTGGCAATAGCCGTGATACGGAATCAAATTTGGCGGCACATTCCAAAAACCATGGTGAAAATCCCACAAAACCTGATCGTTCCTCTGCACGGTGCCGGAAAACTTCCAGCCAACCACAGATCCACAAAATCTCCCGCTGGAAGTGGAATTTCTTGCCCTGGCTTGAATTGAATGAAGCTTTCAGGGGATTCTGGAACAGATTGGATTGGGAAGGAATTTAAAGCCCATCCAGCCCCACCTCATGCTGTGGGCAGGGAAACTTCCGCTGTCCCAGGGTGCTCCAATCCTCATCCAACCTGTCCTCGGACACTTCCAGGGGTGGGATTAGAGTGAAGGATCCAAGGGAAAACATGGAGAGGCCACTTTACCGCCAGGATCTTCTGCTGGCCCTGCTCGGCCACACAGGGCCACCAGCCCTTGACGGTTTTCTGCTCAAAGAGGGACACGGAGCGGCCGGAGGACAGGGAATCATCCACAAGATCCAAGGAACATTTTTCCGCCGTCTTGGCAGGCTTGGGCATCCTGTTGAGATCCATCTGGATGGATCCTGCAAGGAAGAATATTCCAGGTGAGACACCTCCGTTGGGACAATCCTTAAAACATGGAACGTCTCCAGATCCCATAGGGTTTGGGCCGTCCCAACCATCCCAGTCCAAACTCCCAACTTCCACTATCCCAGGTTGCTCCAAGCCCCATCCAACCTGGCCCTGGACACTTCCAGGGATTTGGCATCCACAGCTTCTCCAGCCAACCCCTGCCAGTGATGTTTTCCCTTTTTTGGGATGGATCCCAAAATTCCCAACTTACCCAAGTAGTCATCGAAGGAGAACTTGTCGTTGTCCCAGATCTGGAGGATCAGCTGGGGTGGGATCTTGTTTTCTGTCTTGTCCAAGCTCCAGAAGTGTTCCTAAAATCCCACCAGGAAAGAAACCACGGGAAAATATAAGATTCATCAGGAGAATTGGGCAGACCCTGGCTCTGGAAATCCTGGAATTCCTGGGGTGTCCTGCTCTTGACCTGCAGGAGCACAGGCTCTGGAAAACTCTTGGATAAGAGTAATCAGTGGAAAACCCGGGATGCTTCCGGAAGGTGCTGGCAACAATTTATGCCTTAATTTAATGACTTAAATTAATGTAATTAATTTTATTTAAATAATTTAATTTAGTTTAGTTTAGCTTAGGAAAAGGCTCCATGGCATCCCAAACGGGATCCTTAGGAGTGACAGGAATTCCCACAACTCCAATGAAGGCAACTCTCCAAGGTGAAGAGAGCAACGAGCATTGAGTGCCGGCGCTGCCAAACTTTGCCTTCCTCTTAATTCATGGAAAAGTATGGGATTGACACTTAAATCAGCGCTCCCAGCAGGGAATTGCCAAAGATCCCTTCCCTTCCAGATCCACCATGGCTCCAATCTGCTCCCAGGTCTGTGGGACAATCAGAGACCATCAAATGCCAGTTCAGGCCACCCACGGCTCCTGAATTTGTTAATGGAACATTGATATGGAACAGAAGATTCCATGGTATCCCAGGAATTCGCTGTTATCACACACAGGCTGATCCAAGCCTCAGTGCCCAACCTGGCCTTGGACACTGCCAGGGATCCAGGAGCAGCCACAGCAAATCTGGGAATTCCAGCCCAGGCAGGAATTCCTTCCCAAGATCCCAGCCCAATCTCCCCTTTCCCAGTGGAAGCCATTCCCTGTGTCCTGTCCCTCCATGCCTTGTTCCCAGTCCCTCTCCAGCTCTCCTGGAGCCCCTGCAGGCCCTGCAAGGGGCTCTGAGCTCTCCCTGGAGCCTTCCCTTCTCCAGGGGAACATTCCCAAGTTATCCATCAGCTCTGCACCCCAGAGTAAGGAATATCCACTGCCTGGGAAGTGACATCCGCGTCACCATTTCCATGTGTGAACCAGGAATTCTTTTCCAACAGGGATCTAACACCACTGGTGGGATGCCTGAGAGTTAGGACTAAAAATTCCAGAATCCCTGACGTTGGAAAAGCCTGATCCCCACCTCAGCATCCAGGAATTCCTTGGACAACTGCAGGGATGGGGACTCCAAACCTCCTTGAGCACTTTCACCCTTTCCATGAAAAAATTCCACCTGATGTCCAAAAAGAAATGTTGGGATAAACGAGAAAGACAAAATCCCACTCCAAAGCCGTGGGATTGTTGGGATTGTTATTCCTGGCTCCAGCAAAGAGGAGGAAAATCCCAGCAGGATTCCTGACACCCCTCTGAGGGTGTCCTGGTGGCAATTCCTCCTGGAAGTGTCAGAAATGACGGGATTTAATTAAAACCAGGAAACTCCAGCGTTATTCATCTGTCGCTCCATAAATTCACCCCAAGACTCGGATTCATTATTTCATCCAATATTAAATTATTAAAAAAAGGGGGGGGAAAATGTGTCACATTCCATAGGAACATAAATATTCCAGCTGGGAGTCCGTGGGCACTCCAATCCCACTGGATTCATTTTAAGAGATCCCTCTGGATGGTTCTGTTTCAATTTCGCTCCGTTCCCTGCCAGGCTTTGGGAAAACGTGCCAGGAATTTTGCATTGGAGCATTTTATGGATGCATTTGAGATATCAAATAATCCAGAAATCCCAAATGAAGTCCATGGAAAATACCCTCTCTCCCCTCTGCTGTTTGCAGTGGGTTCGGATGGATGTTTATCCAGGGGGAAGTTTATCCAAGCGGATTTTTCCCAGTTTTTCCAGCTATTTTAAATTGAAACTGTTAAAAAGGGGGAAGAGTTGATGTTAATTCTTCCCTTTGCCAGAAACTGGGGAAAGAAGGGATCCATTGGGATCCAAGAGCCACGGATCCATGGACAACAAAGCTGGGATGACCTCGGGAGAGGCTAGAAAATTCCCAGATGGTGGAAGATCCATCTCCAAGGTGAACACCACAACCTCCTGTGGACTGTCCTTTCCAGAAGAAATCCGGGTGCCCATCTAAGCTTGGCTTGGAAAAGGGGGAAATAGATGGAATTCCAGACTGGTTTCGGCTGGAAGGGACCTTCAAGACCAACTAATTTCCCAGCTGGAATATTCTCTGGAAAGGAAACTTCCACAAGCTCAGTGTCCTCCAGGTGTTTCTTCTTCCCAGTGAATTCCTGGCACAGTTTGATCCCATCATTTCCACATTCCATGGATGTGTCCACGCTCCAGGTGCATCCCACACTCCCTTTTGGGTTGATGCAACTTCCCAAGGATTTGTTGGAATTTCTCATTGTCCCAGCCCATCTACGAGGAGCTGGACTTGAGGAAAACCTCACACTTGGGATCATCTCCCACCTATCCCAACTGCATCCATGTCCCTCGGGATAATGAAGCTGAAGAAAAGGTTGGATGGGATATTGGGGAGGAATTCCAGGCTGTAAGGGTGGGAAGGGCCTGGGATGGAATTCCCAGATTTGCTGTGGCTGCCCCTGGATCCCTGGAAGTGTCCAAGGCCAGGTTGGATGGACTTGGATCCACCTGGGATCATGGAATGTGTCCCTGGATGGGCTTTAAGGCCCTTCCCATTGCAAACCATTCCATGATTCCATGGAACTGCTGGCAAACCCAGCAGACTTTAGGATTCCACCTTCCCTCCTTCCCGCTGCAGCATCCAAGGAAAAAAGGGAACAAAACCTTGGCTCTGTGCCCTCTGCATCCCAATCCCTCTGAACAACATCCCAGCATTCCAGGGATAACTCAGGTGGGGCTTGATCCTTTCCAGGTAGGAATTCAATGCTCCATCTCTCCAAATTCCCCCTTTTTTTAGGGAAAAACACCTTAAAATATGATTTTGGTGGAGACAAAACCTCCCTGCCCCGAGCCCTGTCAAGCTAGGGACACCCAGAGCTCCGCTGGAAAGACAGGAAAAGGGAATTGGGAAGGGGGAATTCGATGCCGAGCGAAGTTTATGTGTCCCTTTCAAGGCAGCGTGAAATTCATTTCCATGATTAAATCGAGCTCCGAACATTCCCTATAAAAACAACCCGGAGCGCGAAATTTATATCCCGGCCTTGTCCAAGCCATGGGGAAAAAAGGCTGGAATTATTGCTTGAGGGTTTGTTTTCCAAGCGAGGGGAGGCTCAGGGATATTTTATGGATTTTTTTGGATAAAGCAGCAGAGAAGGCAGGGAAAAATCAGCTCAAATTCCCGGGAAAGTGTTGACAGGGCTGCATTTCTCCTGGACTGTGAATGTACTCCATTCCAAAGGAGGAAATCTGATTTTTAGGAAGGAGAGGAAGTTTGCTCCCAAAAAGTCCCATTTCAGGCATATCCTGCAGGAATTTGGGTGGGCAGGAAATGCAGGAGACTCCCCTTGGATGTCACAGAATCACTGAGGTTGGAAAATCCTCCAGGATCATCCAGTCCAACCTCGGACTGATCCCCACTTTGGCACTCAGTGCCATATCCAGGAATTCCTTGGACACCTCCAGGGATGAGGATTCCAAACCTCCCCGGGCAATTCCAAGGCCTGACCACCCTTTTCATGAGGAAATTCCTGCTGGTGTCCAACCTGAGCCTCCTCCAGGAAGGACCTGGAGTTCTTGGAGGGATCCAGAGGAGGAACCAGGATGATCAGAGGGATAGAGCAGCTCTGCTGTGGGAAAGGCTTGGAGAACTGGGATTGCTGGAATTGGAAGGGAAAATTCCAGGGAATCCTGAGAGTCCCTGCAGGGGCTCCAGGAGAGCTGGAGAGGGACTGGGGACAAGGCATGGAGGGACAGGACACAGGGAATGGCTTCCACTGGGAAAGGGGAGATTGGGCTGGGATCTTGGGAAGGAATTCCTGCCTGGGAGGGTGGGGAGGGGCTGGGCTGGAATTCCCAGATTTGCTGTGGCTGCACCTGGATCCCTGGCAGTGTCCAAGGCCAGGTTGGATCCACCTGGGATAACGGAATTTGTCTCTGGATGGAACTGGATGAGATTTCAGCTCCCTTCCCACCCAAACCATTCCATAATTCCGTCATTCCTAATCCACCTGGCCACACTCCAGGGAGCTCCAGCATGGAGCAAACAAAGGAGAACCATTGGAAAACTCTTTCCCTCCCGGCCTGGTTGGGCACAGGTGGTTTTGAGCAGCTCCCAATTCCCCACAGTTGCTCCCAACTTTTGATTGAAATTCCACCTTCCCGCCCCTGCCTTTCCAGCCGGGATTTTTACGGCCGCAGGAACCAAGCCGGAGTTCAAACAGCACATGGCGAGATCAAAAAATTCCCGGAGCCGGAATGCTCCACCCGGCTTTTCCTTCATTATTCCAGCCTTTACAGAGAGCTTTTACAAGGTGTTTATTTTCAGATCCAGTGTTGGAAGCCATGTGGTGGGAAAAGATTCCAGATCGGCACAGCAGGATGGATTTGCCTAAAAGGGGTTTATGGAGGGGGTCTTGGCTTTTTCCAAGAGGGATAATTGGATGTAGTACACCCTGTACTTGGGATTTGTTGGATATGAAGCGTGAAATGGGCCCGGCTGGGATTCTGTCAATCATTGGAACTGCCCAGGAAGGGCTTGGGAAGCTGGGAATTGTCCGGGATGGGGGATTTGCTTGGCATCTTCCCGGCCGAGGTGCTGTTTCCATGGAAAATAGGATGGGATGGGGATCTCGGTGGGTTTTGGGGATCACAGAGGGTTTCAGAGATCCTGGGGGGTTTTATGGATCCATGGGGATTTTTGAGGATCCCAGTGAGTTTCAGGGATGATCTCATTGCAAGCAGGAATCTTTGGGCACCTCATATTCCATGAATATTCAGGCTGAGCTAAAGCAGGGAGCAGGGATCATGGAATCATGGATCATTGAGCTTGGAAAATCCTCCAGGATGATCCAGTCCAACCTGAGACCGATCCCCACCTTGGCACTCAGCGCCACATCCAGGAATTCCTTGGACACCTCCAGGGATGGGCACTCCAAACCTCCCTGAGCACTTCCAACGCCTGACTGCCCTTTCCATGAGGAAATTCCTGCTGGTGTCCCAAATCCGACCATCCTCAAGGGATGAAGGCTCAGGATGAGCTGGATGAAGGACTTTGAGCCTCCAGGGAGGTGCAACAGGAAGCCGGGATTTTCCCTGTTGTCCACAAAGACCCAAAGACCACAAAGAGCCAAAAATCACAGAATCATGGAATGGTTTGGGTTGGGAGGGACCTTAAAGATAATCCAGTTCCATCCCCTTCCATGGATATGGAATCTTCCATTGGATTATTCCTCTTAATCCTTTTAATCTCCAGGTGAAGGAAATTTAAATTATTTGATCTCCTCTATTGTTTGGTGTCCAATTTTCCCTAATTCCTGTAATTTCCATAATTCCCGTAATTTCCATTGTCCAGCTTTCCCCTGTGTTATTCCATGCACCCATCCCAACCCCATTCCTGTTTCCTTCCATCCATGAACTGATCCAAGGGACACCAGGAGCAGCTGGAGGAACGAGGGGATCAAAATCCCATCCAAAAAAACCCCCATCCACTTCAACTCCCAATCCAATCCTCTCCCTGCATCCAAAGCTTTTCTTCATCCCAACCCATGTTCCCATCAGGGATTTGGAGGCAGCTCCTTCCTTTCCCCATTTTTAGCCTTTTTGGGAAGTTTTTGCATGACACAACGCCCATTATTCCATGCTGGAAAACAGAAGTTCCCACCAAACCATCCCCATGGAATCATCATCTCCAGCTTTGGAATATCCCTGTTGTCCAAAAGCGTTTGGACACTTGCTCCAGTATTTTTCCTGCTCCAGCCTGGATGAATCTTTCCCAGAGGGATCAGTCTCTCAAAAAAAACCCACCTCTAATTCCGACCCCATTTTGCTTCCAAATGCGGATTTTTGAACAAAATTCCCAAAATTTCACTGTCAACACCACGGAGAGTCCAAGCATTGCACGGCTCTGCTCGTGAAGGTCTAAAATTCCCGTTTCAGCCCAGAATTCCAATGAGGATGCAGGAATTCCATCCTAGGACTACTCACCTTCTTGGCCACGTGGCACATCTGCTCCGCCGGGAGATAATCGAAGGGAAAGATGAATCTCCAGTTGAAATTCCCTTCTCCTCCCATGGATCTGTAGTGGACGTCCGTCTTCTGCTTGTTCTCCTCGTGCCCCACCAGCCACCTGCAGGGAAAAACAGAGCCCATGGAAAACCAGGATCGTGGTAAGGATTTGGGATCTTGCTCAGTGACACAAATGGAATATTCCTGATCCCAGTGGCTGCTGGGGGTGGGGAAAACCTGGAGATGGGAGAGGGAATGCAGCACTCCCAGAGCTAGGAAAAGCAATCAGGAAATCAATCAGGGCTGCGGGAGCAACTCCAGAACAATGGAAACATGGAATGGGTTGGGATGGAAGGGTTTTAAGGATGATCCCATTCCCACCCCTGCCATGGCACGGATACCTCCCACTGTCCCCAGTGTCCAACCTGGCCTTGGACACTGCCAGGGATCCAGCGGCAGCCACAGCAAATCTGGGAATTCCAGCCCAGGTAGGAATTCCTTCCCAAGATCCCAGCCCAATCTCCCCTTTCCCAGTGGAAGCCATTCCCTGTGTCCTGTCCCTCCATGCCTTGTCCCCAGTCCCTCTCCAGCTCTCCTGGAGCCCCTGCAGGGACTCTGAGCATTCCCTGGAATTTCCCCTTCTCCAGGGGAACATTCCCAGCATTCCCAGCCTGTCCATCACCTCTTGGGAATCTCATTCCACTGCTTGACAGCTTTTCCATGAAGAAATTTTCCCTAATATCCAATCTAGGATAGGCAGGTGCCAGCCCCTTTTCCAGAGGCAGCAACGGATGAAAGGAACGGCCCCTGCTGGATTCCCAATCCATAGGGCAGATCCTTAGGCACAAAAAGGATCATTTCATCCCTTCCCAATAGCATTTTTCAGGATGACTTTCCTTTGGGATGGAAGATCTGGAAGCTGAGCAAGGTTTTATTCATTTCAAGCCCTGCAAGATGCACTTGGATGTTAAAATTGGGAAAGGGATCTCAGCAATCTCTGGATGCTCCCACTTTTCCAGCAGCACAACTTTTTAGGAGCCCCAAAAGACATGGAACAGTTCAACTGGAGCTGATAACAATGGACTTGATGGGAATACCAGGAAAGCCACACGGCATTCTGGATTTACAGGGGGAAAATCGGGATTGTAAACCAGGGATTTACAGTCTGTTCCCAAATCCCACCTCTTCCTGCCCATAAATCCCAAAAAGGCACAAAAAAAAGGAACTCCCTTGGCTGGGATTGCACTGTTTGCCAGAAGATAAATCCTAAAATAGGGAAGGGAAGTTCCGGGAAGGGAAGGGAAGTTCCGGGAAGTTCCGGGAAGGGAAGGGAAGTTTCGGGAAGGGAAGTTTCGGGAAGGGAAGGGAAGTTTCGGGAAGGGAAGGGAAGTTTCGGGAAGGGAAGGGAAGTT
>VWZS01010682.1:101198-139247 GCA_013397075.1 Rhabdornis inornatus
AAGGGAAGGGAAGGGAAGGGAAGGGAAGGGAATCTGTCGGAGGGGCTGTTTCCAGGAATAAAGGGAATTCCAAAGATAGCAGCCACACAAATAATCCAATCTATGAGCATGGAAAAATTCTGGGGGAGGAGTTGGGAGTGAGCAGACAAGGAGCTCCTCTCCCCATGACCAGGCTGCTCCCACATCTTATCCCACTGCAGGAACATCTGAGTAGTCCAAGGAAAAATATTGCCATAGGATCATCCCAGAAATCCGAAGAAAAGGGTTGTGAGCTCAGCAGAGACATGTCTTCCAAAAACCTGGATCCAGAGATGGAGAGGTGTGGATCCATGTTTGGAGAGGTGTGGATCCACAGTCGGCAAGGGGTGGATCCACAACCAGAGGGATGTGGATCCATGGTCGGAGAGATGTGGATCCATAGTTGGAGATGTGGATCCATGGCTGGAGAGGTTTAGATCCATGGCTGGAGAGGTGTGGATCCATGGATGGAGAGGTGTGGATCTGTGGCTGGAGATGTGTGGACCCACAGTTGGAGATGGGATCCATATTTGAAAATGTGGGGATCCACGGTTGGAAAGGAGTGGATCCACAACTGGAGAGGTGTGGATCCATGACTGGAGATGTGGATCCATATTCAGAGATGAGATCCATATTTGGAAGGGTGTAGATTCATGATTGGAGAGGTGGACCCATGGTTGGAAAGGTGAATCCATGATTGGAAAGGTGTGGATCTATGGCTGGAGAGGTGGATCCATGGTTGGGGAGGTTTGGATCCGTGGCTGGAGAAGTGTGGATCCATGGTTGNTTGGAAAGGTGAATCCATGATTGGAAAGGTGTGGATCTATGGCTGGAGAGGTGGATCCATAGTTGGAAAGGTGTAGATCCATGGTTGGGGAGGTTTGGCTCCATGGTTGGAGAGGTGTGGATCCATGGTTGGGGAGGTTTGGATCCGTGGCTGGAGAAGTGTGGATCCATGGTTGGAAAGGTGGATCCATGAGTGTACACATGTGGATCCATGGTCAGAGATGTGAACCCACAGTTGGAAATTGACAGATCCATAACTGGAGAGCCATGATGGTCCCTCCATCCCAGCAGGATCCAGGTCTATCCCAGCAATACCAACCCAAGGACCACCTGAATTCCTTCCCTGCTGCTCCTGGACCTCCAGCCTCCGGAATCTGGGAGACTCCGGAGTGGGACACTCACCCTTTGACGTAGATGTCGCTCATCTTCTCCCCGGTGATGCTGAGGTCGTCCAGGATCACGTCCTTGGTGTTCCAGATGATGCAGCGCAGGTAGAACCTGGAAAATCCCGGGAATAAAACCACGGGAAGGTGGGAAACTCATCCACCTGGAAGTCCCACTGAGGGATTTCCCTGCAGGAGCAGTTTCCCTGGAGATTATCCCACACCTCTCCCTCACTCAGGTGGGCGAATCCATCCCTGCCCAAGGCTTCCAAGCATTCCCAACTCCTTTCCCAAAGAAAATATGTGGAAGAAATTGGAAGTTACCTCTTGGCTTTGCGTGGAGTGACGTTGAAAGGGGGGCCGGGATGTCCCAGGGATTTGGGAAAGAGATCCACCCACATCTGGAGCTTTCCCTACATGGAAAAACAGAGCCCTGAAAACTTGGGAGATTCCAAACTGGAACACCCAAACATCCCCAGGGAGATCTGGGATCCTTCGGTGGGAGGGGAGGATTCCTCAATGGAAAAGTGGCATTAAAGGTTATTTTGAAATTATTTTAAGGATAGTTGGGAATGTGTTGATGGATGTGAATCCTGAGGAGCAACTGAGAGAGGTGGGAAAGGGTCTGGAGCACCAGGAAAAACTGAGGGAGCTGGGAAAGGGGCTCAGCCTAGCAAAAAACAGGGATCAGGAGGGACCTTCTGGCTCTCCACAACTCCCTGGAACTTTGGAACCAGGTGGGAGTTGGGATCTGATCCCAGGGAATAACAGAAAAAGAGGGAACAGCCTCAGGCTGGGCCAGGGGAGGCTCAGGTTGGACACCAGCAGGAATTTCCTCATGGAAAGGGTGGTCAGGCCTTGGAATTGCCCGGGGAGGTTTGGAATCCTCATCCCTGGAGGTGTCCAAGGAATTCCTGGATATGGCACTGAGTGCCAAGGTGGGGATCAGGCACAGCTTGGACTGGATGATCCTGGAGGGATTTTCCAACCTCAGTGACCCCAGGATTCTGGGAGAAGAATTCTAAGCAGGACTTTTAGACCAAAAATGTAAAATTAAATTACATTAAACTAAATTAAATTAAATTAAATTTAAAAACGGGAGCAGATGCTGAAGGGAATGACCACCTCCTCCCCCTGGGAACATCCCATATCCCAGGGCAAACATTCCCAGCAGGATTCTCCCCCTGGATGCGGCTGGTTCGGGAGCGGCCGCTCCTGGGCTCATCCCGGCCACATTCCAGGACCCACCTGCTCGATGTCGGGCTGGAGGGGGCTGTAAAGGCGCCGGGTCTCCACGTGCTCCGGAACCAATCCCTGCTTCCGGAGGGCGGCCAGCGCGAGCCGCTCCTCCACCGGCCCCAAGTGAGGATTCGGGGGTTTTCCATCCTCTGCCACAGGGGAAAAAAAAAAACGGGGAATCCCACAGAGATGGATTTTGGCCAGGAAGAGCTGGAGCAGCACAGTCTCCATTCCCAAATCCATCACCACAAACCATCCTGGGCACAGCGATACCATTCCCAGCAGGAAAATCCATGGAGACCCCTGTGCAACCACTCCACAAATCACAGCCAGGGAAACATGGCAAGGATCCAGCTGGATCCCATGGAAAGGAGAATCCAATGGTGGATCCCACTCCTGGTTCCAGCTCTCCTAAAGTCCTGGAATTCTGCATTCCCATCAATCCTCTGTTCCTACTCCCAAGAGTTTATCCCAGAGTTTAAAGCCATCCAGGATCTTCAGCTGGGTAGACAGGAATGAGCTCCCGGTGGGATCCCATTTCTTCTCTGCCGGATTTGGGGTGAAAGACGGGAATGGGAGGAGGAGGAAGGACATGGAGACACCACCAGCACAGCCTGGGGGTTGTTCCAAGTTCCTACCCCGGTCCAAGTCCCTGCTCCTGTCCCACCAGGATATTTGTGGTCCTCCACCCATGGAAGACTTGGAATTATCTCCTCCTCCTCACCTGCTCCACACCAGTTCCTGATCCTGCCACAAATGGGCCAAGATTCCTCAATAATGGACATTCCTGCCTTCTCTTCCTGGTCAGATTCCACCCATCCATCATCATCCATCCATCATCCATCCATCCATCCATCATCCATCCATCATCCATCCATCCATCCATCATCCATCATCCATCCATCATCCATCCCTCCATCATCCATCCATCCATCCATCATCCATCCATCATCCATCCATCCATCATCCATCCATCCGTCATCCATCCATCATCCATCATCCATCCATCATCCATCCATCCATCCGTCATCCACCCATCCATCATCCATCCATCATCCATCCATCCATCATCCATCATCCATCCATCCATCCGTCATCCACCCATCCATCCATCATCCATCATCCATCCATCATCCATCCATCATCCATCCATCCATCTATCCTTCCCAGTTCTGCCTCCCCATCCCATTCCTTGAAGTTTTCCAAGGAACAACCAGACATGACGCTTGGACAAGGTTGAACTCGATCTTGGAGGTCTTTTCCAACCTGAATTCTGGGATTCCAGGATCTTCAAGGTCTTTTCCAACCTAAAAGATTCCCTGATTCTCTGAGTCCAACCCAAACAATCCCAAAATTCCAGGCTGGGATTGGTGGATTTCACCCCACTCTGCTCGTGCACCTTCCAGGACAATTGAAACAAAAAGTGCTCCATAAATATCATTCCATAAATATTATTTCATAAATATTGCTCCAACTCCACCAAATCCCGGTGAGATATCCCAGCTCCTTGCTTGGCAAGGAAACACTTAACTCCAGTCAGCTGGGCTAATTCCCAACGATTTCCCAAACCCTGGAATTCCGGTGTGTGTGCACACGTGCGGCTTTACGCGCCAGGAAGAGTGAGCCCCTCTCAGAGAACAACAAAATCTGGGAGTTATGGAATAACGGGCCAGGGGGGAGGGGCTTGTAAAATCCCAGCTTTCGTGTTTAACGGCTCCAGTTTATTCCCGGTCCAGCTGGATTCCAGATCTGCTCCGGGTCAAGCCTCGGGCTTTGTTCTGCTGTTTGAACTCGCTGCCGTGAAAGCCGGAGAAGGTGACAGCACGGAGGGGGGACACATTTTAACACCTCCCCAGCTCTCCCTGGAAAACTTTTCCATAAGGATTCCTCGTTTCCCTTCTCCTCTGGGGAGAACCTGAATTCCTGAAGGAATCTGTGCTTTGTTTCCCAAGAGCGTGGAGAGGGATCAGCGCTGGGTTGTGCCTTGTTTTTGTGTCTCTGGTGACATCCTTGGGGTGGGGGCCTTAAAAAATCCAATCAGAATTTAGGTGGGATATCGGGAATTCTTGGCTCTGAAGGTGGGGAAACCCTGGAGAATTCCCAGAGCAGCTGTGGCTGCCCCTGGAAGTATCCAAGGCCAGGTTCGATCCACCTGGGATAGTGGGAGGTGTCCCTGCCCATGGAAGGGGTGGAATGGGATCATCTTTATGATCCCAACCTAAACCATTCCATGATTCCAAACTGCAGTTCCTGGGCCAGGCCTGGTGGGATTTCACCTCCTCCTGGGATTAAAACCCTCTTTTTGTGCCTTAAAGCAGAGTTTTCCCAAAAAAATCCTCCTGCCCCAGGAATGTTGGGTCAGAGGGAGGTGCCACAGGCAAACAAAAAACTCCTCCCCGAAAGTCCGGGACTTTTCTCCTCTTTGTAGAAGTTGGGTTTGTCCCTCAGTTCCCTCAAATCCCAAAAGAATTCCCAGGTCTGCGTGTGGGACATTGTCTCCCTCTAGTGACCATTCCCAAAATGAGATTCTGATGGAAGAGCTGCTCTTCTGGCTCTGGCAGCACTTGGAATATCAGGAGCATGTCACTCCCAATCCAGGGGTGTTGGATTTGATCCAACTCAAAGTCAACATTCCTGGACTGAAGGTCTGGGTTCAATCCCAGGATTTGGGGCACAGCCAAGTTTAGGAAAAGAGCAGAGCATGGACAGAGAGGAGGAGTTTGGGGACAATGCCATCCCCCACCCCTGGGCCTCCATCCATGATATCCCTCCTCATGATGTCTCCATGCACTTGGAACATCAGGTTGGAGTTTCCCACAAACTCAAGGTCAGCATTACTGGATTGACATCTGGGTTCAATCCCAGGATTTGGGGCACGGACAACCTTGGGAGTGGTTCAGAGCCAACATGGACAGAGAGGAGGAGGATGGGGACAATGCCATCACTCAATCCTGGTGATGTCTCCATGACATCCAGCTCCATGCCTTTCTCTGAAGCAAGGAGATTCTGCTATCCCAACGCATCCCTGACATCTTACCCAGCTCGGAGAGGACGTATTCCTGATCCCGGAAGATGATCCGGTCAGATTTGTAGGTGGGAGCTTTGTAGTTGTGCTGCAGGGAGAAGAGGTGGAGCAGCTGGGAAGGACGGAGTTGGTCTCGCCACTGGTTGGGGCCGGAGCTGAAACCAAACAGAATCATGGAATCATGGAATGAGTTGGGTTGGAAAGAGGTTAAAGTTCATCCAGCGCCATGGGTGGAGAAATCTCCCACTATCCCAGCTGGATCCAAGCCCCAGAGTCCAACCTGGCCTTGGACACTGCCAGGGATCCAGGGGCAGCCACAGCAAATCTGGGAATTCCAGCCCAGGCAGGAATTCCTTCCCAAGATCCCAGCCCAATCTCCCCTTTCCCAGTGGAAGCCATTCCCTGTGTCCTGTCCCTCCATGCCTTGTCCCCAGTCCCTCTCCAGCTCTCCTGGAGCCCCTGCAGGGACTCTGAGCATTCCCTGGAATTTTCCCTTCTCCAGGGGAACATTCCCAGCTCTCCCATCATCCCTGACCGCATTCCCCATTCCCAAACTTCCAAAACTTTCCGAACTCTGGTATTTTTGGGGTGGGAATGATCGTTTTCCAGGATAACACAGTCATGGATGGATGGAGGGATGGATGGATCCATCCAGCCCCTTCCCACCCTCCCAGCCAGGAATTCCTTCCTGAGATCCCACCCCAATCTCCCATTCCTGGGATCCAGGGGATCTCTGGGGGTGTCCTCAGCACGAGGCCGCCAGGAGACCCCAGGAACGGAACAGGATCTCCCCAGAGGAGAACCAGGATTCTGGGAAGCGCGGTTTCAGCCAGGTCCCCCAGGCCAACCCTGCTGTGATCCCGTGGCCACCTCAGCACCGCAATCCCGGGATTTAGGGACATTCCAAGCCCACGGAGGGCGGTACCCACACGCAGTAGGTCTGGGGGAGGCCGCAGCGAGCCCCGTATTTGGACAGGAAGCGATTTTCCAGGTCGATGACGGTCTCTCCGATCTTCTCATCCTTGGACAGGAGGTCGTAGTCGTAGAGGGTGACCCTGAGATCCTTCTCCAGGGGCAGCGTGCAGCTCAGCTCAAACATCCTGGGAACGGGAACAGGGAAACGAACGCTCGGGAAAAGAGGATCGCGCGGCTGGAATGCCGTGGGAATGGATCCGCACCCCATCCCAACCCACCGGTGATGGGATGGATCAGAGACCCGGAGCTTCCGTGTCACCTTGATCCAGCAGGGCCAGGGCTGTGTTGTGCTGGCTTCGTTTATCGAGGAATTGTGGAATCACGGAATGGTTTGGATTGGGAGAGACCTTAATGACCTTTGCATTCCATACCTCCCACTATCCCAGGTGGATCCAACCTGGCCTTGGACCCTGCCAGAGATCCAGCGGCAGCCACAGCAAATCTGGGAATTCCAGCCCAGGTAGGAATTCCTTCCCAAGATCCCTGCCCAATCTCCCCTTTCCCAGTGGAAGCCATTCCCTGTGTCCTGTCCCTCCATGCCTTGTCCCCAGTCCCTCTCCAGCTCTCCTGGAGCCCCTGCAGGGACTCTGAGCATTCCCTGGAATTTTCCCTTCTTCAGGGGAACACTCCCAGCTCTCCCAGAGCAGAGAGGCTCCAGAACCCTGGAATAGTTTTGGGTGGGAAAGGACTATAAATCCCACCCAGTGTCACCCCATCCATGGGCAGGGACACCTCCCACTATCCCAGACTGCTCCAAGCCCCAGTGTCCATCCTGGCCTTGGACATTCCCAGGGATCCAGGGGCAGCCACAGCAAATCTGGGAATTCCAGCCCAGCCCCTCTCCACCCTCCCAGCCAGGAATTCCATCCCATTATTCCATTTAAATTCATCTCCCTCTCTGTCTTGCTTTGCTGGGAAGGTGTCTCGGCATTGGTGGCCTGGACTGGTGGGAGCAGCCTTGGAAAATCCGATGGATTTTATAGGAAGTGCGATTTGATCCCTGTTTGTGCCCCCAGTCCCAGATTTTGGCAGGCTGGAGCTCATCCCAAGGGGCAGCTCCAATCTCTGGGACAGGATCAGGGAATGGCTGGAGCTGTTCCAGGGGAGGTTTAGGTTGGATACTGGGAAAAGATTCCTCATCCAGAGGGTGCTGGGGCACTGGAACAGCTCCCCAGGGAATGGCCACATTCCCAAGGCTGCCAGAGCTCCAGGAGCATTTGGACAATGCTCCGAGGGACAGGGCGGGATTTTTGGGATCATCCTGGGAAGGAGTCAGATCAATGATCCTTGTGGGTCTTGTCCAACCCAGGGTATTCCATGATTCTCTGATTTTCTGGGAACCGTGGAGTTGAGCTTTCCTCAGTTTCCCTGCTCTTTTTCCAGCCTTTTCCCGGAATAAACCATCATCTTTGGAATTTTATCCCATTTCTGAGGGAAACAACTCATTTATCCATGGATAATCCTTTTCCAGAACATTTGGAGGTGTCCCATTCCTCTCCATTCCTCAGGTTTTTCCTCCAGACAGTGCATCAAAATTCCTAGATGAGGAGAAGTTCCCCAAACTCTTTCCCATCAATGGGATGATCCAGATTCCTCCACTACGGAATTCCAGTCCACAGCTCAGAAATCTCAGGGATTGATGAAGGAGAGCCAAGGGAATCATGGAATAAATTGGGATGGGAGAAACCCTAAAATCCATCCCATTCCCAATCCCTGCCATGGGCAGGGACACTTCCCACTGTCCCGGGTTGCTCCAGCCTGGAATTGGATGTTGGAATGGGAAGTTCCGGTTGGCCCAGCACAATTCCCCCAAGAGGACACCCAAAAAATTCCATGGATCCCAAACGGAATCCACACTTACTTCCCAAAGACGGGCTCCAGGGTGCAGGGAAGGTAATTCTCCTGGTCATTGATGGATTTCTTTCCCACGGAAATCTTCACATAGGGATCACACTGGAGGTGGGCACGGAAAGAAACACAAAAACCCAAAAATGGAATTCCAGTCCAACCCTTTTCCATAGGCCGCTCCAAATCCCATCCCTCTCCCAAATAAAATTATCCTGGGAATTCAGCATCCATTTGGAAAGCAGGGAATTTAATTCAAGTTGGATTTATTGCCAGGAGAAGGAAAAAAATTCAAGGACAAGATACAATTCCATCCAGAAGATTTTACCTGGATCTACAGGGATCCACCATCCCAGTCATATCCAAGAATTCCCTGGAAAATCACCCAGGCCAAGTTTTCTCATCACTTCTCCCAGATTTTCCTTTTCCTGCTGATTCGTTTTTTTAAGGAATGGATGGGAAAGAGCACTCAGGGAATGGAATGAGCACCCAGGTATTCCTTGGGCTGGGATTTTTTCTCTGGAAAATTCCCATCCCAGAGGAAATTTGGGATCAAATTTGGGTTGGTTTGGGGTTTCAAATGGAAAAACTCCCTTTTTTTTTTCCTTCTTTTTAATCCTCGGGAACTACTCATGGGAGACTTCTAAGGAATCGAACACTTCCATTCCAAATCCATTTTTAAAAATGGGGAAAATTCGAAAGTGGTTGGAATTTCTTCATCTATTTTTCCATATATCCCATTTATATTTCCCATATATCTTTTCCATATGTTTTTCCATACATTTTCTTATCCATTCATTATTTTCCCATAATTTTTCCATGTGTATTTACTGTTTTCCTATATATTTCCTCATATATTTCCCACAGTGTTCCTTAAATTTTCCCCTTTTCCAGTGGAACAAAGAGACTTTAAAACGGTTTATCCCTTCCCTGAGTTTTGGATCTACACAGTTCTCATTTTCCCAGAATTTCCCTCCCAGACCAGCAAACCTTTGCAAGAAGGAATTTTGGGAAAAACAGGATTTTATTTCCTTCAGCACCAAAACAACCCCAAAATAAAACCAAACCCAAAACTCATGGAACTAATGCTGAAAAATCCCAGCGGATAAAGGAAGAGTTGGCTCCTGGAATTCCCAGATATTCCAAGGGAGGCAGAAAACAGAAACAAATTCCTAAATTTTAGGGCAAATATATAAATTTTGACCCAATTTTAACCAAATTTTGACCCAATTTTGACCAAACTTTCACCAAATTTTGACCAATAAGGGCTGAGTTGTTCCAAGAATCCACTACAGGAGACAGCCCGGAGCTTTCCCACCTCCATATTTTGGGATACCTTGCCATTGGAATCCTTGGGCTGGAGGTCGAAGGCGCGGATGATGTAAACCCGGATCAGACATTCCTGGAGTCCCCTGGCCGGGAGCTGCTGGAATTGCCGGGGAGGCACTGGAACGTGTGGATCCTCAGGAAGAGGGTAAATCCTGAAGGAACCCTGGGAAGGACACAGGAATTCAGGGAAGAACACGTGGAGATGGGCCCTGTGGGAGCGGGCTTGGAATGACCAGAATGAATCGTGGAATCATGGAATGGTTTGAGTGGGAAGCGAGCTGAAAGCTCATCCCATTCCATGGGCAGGGACACATTCCCTGATCCCAGGTGGATCCAAGCCCCACTGTCCAACCTGGCCTTGGACACTGCCAGGAATCCAGGGGCAGCCACAGAAAATCTGGGAATTCCAGCCCAGGTAGGAATTCCTTCCCAAGATCCCAGCCCAATCTCCCCTTTCCCAGTGGAAGCCATTCCCTGTGTCCTGTCCCTCCATGCCTTGTCCCCAGTCCCTCTCCAGCTCTCCTGGAGCCCCTGCAGGGACTCTGAGCATTCCCTGGAATTTTCCCTTCTCCAGGGGAACATTCCCAGCTCTCCAAGAGCAGAGAGGCTCCAGAATCCTGGAATGGTTTGTGTGGGAAGGAACCTTCAATCCCATCCCATTCCCTTCCTTTCCATAGGCAGGCACACCTCCCACCATCCGAGGTTGCTCCTTTCAAGCAGCCTTGGCCACTTCCATGGATGAGGATTCCACAACTCCCGCAATTCCTGGACTTGCGGAATGATTTGGGCTGAAAAGGACTTCAAAGATCCTCCAATTCCCAGCCCTATGGATAAAATCCATGGAGAGAGGGCCCATCCCACCTTGAATTCCCCCACCACCGAGGGGTCATCGCTGGAATCCTGGGATCTCCCCCGGAACAGCTTGAAGGTGTGGCAGAAGTCGGAGAGATGCTCAAATTCCTCAACGTTTTCCAGCTCTGTCTCGTAGACCTGAGGAGGAAAAGATGGAGCAGGGAAAAAATTCCAACCAAATTTCTCAATCCTGGGAAAATTCATCCCAGGGGGAGAAGCTTCCGGGAACTTTGCCCCTCATTATTTTCCCTTTGGGGCAGTGAGAAGAGAATTTGGGAATCCCACAAGAAATTCCAGCCCATCCCAACGACCCAGACAAAGCCAAGGTCTCCTGGTGGGTTTTTCACGGATGGAGATCTTCCAGCTGGGAATGTTTTCCTTAAAACCAAGGAAAATCCTTCCTGTTTGGGAGTTTGCGCTGAATTTAACATTTCTTGTGCCTAAATGTCCCCCTTCCCTGAGAAATCCCTGATTTTCCTCATTCCCAAACCCTTCCCAGGGTGGCAGTTCCCCACTGTCTCTGCCACCTCCTAAGGGAAAATTTCTGGAAGTTCCTCGAAAGGATTTTTCCAAAGGAATTCGAATTTTCCACATCTCGGGAAAAATGCTTTGGGTTTTTTTTTGAACCCTGATGGAAAAAAAGCCGAAAATCCCAAGGAAATCATGGAGAGTGGAATTCCAAGGATTCACACCTGACGGAAGCCACTCACCTTCAAGGTGTCAAATCCCTTTTCCAAGTAATATCCACATTTTTCCCTCTCTCCCGTAGAAGCATAAAATTTGCTCCACCAGTCGATGAATTCCTCCTCCTGCAGCCAGATATCCCAAAGTTACTCATTTTCCACAAAAAAAAAATCCCGGGAAAACAGCAGCAGCTCCCAGACTTACGAAGTGAACTCTGCATAAACCCCATCCCTGATTTCCAGTTTTTTTGGGATGCTCCCAGCCCAAATCTGGGTGTTACAGCGACTGTGGATATTCCCAAGAGGATTATTCCTCATGGGAAGATGAGGTAGCATTCCAAGAAGAACATTCCAAGGATTTGGAGCATTTTTAGGGATTTTTTTGCCACTCTGAGGGTGGTTTTCCCAGGATTTCCATGCAGGGAATTAACCAATTTAACTCCAGTGTTAACAGCTTGAAATGCCCCAATTTTAGGCTTTCCCTGGAAATTTTTGGGGATTTGGGAGACAGGGACTGACTCCCTGGTTGTATCCCAGCACTTCCCAACCTCCTCATCCCAAGAAAACCTGCGGATAAATGATCTGAGCACCATTAAAACCCAACAGTGCTCAGATCTCTGGAAGGACAAAACCCTCGGACGAAAAAAATCTGGGAAAATCCCACTAAACCTCGGCTCTCACCATTTGCCATTGCCTCATTCCTGGTGCAAACCATTCGAGCTCCAAGGATGCTATTCCAAGAGGAAAAATGGCCACACTGGCTCAATATTCCATGGATTTTATAGGAATCCCATTTCTGAGATCACTTTGTTGGCAAACCATGAAAAATTCGTGGAAAATCCTGGTGTCTCCTTTTAGGAGGCTGCAGAATCCCAGCTCAGTGACCTCACAGAGTATTCCAAATGGATTTTTATTGGAATTATATTTGAAGCCAACAGCGTGGGATTTAATGGACAGACATTCGATTTAATTGGAATATTCAGGAAATTCACTCCGAGGCTTCTGCCAACTCCTCCTTTTTTTAAAAAAATCCCAATTTTCCCTCCATCACTTCCCATTTTATATTTTCAAGGGCTCCATTTGGACATGGTGACATCCCACAGGTATTGGGATACAAGGAAAGCACTTGGATTCATCCCAGGACTTACCCACAGAAACTTCTGCAGCCCCAAGGAAAAGAGTTGGATTAGAGGTTTTGTTGGATTTTGGTTGATATTCCAATGAAAAATGGGGAAAACATGAAAATGGAGGGGAGGGGAGTGGCTGGAATGTTAATGGTGATGGATATGATTCCATTTGGGAATGGGAAAGCCATGGAAAGCACTGGATCGGCAAAGAATGGATTGAGGAATTTTGTTTATCCAGGGGATGGATAAAATTCCCTCCAAGTATCTCAAAGCACCTCCAGGGGTTTATCCAGGGCGAGGGGGATCTCTGGGATTGGGATCTGTGCTCCCTTTCCAGATTTTTCATGGATCCCACTGGACACAACCCCCAGGTGAGAATCCCTTGTGGATAAATTTAAACGCAAGTGACCAAATCCTGAAAGTCTCCTGGAAAAGGAGCTTATTCCCACCTGGAAAACTGCTGCCATGATTATCCAGAGGTTTCCTGTTTCCCTATCCCTGTTCTATCCCTCTTCCCTCTCACCATCCTGGAACTCCAACCTTATTCCCAAGAGGGACCTCTCATTTGGATATCCTGGGAATAACCAGATCATTTCACCCAATCCCATCATCCCAGGAACTGCAGCAGCTCCGAGAACAAAGCACAGCTGGAGGAAGGAGAATTTCTCCTCCATGGAAAAAATTCCTGCCTGGGAGGGTGGGGAGGGGCTGGGCTGGAATTCCCAGATTTGCTGTGGCTGCCCCTGGATTCCTGGCAGTGTCCAAGGCCAGGTTGGATCCACCTGGGACAGCGGGAGGTGTCCCTGAACATGGAATGGGATGGAACGGGATGGGATATGGGGTCTTTTCCAAACCGAACCATTCCAGGATTCTGGAGCCAGGCTGGGAGAGCTGGAAATGTTCCCCTGGAGAAGGGAAAAATCCAGGGAAAATTCTGAGTCCCTAAAGGGGCTCCAGCAGAGCACAGGAATTTGAGACAAGGCATGGAGGGACAGGACACAGGGAATGGCTTCCACTGGGAAAGGGGAGATTGGGCTGGGATCTTGGGAAGGAATTCCTGCCTGCGAGGGTGGGGAGGGGCTGGGCTGGAATTCCCAGATTTGCTGTGGCTGCCCCTGGATCTCTGGCAGTGTCCAAGGCCAGGTTGGATGGATTCGGATCCACCTGGGATAGTGGGAAGTGTCCCTGCCCATGGAACTTTCAGATCCCTTCCCACCCAAGCCATTCTATGATCCCACAAACCCCGGCTGTGGAAATCCTGGAGTTTTCTCCAGGAATACTTTCCCCGCTCCGCAGTGGCAGTGCCATGGGCTGGCTCCCAACTGGGAATATCAAAACCATCAGGAACATTCCAGGGGCGCAGCGCAGGGATGGGAACCATTCCCAGGAGGAGCCATCCAACACCCAGAGCTCTTCCAAGGAACAGTAACCGGAGAAGCCGTGAAATGTGGGCTTGGATTTGGGAAGGAGCAAACACAGCAAACAACCAATTATCCCAAATAGTTTGCAGACATGGATCGGCCGGAATTGGCTCCGCTCGGCTCCATTAATGTGTCCTGGGATGGGAGATTTGGAAAGCAGCACGAGCTGGAGTAAGAGCGGAGTAAGAGCGGAGTAACGGCGGAGTAACGGCCTTGTAGGGCTCCTCAGCAGGGCATGGAGGAGCAGAGGTGTCCGAGAGCCCCTCCTGAGCTCCTCTCCTCTGGGAGGTGCCCAGGAATCATGGAATTATGGAACGGGAAGGGACTTGAAAGCACACCCCAGTTCCATGGCAGGGACAACTCCCACTGTCCCAGGTGGATCCGAATCCATCCAGCCTGGCNTTAAACTCTTCCCCTTCATCATTAACACCCCAGATCCCGGTGAAATCCAGGACCTCCCTCACATGCTCCGCACTGAGCTGGATTTTTTTGGCTGGAAAAACTTTTTTCCAAGATTTCCCCAGCTGCAGCCCCTGGGCCTCATTCCCAGCTCCTGCTTTTGTGTGAAGCTCCCAAGCCATAATGGAGAAGGAGCCAGGAAGGAAGATGGCAACACAGTTTTCCAAACTGGGATGCTTTTCCTAAGGAAACATTCCCATCTTTCTGCAAACTTTTTTTATCACATTGACTCCCATTCCTGGAGGAACCTGGAAAAACCAGGATGGTGGGATGGTTTATTCCCACCTAACATTCCCATAGTTTGATTTTAAATTAATGCTTTGCAGCTTTTCCCTCTTTTTTTTTTTTTCTTTTTCCTGGATTTTGTTTGTCCTAAACCAAAAACATATCCATGGAAATTAAAAACGCAAACAGAGAGTGGGATGGGAGGGGGGTTATTTCAGGAATTTTTGCTTCCATAATCAGGATCCCAGCACTGCCACTTCTCTGGGATGGAGAAATCCATCCACTGGACAATACTTGGATCCCTGGAAGTGTTCAAGGCCAGGCTGGAATGGGCTTGGAGCAATCTGGGATAGTGGGAGGTGTCCCTACCCTTGGAAATTGCGGAATGGGACGGGATTTAGGGTTCTTCCAACCCAAACCATTCCATGATTCCATCGGGAATTTAATCAGGATGAATTTGGGATGCAGGGAATTGCTCCTCTGGAGCGTTTTCTCTGAGAAGGCCAAGCAACTCCATTGTATTCCCTATAAAATCTAGGAAAATCCCAACATCTGCTTTTCTCATGGAAAAGACACAAACGGAGCAGGAAAAGGGAATGGATCCTTAAATCCCATCCATTCCCACCCAGGGACACCTCCCACTGTCCCAGGGGAATCCAACCAGACCTTGGACACTGCCAGGAATCCAGGGGCTGCCACAGCAAATCTGGGAATTCCAGCCCAGGCAGGAATTCCTTCCCAAGATCCCAGCCCAATCTCCCCTTTCCCAGTGGAAGCCATTCCCTGTGTCCTGTCCCTCCATGCCTTGTCCCCAGTCCCTCTCCAGCTCTCCTGGAGCCCCTGCAGGGACTCTGACAACTCCCTGGATTTTCCCCTTTTCCAGGGGAACATTCCCAACTCTCCAGCTTTTCCTCGCAGCAGAGCTGCTCCATCCCTCTGATCATCCTGGTCCCACCTCTGGATCACTCCCACATTTCCATGTCCTTCCTGTGCTGGGTCAGAGTTCCTTCAAAATCTTCGAAGCTAGGGACAGAATTCCTTCAAAATCACCCTCATTCCCTTCGGAATGGATGGGAAACCCAAGGACACACTGGCAGCCAGCTGGAATTTTCCTAAGCAGCAAGTGGGATCATTCCCAGAAGGAAAACACCTCCTTCCATCCTTATCCGCGTATTCTCATGGATTGGGGTCATTAATTAAGCGATTAATTAATTAAGCGATTAATTAGCAATTAGAAAGGAAGCGATACCTACATGAGGCGGGGCCCGGGAATCCGGGATGTTAATTAGTGCTGAGCTCGTCAAACCCTCGGAAAGCTACAAATTAAAATGATCCGTTATCCAAGGAATTCTGGGAACAGGGATGAACACACAGCAGCGAGAGCAACAATTAAAGGGATTAATCCAAACTAATATTCCCAGCCCTGGGGTTTCCCGGGATGGGGCAAATTTGGGATGAGCGCAGGGTTTGGTTTTAGGGATGTTCAGCAAACAGCTGGAATGAGGTAGAGGAAAAATGGGATATTAAAGGGGGGAAATATGGAAAAGCTGTTAGTAATTCCCAGAGGAGAGGCTTTTCCCTGGATACCAAGGGCTGTAAACTCAGGGAATTATCCCAGAACTCAGGGAAAGATCTGAGCCAGGGGGATTTAAAATGGGATTGGGAATGCTCAGGATCAAGGTCCAGGTCCGAGCCCAGCTTATCCTGGGCAAACCAAAACCCAGGATCTCTTCCATGGGCAGGAAGTGGTGGCGCTGTGCCAGGATTCCAAGGATCCCTTGGAGGTGGAAAAGGGGGAGGAATGAGAGGTTCTTCCCAGCAAACAGCCAGATTTGTGGATCAGGCCCATCCCGACAGCATTCCCGGTTATCCAGCTCAGGCTTGCTCCCAAAACCCTGCTCTGATCCCACCAGATCCAGACCGGCATCCTTGGGCCAAACTCCACCTTTTCCAGCTGTTCCATAGGGAAAAAGTTCCCTGAGGATCATTTTCCACCAGGATTCCCTCACAGCTCCTGGAGGCTGCTGGGAACTGCTCCTTTCCAGCAGATTTATCCATGAGCAGACGGAACAAATCTCTGCTCATCCCATGATGATCTGGGGTTTCCCATGATTTGGAATTGGGATTTCCCACGATCCAGTGCTGGAAGTGCTCGGGCAATATGGTGCTGGTCATTCCCACTGGTGGGATTCCCAGTTTGTCCCATTTTTAACAAGTGGTCAGGATGGGGGGAACACTCTGGGATGCCCAGAGTGGGATTGGCAGTGCCCACAATTCCCTGGAATTCTCTGCTCAGATTTCCGTGTTTTATTAATGGAAAACTACATTGGTGGCAAATCTCCCATTTTTTCCTTTGGGAATAAAACCTCTGGATAGGGACACACCTCCCTTTGGAGGAGGTGTGGGAGCTCTGGGAGCTGCTCCTGGGAATACAGGATCCCATCCCGAAGATTCCAGAGGAAGGAATGAGATGGAGCCTTGGAATCCTGAGGCTTTGTTCCCTTCCTGAGCCTCTTCCCCTGGGAATGAAACCTTGGAAAACACCAGGAGCAGAGCAGGCAGGACAAGGCCTGATCCAGCAGCCTCTTCCACAAATTCCACCTTTCCAAAACCCCGCCCCGTGTCCTTCTCCCAAAGAACCAAACTAGACGGGATTAGCCAGGAAAAAATCACTTTTCCATGATTTTTAGGAGGATTTTCCTCACTTTGGGTGACTGGGATGTGATTCCTGGGCACTTAAACTGGTTTTAAACTCCGGCTGAACTCCTGATCCTGCTTGGATGAGATGGATAACACACTCCCAAACCTTGGAGCAGAGGGATTTCACCTCTGGTTGTTTTCCTGATTTTCCAGGGAAAGCAACAAAGGGATCCTTTGTTCCAGCCATCCTTTGGAGCAGGGACCAAAGCCAGGCTTGGCAAGGAGGGAGAAAAACTCCGGAGCCACACAAGGAAATGCATCCATGAAAAATCCTGGCTCCTGCTCCCAAAGAGCCCTGAGCACGAGCTGCTGGCTTGGGATCCATCTCTTTTCCCGGGAAAGCGGAGCAGGATGGTCCCTGTGGGCCAGGATTGCTCCTTGGCCTCCCAAATCTGGCCCTGGATAGGCGGAATGATCCCAATGGTCCATCCACGCCTCAATCCATGTCCACGTCCAGGACAGGAGCAGCTCCCAGGGCCAAAATTCCGAGGTGGGAATTTTGGGTTGGCCTTCCAGGAAGAAGCTCCCTCCTTTTCTGAAATAACGGGAAAAACAGGAGAGAAACAAATGGAGAAGGACAAATCTGGGTTCAAACTGAAGAACTCCATTGGTGGCAGGGGGATTGTTTGGGGAATGCTTTTTCCAGAAAAAAAAAAAGCCGGAATTTTCCACTTTGGAATGGTTTTGTCACATCCCTCTCTCTCTTCCCCTGTTGTCGAAACTCTTCCCTAAATTTGATCCGAGCTTGGAGATGTTTCCAATAAAATTATCCCAGGGAACAAAGCTCCAGGATTCCAAAGCTCTACCTCATGCTTTCCTCTGGAATCTTTGGGATGGGATTCCACATTCCCAGAAGCTGCTCCCAGAGCTCCAGGGGATATAAAGAGAGACGTGTCCCTAATGGGAGAAGATTTGCCACCAATGTGGTTTTCCATGAATAAAACACGGAAATCTGAGCAGAGAATTCCAGGGAATTGTGGGCACTGCCAATCCCACTCTGGGCATCCCAGAGTGTTCCCCCCATCCTGACCACTTGTTAAAAATGGGACAAACTGGGAATCCCACCAGTGGGAATGACCAGCACCATATTGCCCGAGCACTTCCAGCACTGGATCGTGGGAAATCCCAATTCCAAATCAGGGGAAACCCCAGATCAGGATCATGGGAAACTGGGCTCAAGTTCCACATCCCAAGTTGGGATCCCGCAGTGGGTTCAGCCCCCAGAAGATTCCCACATTATTCCCTCCATTTTCTCCCAAGTTCCTCTGTCCTAGACTTAAAGAAGGGGGATTTTAGTACAAAAATTCCTGTTCCCAAATTCCATGTTTTCCACGGACACGCTCCAATTACTGCCTTGATAAAAGATAAAATTTTAAGGATAAATCCTTAACTGGGAAGCGAAAAGGAGGGAATGAGGCTGCTTTCCCAATTTCCCAGGAGCATTTTTGGGAGCTGTTTTTCCCTTTCCACACTTTTCACCAGAGCCAACTTTTCCCAATTTTCCTGCCTGGTGACTAATGGAGGTTGAAGGATTTCAGGACAAGATCCCGATGGAGCTGTGAATAGGATCATGGAATGATTTGGGTGGGAAGGATGTTAAATCCCATCCCATTCCACCTCTTCCGTGGGCACTATTCCAGGTTTCTCCAAGCCCTGTCCAACCTGGCCTTGGATACCTCCAAGGATGAGGATTTGGGATGAGCAGGGCCATGTCCACAGGTTTTGGGTTTTTTTGGAATAAGCCAAATTCCTGATTCCCAGCATGATGTGGGACCCACCCCGAGCCTGCCTTGGGATACACCACAAATATCCAACAGCACCAGAAAATCCTTGGGAATAAAAACCCCCAGGAGCCACCAAGGACATGGATAAAGAACAAGATCCATGCCCAATTTGGACATCTTGGATTTAGCTGCTCATCCATCCCTGGAATTGCTCAAAGCCAGGGAAACTGAGGCAGGAAACACCTGGAAGGCAGATTCCTTCTGAGAACTCCAGCTTTTCCAGCCCTGTGGCATCCAGAAATAGGGAAAAGGGAAATTCCAGCCCTTGATATCCCACCAAGGGTTGGGAGACCAGGAAAAGCTCCACCAAACATTCCTGACACCATTCCCAGCTGCTCCAGAGGCAGCATCACTTCCGGATCCATGGATCCCACACACAGCTCTGTCCCAAAGATTCTTTCTCCTGGAGAAGGAACCTGAGGGCTGAGGAGATGGGAATTTTCCAGAAGAATGAAAGCTCCTGTGATGTGTCCATCCTGATCCCTTCCCAAGGGAATGCGGAGATCCCTCAAATTCATTGGAACTGCAACAATTTCGCCCCTCCTTCCATGCTCCCACCAGCACGGATTCAGGATTTGGGATTCCACAATCCCAGTCCAGTAAAATTCCTGCAAACCAGGAGCCAAACTGGGACAAGGAGACCTGGCCATGGAGCAAGGAGGACGGAGCCTCAGGGAATTTTTGCTTTCCCTGGGAAGAGCCCAGCACGGATTTCTCTCCATCGGGAAAGCAAATCCAGCCCCTCATTCCCAAAATAGGGAATGAGGAGGAGTTTGGGGTTGTGCAGGTGAGAAGAGGGAGGGAAAACACACGGAAGCTGGAAAAGGATGGATCCAACCAGATCCAGCCTCACATCGGCACCATCGGATCCATTCACCAGATCCACTGGAGCATGGAAAGAATCCAGGATTCTCCCGGCACGGCCGTGTTTTCCGTACCTGGACAGGGATCAGGGGCTCTTTGTCATCGATGTCGATGAGGACGTCATCCTTGGGCGTGAGGCTGACGTCATCTGCAACCGGAGCGGGGCGGCACTGTGATCCCGGGATTTGGGAATCCCGGAGCCCAGAAACCTTGGGATTGACCTCCAGGAGTGATCCCAGTTTCTCCCAGAATCCACCTCCATGATCCCAAACTCATCCAGACCCTTCCCATTACCCAAAGTTGATATCCATGATCCCAAACTCATCCCAGAGCCTCCCCACCATTCAAAGTTCATCCCCATGATCCCAAACTTATCCCAGACTCTTCCCATCATCCAAAGGTCATCTCTGTGATCCTGAGCTCATCCCAGACCCTTCCGACCATCCAAAGTTGATTTTCCATGATCCCAACATCTCCCAGACACTTCGCATTATCTAAAGTTGATATCCATGATCCCAACTTGCCCCTGACCCTTCCCACTATCCAAAGTTCACCTCCATGATCCCAAACTCATCCCAGACACTTCTCACCATCCAAAGTTCATCTCCATGATCCCAATCCCATCCAGACACTTCCCATTATCCAAGGTTCATCTCCATGATCCCAACCTCATCCAGATTTTTCACACCACCCAAAGCTCATCTCCAAGATCCCAATCCCACAATCCCAATACCATCCAGGGCTCCAAGGAGTCAGGAGAGGGACTTGGGACAAGGACATGGAGTGCCAGGAGAAGGAATGGATTGAATTGAAGGAGGGGAGATTTGGGTGGGATCTTGGGAAGGAATTCCTGCCTGGGAGGGTGGGGAGGGGCTGGGCTGGAATTCCCAGATTTGCTGTGGCTGCCCCTGGATCCCTGGCACTGTCCAAGGCCAGGCTGGACATTGGGGCTTGGATCCACCTGGGACAGCGGGAAGTGTCCCTGCCCATGGATGAGATGGGAATGTGATCACCTTTAAGTCCCCTCCCAACCCAACCATTCCATGACTCCACGAAGGACACAAACCCCGATATTCCCACGGACCTGGCTGCTCCTGGGGCACTCCTGTGTCCTGCTGGAAGGGATCCCAGTAGAATTCCTGGAGGGAGCGGATGGTGCACTGTCCCACCACGGGTCTCCGGCCGAAGGGGCGGTTGTCGATGATCTTCAGGATGATGGGGGGGCTGTAGAGGCTCTCCTTGGGCAGACGCTGCGGGAAGAGGGAAGGGAAGATGGAATGAGGCTGGGAAAGGGAGGGAAGAGGTTCTGCACCAACCCCAAATAACCAAGGGCAGAAGGAACTTCAGCAGAAGATCCGATTTTATGGAATTCTGATGTCCTTCACCAGAAAAAACAATTTTATGATGCCTCCAGGTCCTTCACCACATGATCCATTATGGAATTTTGAGGTCCTGCACCAGAAGAACCAATTTTGTGGAATTTTGAGATCCTGCACCAGATGAACCAATTTTATGGAATTTTGAGATCCTGCACCAGATGAACCAATTTTATGGAATTTTGAGACCCTTTACCAGAAGAACCAGTTTTATGGAATTTTGAGACCCTTCACCAGAAAAACCAATTTCATGGAATTTTGAGGCCCTGCACCAGAAGAACCAATTTTATGGAATTCTGATGTCCTTCACCAGAAAAAACAATTTTATGATGCCTCCAGGACCTTCACCACGTGATCCATTATGGAATTTTGAGGTCCTGCACCAGAAGCACCAATTTTGTGGAATTTTGAGACCCTGCACCAGAAAACCCAATTTCATGGAATTTTGAGGCCCTGCACCAGAAGAACCAATTTTATGGAATTCTGATGTCCTTCACCAGAAAAAACAATTTTATGGAATTTTGAGGCCCTTCACCAGAAAAACCAACTTTATGGAATTTTGAGGTCCTTCACCATAAAATCCATTTTTAAGGGACAGTGAGGTCCTTTGCAAGACACACTTTATGGGACTCGGAGGTTCTTCAGCACAAGATCCAATTTTATGGGATTTTGAGGTCCTTCACCACAAGATCCAATTTTATGGGACCTCCAAGTCCTTCAGCACGAGAGACATTTTTATGGGATGTCCAGACCCTTCAAAGGATCTGTTTTTATGGGACTCTAAGGTTCTTCACAAGATACATTTTTATGGGACTTTGAGGTCCCCCACTACAAGATCAAATTTTATGGGATTTTGAGGTCCTTCACCACAAGATCCAATTTTATGGGACCTCCAGACCCTTTGGATCAAGATCCATTTTTATGGGTCTTTGAGGTCCTTCACAAGACGTATTTTTACAAAACTTCGAGGTCCTTCACCCCAAGATCCATTTTTTGGGATCTCCAAAGCCCTCCACAAGATCCACTTCCTTGGGACTTTGAGGTCCTTCACCAGACCCGTTTTTATGGGATCTTTCAGGTGCTTCTCCGCATTTTTGAGGACCTTCCCTTCCCCCTGCACCACCCCAGTCCCACCGGGACCTCACCACTTCCATGAAGAGCACGCAGACGTCAAAGTTGGGATTCTTCTTGACGTTCTTGATGACGCCGGACTGGACGCGCCGGCCCCCGCACTCCACCAGCAGGCTGGGCGAGGTCACGCTGGCCAGCTGGAAGCTCTTGAGATTCCTCAGCCCCCAGGCCAGGATCTGTGGGATGAGGGGACACCAAATCCTTGAGGTTCCTCATTCCTCAGGATTTGTGGGATGAGGGGACACCAAATCCTCAGCCAAATCCTTGAGGTTCCTCAGACCCCAGGCCAGGATCTGTGAGATGAGGGGACACCAAATCCTTGAGGTTCCTCATTCCTCGGGATTTGTGGGCTGAGGGGACACCAAATCCTTGAGGTTCCTCATTCCTCGGGATTTGTGGGCTGAGGGGACACCAAATCCTGAGCCAAATCCTTGAGATTCCTCAGACCCCAGGCCAGGATCTGTGGGATGAGGGGACACCAAATCCTCAGCCAAATCCTTGAGGTTCCTCACTCCTCAAGATCTGTGGGATGAGGGGACATCAAATCCTGAGCTAAATCCATCAGGTTCCTCAACCCCCAGGATCTGTGGGATGAGGGGACATCAAATCCTGAGCCAAATCCTTGAGGTTCCTCACTCCTCAAGATCTGTGGGATGAGGGGACATCAAATCCTGAGCTAAATCCATCAGGTTCCTCAACCCCCAGGATCTGTGGGATGAGGGGACATCAAATCCTGAGCCAAATCCTTGAGGTTCCTCATTCCTCAGGATCTGTGGGATGAGGGGACACCAAATCCTGAGCCAAATCCTTGAGGTTCCTCATTCCTCAGGATCTGTAGGATGAGGGGACACCAAATCCTGAGGCAAACTTCTGCTTCCAAGATTCCATGGAGCTCCTCAGCACTGGAGGAGAACCTGGAGGTTGAACCATGTGGGACAAGCAGTGGTGGGAATTATGGAATCCTTGAGGTTGGAAAAGCCCTCCAGGGTCATCGCATTCAGCCTGTGACCGATCCCCACCTCGGCACTAGGAATTCCTTGGACACCTCCAGGGATGTGGATTCCAAATTTCCCTGGGCACTTCCAATGCCTGACCACCCTTCCCATGAGGAAATTCCTCTTGATTTCCAAATTGAGCTTCATCCTTATCCCAACCCTTGTTCCCTGAACTTCATCCTTATCCCATCTCTCAATGCCTGAATTTCATCCTTATCCCATCCCTCATTCCCTGAACTTCATCCTTATCCCATCTCTCAATGCCTGAATTTCATCCTTATCCCATCCCTCATTCCCTGAACTTCATCCTTATCCCATCCCTCATTCCCTGGCAGCAGACCCCAACACCCCCAGCTCCACCTTCCTGCCAAGGAATTGTGAGGAGCCAGAAGTTCCCCCTGGAGCCTTCTTTTTTTTTTTTGGAATCCCACCCCAGAATCCACCTGGGATGCCATTCCCGGCTCTCATTCCCGGATCCGTCGCTCACCTCGATGGCCGTGCGCTGCAGGACGGGTTTGATTCCCTGCGGGACCATGTAGACATTGGGCTCCCGCTGTGGCGGCGGATAGGGAAGGTCGGAATCCGCAGACTGTGGGAGCGGAGAGGGAAAGGAAAACATCAGGAAGCACCAGGATGGGACATCAAACCCCTTTCCATGTTGGATCCACCAGGAATCTCCATCTTTGCCAAACTCATCTTTCCCAGGAAATCCAGGACAGCCAAAGGAGAGAGATGAGGAATGGCAGGATGGAGGTGCTGGAAAACTGGTTTTTATCTCTTTAATCCATCCTGGAGAAGATCCAACATTCCTGAGCTTTTCCCAGGAAAATACAAGGGATCTACCCTCCAAGGTTCAATCACTTTTAGGGAGTGATGGGATGGAACCACCTCTATCCCATCCCGGGATTGTGGCGGGATGAGGAAAGGGATGAAGCAGCAGCAGCGGGTTCGTAGTTGGGCGATTCCCAAAAAAATTTAGTGGGAGCAGCACCATGGGATGGGGGATTGGCATCACCTCTGCATCTGGGAAGGGGCTGTGGTTCATCCCACACTTCATGGATAATCCAGAAATCCATGGGATAGGACACAGGTGAAACTACCTGGGAAGTCCATTGGGATCATCCCAAATCTGGGAGACAGAATCCCCAATTTGCCTTCCCAGAGGAGGAAAGCTGGAGACAGAATTCTTCCCCTTTTCTTTTCCTGCATCCCCCAGAGACCCCAGAAAGGCTGGAATGAAAGTAAAACCTCTGGAAATCTGTCCCAGGAACATGGAATTCTCTCCCAGCTGGAATTTTATTGGATTCAATGGCACGTGGGTGTATTTTAATTACGGGATTGGGTGAGGAATTGGCTCTCCAAAGGGATTTTCCACATGTAATCATGGAATGGTTGGGGTCGGAAAGGACCTCAAGGATCAGATCGTCCAATTCCAATCCCCCTTCCCATAAAATTGCAGGCTTTAACTTTCCTTGGGAATTGCTGGTTCCTGAGTCCAGCTGCTCGTTAGCCAAAGGTTTTCGGGAATTCCATGTGGGAGAAGGTGCTTGGCATTCCCACATGGAGCAGCCATTCTTCCATCCCATGATCCACATGCTCCCAGCACTGGTTAGTGCTGGCAGGGAATAGGAATTTTATCTGGGATAACTGGAAGGAGAAGGGAGAACTGCAGAGAATTCCCACATTCCCTGGGTTACCTGTGGAACTCTAATTCCCAAAGAAAAACTCCTTTCAGGCTGTTCAGGCCCAAAATCGTGGAATGGTTTGGGTTGGAAGGGATTTTAGTGATCAGTCCTTCGGCAAATCCAAGGGGAAATCCTTGGGGAAGAGCTCCTGCCCCACCCATCCTCTCCAGGATCAACTTGGATTTCAACCCTGCATCATTCCAGGGTTTTTTAGCTCCTTCCTGCTGCTCTCCCAGTGGTTTCCCAGGTGTTCTCCTGGATTCCAGCCGAATGCCGGAGAATGGAATGTTCTACTGGATGGACAGGAATGAGCAGGGAATGTCGGGGATGAGGCAGGAGCAGGGAGGGATCGGGATGGGAGTGGGGAAAAAGCAATTCCCAGACAAAGCTGCCTGGAGGGAGGAAAATCCATTAAAATCCTGCTGGGAGCCAGGATGGATTGAACAAGAATAAATCCGAGGGAATCCAGACGGCAGGGAGCTCTGGAGACCATGGATTCTAACCCGGATTTGGATCCAGGATGAGTGAAAATCAACATGGATGACGCCAAAAAAAAAAGGCTGGAAAAGATTCCCAGTTTACATGGAAGCTGGGATGTGATCCAAAGATAAATCCCAGAGTTTGGAGGGAATTTAGCCCCCAAAAGGCCATTCCCAAGAAAAAAAAGGGTACGGATGGAGCCAGCCTGGTCCTTCAGGAGCATCCATGAGGCACCGGAGACTCCGGCTGGCACCAATCCTTGGGATGCAGCCTCAGGAATTTTGTCAGGATGGGGTTCCTGCAATCCTGCTCAACCTGAAAGGCTCTGCTGGGATTTTCTTGGATTCTGGGAAAAGGGAAGGAAAGGGAAGAGAGTGATACCCATTGGAGGAGCCCCTCAGAGAACAAGGCAGGCATGCAGAGCTGTGGAATGCCCCATCCCGGAATTCCGGCAGTGGGAAGAAATGGAGGAAAAAGAGGAGAGAGATGATTATGGACACACGAAACAGCGGGATGAGCTCCCGAGGAAAGGCGGCTTGGGTAGGAAAAAATCTTGGAAAAACATGTTTATCCCATCCAATCCAAGCTTTCCTGGGAATATGGTTCAGGTCTTTCTTAGCTTGTCTCCCAGATGTTGGAATAATGGCTCCGAGGGCCACCGCAACATTCCAAGAGTTGTTCCCTTTCCCTGCCTGCAGTTTTCCAAGTTCCCAACTCCACCTCTTGGTTCAGCCTGGGATCAGCTCCACAGGATGCACGAGGATAAAGTCTTGGGACACTGGGTGTGGAATCAGAATCATGGGAATGATGGAATCATGGAATAGTTCCCGTTGGAAAACTCATCCCATTCCATGGGCGGGGAACCTCCCATTATCCCAAGCCCCATTCAACCTTTCCCTGAACTTTTCCCGGGATGAGGGACGAAAATTTCCTTTGGAACAACTGGAACAGTCCAGCACATCCTCGACTCATGGCAAATTCCCTACGGAATGTTTGGAATTGGGATTTCCCAAGGGCAGCCCAGCATTCTGGCTCTGGCACGCCCGGATTGAAAGGTTGGGACAACTCATTCCAGATGGCAAATGGATCCCAACATTCCTGGCCACGGGGAAAAGCCTATCCAGCCGGGGGTCACTCCTATTCCCAAAATCCTGGTGTTCCTGGCTTGATCTATCTGGGAAAAAGAGGATTTCCCAAGGAAGGAAATTTGAACAATTCCAAGATGAAAACCAAGGAATTCCCAAAGACTCACCTCATCCAGGCTGGAGGAGAGATCGCTCTGGGAAAGAGGAGAGGACGGAATTAGAGGAATTCTCATCCCTAAGCCCATCCCAAGGTTTATAATTGGAGCTGACAAGCAAAGGGAATCATGGAACGGTTTGGGCAGGAAAAATCCTTAAATCCCATCCTGTCCCACCCCCTTCCCCTATTTCAGCTGGATCCAACCTGGCCTTGGACACTCCCAGGGATCCAGGGGCAGCCACAGCAAATCTGGGAATTCCAGCCCAGGCAGGAATTCCTTCCCAAGATCCCAGCCCAATCTCCCCTTTCCCAGTGGAAGCCATTCCCTGTCCCTCCATCCCTTGTCCCCAATTCCAGCTCTCCTGGAGCCCCTTTAGGAACCCTGAGGATTCCCTGGATTTTTCCCTTTTCCAGGTGAATAATCCCAGCATTCCCAGCCTGGCTCCAGAGCCTTTGGAGCATCTCCATGGGATCCTGTGGATCCTGGAATGTGATAAATTTGCCCTGTCAGGAAGGAGCTGCCCCATTCCCAGCTGGGGAAAAGCAGGATCTCCATGTGGAAATTCCTTCATCCTAAAAGAATTCCCTAGGACAGGATAGAGGGACTGCTGGAAACAGGCTCCAAATCCCTGAGAAAGCTGGGAATGGTGCTGGATTTGCAAGGAGGAGTCGGGAATTACCTCAAATCCAGGGATGTGATGCACAGCCGGCTGCAGGGAGAGAACACAATTCCCATTAACATTCCCGGTGTTAATTCCTTTTTTTCCAGCAGGGAAACTTCAGCCTCTTCCATTCCTAGCTCTAAAAGCCCTGGACTCTCATCCAGCCAGGAAGCACCAAATCCACCCCGATGATTCCCACTGGGATCAAACAGCTCCTCTGGGAGCACATCCCATTCCAAGGCCTTTCCAAGGCTTTTCCCACCCGGTTCTGAGGGAATGAGAAGGAGGAAGAGGCCACGTGTGGATATCTGGGGCCTTGTCCTGGTGTTTGGCCTGGGATTTCCAGGGAAGAGGGAATTGTGGGATTCCCATTCCCCGATAAACCTTGGGGCTGGGAAAGAAGAATTGGATACAGGGACTGAACTTCCCAATCCATTCCCTTTTCCTGGCACATCCAGGATGCAGCCATTGGAAAAGCTGGAGTGGCTTCAGCTTCCTAAATCTCCTCCAGAAACAATTCCAAGGAAAGGGCAGCATTCCTTAGGGATTTGGCAATTCCCAGCTCCCTTGATATCCCTGAGACCCCCCAGAACCTGTCTGAGGAGAGAAGGATCCATCCAGCCCATCCCACCTGGAATTCTGCAGTTTTCCATCAGGCCAACCCTAAACCCACCTGGAAAACCTCATCCTACGGAATTATCCCTCAAAAAGGGACAAATCCCTCCGGCTCTTCCGAGGCACCAACGGATGGATTAAACCCAACACCTGGAAAAGCTGGATCCTGGGGAAGAACTGGAATTCCAGAGCATTCCAGTCTCAGGGATGGATCTCACCTTTTCCCTCTGGATCAGCTCGAAGGCAGCCAGGAGCTCACCGACATTCCGGCCGGATTTGAGGACGGGATACCAGGAAAGCCGGGGCGAGCGCTCCAGGCTGGGCCGGCAGATGCAGCGCCCCATGAATTCATCCGCGCCCTAGGAAGGGAATTCCAGGGAATTGGAAGCCATGGGAATTGGGATCATCCTCCCCATCCTTTTTCCCAGAGAAATCCATCACCCCCCCCACCCCCAGCCAAAAATCAGGAACAAGGGATGATCCCATTATGGGATCAGGGCAGGAAAATGAATGGATTGGTGCCCACAGAGCCTCCCATTTTCCAACTCCTCCCTGAAATTCCTAAAGATGGAAAAACACTTTTTTAGGAATTTTGGCTTAGGAGCTGGAATTCCTATCCCAGGTTTTCCAGTGCTTTCAGCATCTCCTAAAAATCCCATTCCCTGCTCTGCACTGGGATCTTTGGAATCTTTCCTGCTTCCTGCTGGGAAGGAGCAGGAGAGAGGGAAAAAGATTCCTGAGATATTCCCAAGCCCTTCCTAAGGTGTATTCCAAGTGTTTTTCAACAGAATTCCCTCCTGCACTTGGTTTTTCCAGGTGTTTTTTTTTTTTTAATCAGCCCAGTTTTTCTGGGAAAAACCTCAAGTTCCTGCCACCAATCCCCCAAAATTCCATCATTCCCAAGCCCTTTGTACACAGCAAACAACAGAGGGTGTTTCCCTACTTCCATGACTACTTCCAACTTTATCCCAAGTTTTTTTCCATGAGGAAACTCCATTAATTTTCCCACTTTAAATGACAGTGAGGCAGCAGAACGAATGGGATCTCAAGGACTCCACAGGATTTTCCCCTGGAATTTTCCCCTCTGGAATGTCCACCCCAAAGCCTGCACCACCCCAGAGATGCCTGGACGTCACATTCCAGAGGCTGGGAATTCCCGTCGGGAGTTGCCACACTCACATAGGTGTCGTGGTCATAGATTTCCACCAGGATGTTGGGAGGGGACTCGGTCACATCCCGAGAATTCCCGAAGATCTCGATCTCGTAGAAGATCAGGGTCTGATCCCAGGTGGGATTCAGGGTGTTCTTCTCCACCACCGTCTTCTGGCTCTGGTGCAGGAAGGACACGATGGCGTAGGGATCTGTGGGAATGGGATTCAAGGAATGGGATGGATCCCAGCTCCGGCTCTTCACACCATTCCAAGCTCCATCCAGAACCACCTCCCAAAGAATTTGGGAATTCTCGGCTCACTCCATCTCATCCTGAGGTCCCTCAGGTCTTGCTTGAGGACAAAGGAGCTGTCCAGTCTATCCCACCTGGAATTCAGCATTCCAAGCCCAAACTGTCTGGTTTTCCAGGGGGTTTTCCAGCTGGAAAGGCTCAGTCTGAGAGTTGGGATTGTTCTAAAGATCCAGGGAAGTCTTGGAGCCACTTCCAGGGCCTGCAGGGGCTCCAGGAGAGCTGGAGAGGGACTGGGGACAAGGCATGGAGGGACAGGACACAGGGAATGGCTTCCACTGGGAAAGGGGAGGTTGGGCTGGGATCTTGGGAAGGAATTCCTGCCTGGGAGGGTGGGGAGTATCCCACACATCCCTTTATGCAAATTCCAGGAACACCCCACACATCCCTGGGAGCTTTAATGAGAGTCAAAGAATGCAGCTCCCAGGATTATCCCACAAATCCCTGGATGCAGATCCCAAGATTACACCACACCCCCCCGAGATGCAGCTCCCAGGAACATCCCACATTCCTGGATTCAGATCCCAGAGCCATCCCACATTCTTGGATTCAGATCCCAGGACAATCCCACAAACCACTGGATTCAGATCCCAGGAAAATCTCACATTCCTGGATTCAGATCCCAGAGCCATCCCACATTCTTGGATTCAGATCCCAGGACAATCCCACAAACCACTGGATTCAGATCCCAGGAAAATCTCACATTCCTGGATTCAGATCCCAGGATTCCCTGGAAGCAGGCCAGCTGATCCCAGCAGCATTCCCTCTTTTCCAAGGAATTGGGGCATCAGGGCTTGGATTTCCCCCTCTATCCACGCTTAACAAACCAGGACCACTTGGGCATTCCCAACAACCCTCTCTGGGAAAAGCCTTTCCCACTTTTCCTCAGCCAAATCCATTACAATAAACAAAACCCCCTGGATTTGGAGTTGCCTTTCCCTTTTTTTTTCCCCCATTTTTCCCTCCCTTCTCCTCCTTTTTTTTTTTTTTTTTTTCATGGAAGCCTCTCTAAAGCCCCTTTGTTGGGAGCAGGGAATGTTTATTTTTCCAACTGCCGAGCCCCTTTAATGAACTCCTTTATTCCCGGCAGCGGGAATCACAATCCCACATTGTGGAACGTTGCTGCTCGTGTTGTCCTTGGCCGGGATTTTTCCAAAGGAAAACGATTCCGGACTCCCCTCCCAGGCCATGAGCTCACCTCGCTCCCACCTCCTCATCCCGACAAGGAGCCTTTTGTGGGAATTCCAGGTGGGAGCAGGCACTAGGGGAATTTTTTTTTGGATGCTCTGGGGTGTTTATTTCCAAAAATCACATTATTCCAACTACTGGGAAAAGCAGGATTCCCTTGGGATCAAGGTTCAGCTGCTCCCCCAGTTTTGGTTTCATCCCTGTTTCCCATTATTTTCAGGATGTGTTTAAATCCCAGAATGTGGAGGGAAATCCCACTCAGATCCCTCTGGAAGTTCTCATGGGAATCGAGCAGGGATAGCCCTGGAAGGACGTGGGATTTCTCCCACCAGTGGATTCTTTTCCTGGGATTTGGGACATTCCACATTATCCCAGTTCTGATCCAGAGGAGGTGACATTCCCTTTTCCCAGTTTTCCAGCTCTGAAGCATTAATGGGAATACCTGGCTGGGATGGCCCAACCTCCAGGGATGAGGATGTGGGATTTTCCAGATAATTCCAGGCATTCCGTCCCCCCCTCAACCACATTCCAAAGGGATGTTCCACCTGCATCCAAGCACCTCCAGTATGGAAATCCCATGGATAAAAGGATTTCTCCTATTCCAACTTCTTTCCTATCCCAAAAAAAAAAACCAGCGCGGGAGGTCCCAGCCACACCAGCACAATCCTGGGAATTTCAGAAATCCCTGGAGGTTTACTGGGAATGAGTGGAGCAGCAGGATGTGGAAAACTCCTCCAAAAAGGCCAGCCGCTGTTTTCCACCTGGATTCCCTTTTTTCCAGGGAAATCCCCTTCCTAAATCCCAAACCCCAGGGACTGCTGCTCCCCAGCTGGGAGAAGAGGAATGCTAAGGAATTACGGAATCATGGAATCCCAGACTGGTTTGGGATGGAAGGGACCTTAGGGATCATCCAGATCCAACCCCATGGGCTGGGAACTTTCCACTGGATCAAATCCAACAAGGAATTTCCTGAGGATGCTGGAGAAGAAGGGGCTGGACTGTGCCAAGGTCCTGATTAAATCCTGTCACCCTCTGGAATTTTCCCTGGGCACATCCCATGGAAGTTTCTCCCTGTGCTCCATCATATCCAGCCTGGTGAAGGGAAAGCTCCAGAGATTCCTTGGAGCACATTCCAGAGCCTAAAAGGGCTCCAGGAGAGCTGGAATTTGGGACAAGGCATGGAGGGACAGGACACAGGGAATGGCTTCCACTGGGAAAGGGGAGATTGGGCTGGGATCTTGGGAAGGAATTCCTGCCTGGGCTGGAATTCCCAGATTTGCTGGGGCTGCCCCTGGATCTCTGGCAGTGTCCAAGGCCGGGTTGGATCCACCTGGGACAGTGGGAGGTGTCCCTGCCCATGGGATGTCCCTCTGCTCCCGGAATTCCATCCCGGTGCAGATCCAGACTCACCGGAGAAGCTGTCCTTGTCCATGGCCATCAGATCCCGTGCCTGGTACAGGTAACAGCGCAGGTGGAATCTGTTCCCGGCTGCCAGAAGAACAGGAAACATGGAGAAGATCCCAGGGATGGCATTCCATCATTCCCAGTCTCCCATCTGAGAGAATCCCAGCTTAATCCCCCCAGGATATCCCGAGCACCAATCCCAAAGCCTGTGGATGTTCCCATAAGCACCGTCCTCCACTCCACCCTTTTCCCATTTTTCATTTTCCTTCTTTTTCTGGGAAAATGATGGGAAATGCCTTTCCCGCTCCCCTGGGATCCTTACAGTCAAAAATGCAGGAGATCGTGGGTCTGTTCACTCCGAAACTCAGGGTGGACGCGGATTTTCCGTCGGATTTTCCATCGTCGCTCTTGTCATCTGTCACTCCTCCCTGCGAGGAAAACAATGGAAAGTTGGGAATGCCGGGATCACCTCCAGAGCTGGGATTCCCCATGGGATGGAATTCTCCGGGGTGTCCAAGAGGAGTCTGGGCTTCCAGCGTTCCCTGGAATCCTAAAATTTAGAATTTTTTAGAATTTAAAATTTGGAAAAGCTCTTGGACATTCCCGAGTTCTCCTAATTCCCCATTGGCATTAGAGTGTTTGTGGGAAAAGGAACCATTTCCAAGGCTAAGAATTCCCATCTAGAGATCCCATGGGGAAAAAGGGGAATAGGAACAATCCTGCTGGGAGCTCTGGAGGTGGGAGGCAGCTGGGATCCCCTAAGACGGGAGCAGCTCATGGAAAACACCACGGAGCTGCTTTTATCCCAAAGGGATCAACTCTGGATTGGAGAGAAAGACAGAGCAAGGAATAAGGGGGAAAAAGCCAAACAGGAGAGGAAAAAAATTCCATAAAAACACTGAATGGGAGCTTTGTGCTGCTTTGGCTCTTGTGGAATCATTGGGAAAGAGGCAGATTGGGAAATCCAGAGTGTGGAGAAAGTCAGGAACAAACAGGGCGGAAAACGGGAAGCAGATAACGAGGGGCCAATAATGAGTGGCTGATAACATTCCCAGGTGGAAATTTGGGAATGGGAGAAGCTGTTCCCTACCAGAGCCCCTTCCAAGGCGAAGACGGCGGCGGGGCCAGTGCGTTCCAGAGGCTCCATCCGGCGTCTCCAGCGGCGGCGGCGGAAGGAGTCGGAGCGGCGCTGCTGGAGGTGGAAGCGCCAGCCGAAGAGGGAAGCGTATTCCCAACCATCCCCATCCAGCTCCTCCTGCTTGTGCTGCCAGACAGGGATCACAGGGATCAGGTTTTTCCAGGATTGACCCAAAAGCTGGATTCAGGTTTTTTGGGATGTTGTTGGATACGGCTGCTCCACCCCAGGTTTTCACTGTGTCTCCCCCAGGTTGGAGTCATGGAATGGAGTAATGGAATTGCTCAGAGAATCATAGGAATATTCAGGTTGGGAAAGATCTCCGAGGTCGTTTGGTTGAGGTTGGGAAAGGCTCTGGAGATCATCGTGGAATGGTTTGGGATAGAAGAGACTTTAAAGCTCCACCACTTCCAGGGACAACTCCCACTGTCCCAGCTGGATCCAACCTGGCCTTGGACACTCCCAGGGATCCAGGAGCAGCCACAGCAAATCTGGGAATTCCAGCCCAGGCAGGAATTCCTTCCCAAGATCCCAGCCCAATCTCCCCTTTCCCAGTGGAAGCCATTCCCTGTGTCCTGTCCCTCCATGCCTTGTCCCCAGTCCCTCTCCAGCTCTCCTGGAGCCCCTGCAGGGACTCTGAGGATTCCCTGGAATTCTCTCTTCTCCAGGGGAACATTCCCAGCCCTCCCAGCCTGGCTCCAGAATCCTGGAATGGTTTGAGTGAGAAAGGTCTTTAAATCCTGTCCTATTCCACCCCATCCATGGCAGGGACACCTCCCACTATCCCACATTGTTCCAAGCCCCAGTGTCCATCCTGGCCTTGGACACTTCCAGGATGGAGCAGGATTCTCCCAATTCAACCACTCACACTGCTGGATCCACCCCTGGGAATTCAGCCCTTCACCAATCCCTGGGATGAATCCCACTTGGACTGGGATTACTGGACTGGGACCAGACCCTGTGGAGCTCCAGCAGCTCCACATTCCTCTTTTTCCCACCTCCCATCCCGCTTTTCCCTTTGCCATCATCCCAACCTTCCCCATGGCTCTACCACCTCTGGAATTTCTCCCTGGATCATCCACCCCAAGCCCTGGAAGGTTTTTCTCCCTGTGACACCCACAGCAAATGGGGTGACAGTGGCCACAACTATCCCGAAAAATTTCTGGGAAGGGAGACAAGTGGCCCTGGGGAAGTGGCAGGGGGAGGGAGGAGTAGAAGTGGCATTCCCAGGACAATGGCACCATCTAGAGGGAAGCGGGATAGGGACAGGCTGGGGATATCGGCCCTCCCCCATTTCCCACACTCTGGGATTTTCCTGAATGTCCCCATCCCACTCAATCCCTCCGGAATACTCTCCACCCCGGGAATGTGGCGGGAAACCGGGATGAACCCCACCCCAATCTCCAAGGAAAAGCAGATCCTGCCAAAGCCAGGCACCCACCCGGAGGGACAGGGCCACATCCCGACCCCTTGGCACCTTTTCCCACCTTTCTCATGGCTTCCATGTGCTCCAGGTCGCGCCGGCGGAGCCGCACCCAGCGCCGGCGCCGGTGCGTGTGGAACATCTTCTCCGCCGGCACCCAGGCCTTGGGCTTGCGCTCCGGCGGGATCGTGATCCCATATTCCCAGCCTTGGGAAGAAGGGAATACCCTGAGGTGGAAGAGCCTCTCCCACCCCAACCTTGGCTCCCACCAGGAATTTCCAACATTGAAGGCATGGCTGAATCCAGCAAGATTTCCCAGTTGGATTTCCCTCCTTACGGCACAATCCATCCCTCTGGAATGCCCAGGGATGGATCCGTGGTGTCCTTGGCTCCAAATCCCATCCCGAGGACTCTTTCCTCCCTCCTTCCAGCCATTCCAACCCCCTGGACCATCCCAGCACTCTCCAGTTCAGTCTTTTCTGTTTCTTTTCCACCAGGATCTTCCCAGATTATCCCAGGTCTGCCTTTGGGAATTCCCATCCCACATCTCCAAGCTGCGGGAGAAGGATCCCCCAGAGCCTGATCCCTTCTCCCGATCCAGTTCCCACAGCTGTGGGAATGTTTTCATCCATAGACCATGGAAAGAAATCCCAAAATTCCCAAATCCCGGATTCCAAAATTCCAGCATCCCAAAATTCCCAAATCCCGGACCCCAAAACTCCATCTTTGGTACCTTTCTCATCCACAGCCCTGTTGAGATCCGTGTCCCATTCCACATCTTCCCACTTCCAGCCTGGAGGACACTCGATCTCATCCTTGGGCAGGACCTTCTCCCCGTTCTGTGGGACACAGGGAATTTTCACTCAAACCAATCCCTAGATTTCCCCTGGGATTCCAGCCTGGCTCCCAGAATTCCCAGTTTTCCCTCACCACGTCCGTGTAGGAATCAGTCATGTGGATCCACTGCCCCCCGGGAAGCCGGACCTGGTTCTCGAACACCTCCTCCACAAAGCTCAGGTGTCCGGCATCCACGTCGTGCAACAACCTGAATCCCAGGAATACCCGAAAATCAGGGATTCTCCACCCCACCTTCCTCCTGCATCATCATCAGCGCTCCCAAATTTCTCCCACCCCTCCAAGCAAAATTTCCCCTCAGGAAAAACCAGGATGAAAATCCCATCCCAAAGCTCCTCAGTTCTGAAGCATCCCAAGATTTGGATGAGGAGGAATCACAGATAAGGAACCCCAGGGGCATCCCAGATTTTGCCACTGGATTTTTGCAGAAATCCTGGGAATTCCCAGCAGAAAAGCCCCACTCACGTCTTTTCTGGGCAGACGAACCAATCACCAGCCCAGGTCCATCCCGCGGAAGGCCGGAAGCTGTCCTTGGGAAGCTTGATCCGGCCGGTGACATCGGAATATTTGGGATAAGTGAGGCCAGTGGTGCCCCAGTTCCCCACCAGCGCCAGCTTGGTCTGGTTCTCGTACTGGGAGAGCCAAAAAAAGATGGATTTGGGGTCGGAATAACAGACTAATCCCATAGAATACCTTTGTCCCTGCAGAGGGACAAACCTCATGGGAAACCCAACCCATTCCACAGCATCCCAATTTTCCCATTGTGAGGGACAACGCAGCTCCATGGCTCATTCCCAACTTTCCCCCTCAGCATTCCAGGCTGAGCTGGTGGAAACAGCTCCTCCTTCCCACCGTTTTTTGGGAACAATGAGGATTTAGGTTCAGCCCACCCCCTTTTCCCGGCAGGATGGTGATCCCTTGGGAATGCTCACGGTTTCAGCGAAGACGGAGAGTTTTCCCTCGGCGAATTGGTTGAATTCCTTCTCATCCACAGCCAATCCAAACCAGAGCCTCACCCGGATCTGTGCCGGGATCCGCGGCCCCATCACCTCCTCCTGAGGGTACTGCCAAGGAAAAGTTCCCCAGGAAAGGATTATTGGGAATTCTCGGAGGCTGGAAGGGTGGGAATGAAGATCCCTGGATGGGGCAGGTGGGACATGGAGCAGTTGGGATAACGTCAGGAGTTTGTGGAGCGCTTTGGGATCATGGAATTGAGGTTGGAAAAGACCTTCAGGTTCATCCCAACCATCAACATCCCTAAAATGTGTCCCCAGCCGACCTAGAGGAGCTTCAAAATTCCAGTGGTCCTGGACAGGATCAGGGATAGGATCAGGGGCAAGGACAAGGTCATGGAAAGGTCAGGGACAGGGACATGGACAGGGACAAGGTCAGGAACAGGGAAAAGGACAAGGTCAAGGACAGGACAAGAACAGGGATGGAGAGAGGGACAAGGACACAGACAAGGTAAAGGACAGGGACAGGGACAGGGTCAGGGTCAAGGTCAGGGAAAAGGACAAGGACATGGACAGGGAGAAAGTTGGGGACAGGGACAAGGACAAGGTCAAGGACAAGGACAAGGTCAAGGACAAGGACAGGTTCAGGGGCAAGTTCAGGGACAGGGACACAGACAAGGACAAGGATAGGGACATGGACAGGGATAGGGATAGGGACATGGACAAAGTCAGGGACAAGGAGAAGATCAGGGACAAGGACAGGGACAAGGACAGGGACAGGAAAAAAGACAAAGTCAAGGACAGAGACAAGGACAGGGAGAGGGACAAGATCAGCAACAAGGACAGGGACAGGGACATGGACAAGCTCAAGGACAAGGACAGGGTCAGGGAAAAGGACAAAGTCAAGGACAAGGACGAGGACAGGGACAAAGACAGGGACAAGTTCAGGGACATGGACAGGGTCAGGGACAAGGTCATGGAAAAGGACAAGGTCAGTGAGAGGAACCAGGTCACAGAAAGGTCAGGGACAGGGACATGGACAAGGACATGGAAAAGGACAGGGACAGGAACGAGGACAAGGTCAGGGAAAAGAACAAGGACAGGCTGAGGGAGAAGGAGAAGGACAGGGACAGGGACATGGACAAGGTCAGGGACACCCAACCCAACCCACACATTCAGCAAAACCAGGAATAATCTCCAGGAATTTTTTCTCACAGCCCTTTTCCCTCTCTCCCAGTTGCTTTTTCCCACTCTGAGCGCTGCTGGTTTTCCATCTAAAAATCACGGATAAGGAAAAATCCCAATTNGACAGGGACAGGGACATGGACAGGGTCATGGAAAAGGACAAGGTCAGTGAGAGGAACCAGGTCACAGAAAGGTCAGGGACAGGGACATGGACAAGGACATGGAAAAGGACAGGGACAGGAACGAGGACAAGGTCAGGGAAAAGAACAAGGACAGGCAGAAGGAGAAGGAGAAGGACAGGGACAGGGACATGGACAAGGTCAGGGACACCCAACCCAACCCACACATTCAGCAAAACCAGGAATAATCTCCAGGAATTTTTTCTCACAGCCCTTTTCCCTCTCTCCCAGTTGCTTTTTCCCACTCTGAGCGCTGCTGGTTTTCCATCTAAAAATCACGGATAAGGAAAAATCCCAATTTAGAGATTTGAGTTCATTTTTTGTGCCAGCTGGGTTCGGGAATTGGGATTTTATTCCTTTTTTTTTT
>VWZS01010682.1:139371-154370 GCA_013397075.1 Rhabdornis inornatus
GCCTGGGAGAGGAGTCAGCAGCCAAAATTTTCTGGAGTGGCAAAGGGTCAGGAATGTGTGAAAATATTAAAAAATAAAATTTAAAAAAAAAAAATTTCCTAAAAAAAGCACAAACTGGGAAAAATCTTCCCTGCCTTAGAGCTGCAGGATAGAGGGAGATATCCAGGGAATCTGCTGCAGATCCATGGAGGAGGAGCTGGACTCCACCAGAAACACAACCTGGAATTTTTCCTACAGTTTCAGCCAGGTGGAATTCTAAAAGAAGCTGTGGCTGCCCCTGGATCCCTGGAAGTGTCCAAGGCCAGGTTGGACAGACTTGGATCCACCTGGGATAGCGGGAGGTGTCCCTGCCCATGGATGGGGTGGAATTGTTGGGATTTAAGATCTCTCCCGACCACAAACCTTTCCACAATTCCATGAAACTGGGGCTGAACGCTGTGTTGGGATTTGAGCTTTCCCTGCTGAATTTGCCATCTTTTTTTTCTATTATTTTTAGTGGAAAAGCTGTTTGGAAGATCAAGATTCCACCTTGGGCACGCTTCCAAAGGTACCTTGAGGAAGATGGTCTGGAGCTTCCCACAGTTCCGGCCGCAGCAGTTGGAGATGTTCCGGGAATACAGGACCTGGTGGGCCGGGACACGGGCGTAGGCCACGCGTTTGTCCCCCTGGAGCATCCAGATGACAATGTCTGGGAGGCTGTTCTGGGGCTGGAAAACAGAAATCCATAAAATCCCATTGGGAGGGATCCACCAGCACAGCCCAGAACGGGATCGTGAAATCGTGGAATGGTTTGGGATGAGAGGGATCTTAAATCCCATCCTGTTCCATGGGCAGGGACAACTTCCATCATCCCAGATGGATCCAGTCTGGCCTTGGGCACTGCCAGGGATCCAGGGGCAGCCCCAGCAAATCTGGGAATTCCAGCCCAGGCAGCAATTCCTTCCCAAGATCCCAGCCCAATCTCCCCTTTCCCAGTGGAAGCCATTCCCTGTGTCCTGTCCCTCCATGCCTTGTCCCCAGTCCCACTCCAGCTCTCCTGGAGTCCCTGCAGGAACTCTGAGGATTTCCTGGAATTTTCCCTTCTCCAGGGGAACATTCCCAGCATTCCCGGCTTGGCTCCATGGCAGAGGTGCAGAATTCCCCCTTTTCCTGCTGTGGGATCAGCCCGGAGCATGTGGAGCTTCCCACCCACCCACATTCCAAGTCCTTCTCCTAGGGCTGCTCCCTATCCATGAGTTGACCTCAACTCCTCCACAAGCCAGACCAACCTCAACCATGAGAGACAAACGTGACGCCATGGGACAATCCATGGATTTGGGAGCCGGGATGGAACATCCCCCCCCACCGCTTCCCACAAAGCCCACGATGGGAAAACCAGGAAGAGTCACCTCCTCCGCCATGGCCTGGAGCCGGCAGAGCCAATCCTCCGCCTGATCCAGGATTTGGGAAAGGCCGGAATTCTCGTGCTTGAGCCTCAGGGCCACCTTCAGGATCTGCTCCAGGTGGGTGCTCCGGAAGCGGAACAGGTTCTGATCCAGGTGGGTGCTGGACGCCTTCGCCAGGACATCGGGAAGCTTCAGGCTGCAGGGATAGGCAGGAATCAGGGGCAGGGTTGGATTGGGATGGACCCGGAAGGTCGTTAAGGGTTGTTAATTGTCACTAATCGTCATTAATGGTTATTAATGGTCACCATCTTTAATGGTCACTAATGGTCACCAGTCACCATTAATGGTCATTAATAGTCATTAATGGTCACTAATGGTCACCAATTATCATCAATGGTTGGTAATGTTTGTTAATGATCATTAATGCTCATTAATGGTCACCAGTGATTGTTAAGAGTGATTAATGGCCATTAATGGTCACCAATCATCATTAATGGTCACTAATGGTCACCAATTATCATTAATGGCCATTAATGGTCACTAATGGTCACCAATTATCGTCAACGGTTGGTAATGTTTGTTAATGATCATTAAAGGTCATTAATGGTTACCAGTCATCATTAATGGTCATTAATGGTCACCAGTGATCATTAATATTGATTAATGGGCATTAATGGGCATCAATCATCATTAGAGGTCATTAATGGTCACCAGTGATCATTAAGAGTGATTAATGGCCATTAATGGTCACCAATCATCATTAATGCTCATTAATGGTCACTAATGGTCACCAATTATCATTAATGGTCATTAATGGTCACTAATGGTCACCAATTATCATTAATGGTTATTAATGGTCACTAATGGTCACCAATTATCATTAATGGTCATTAATGGTCACTAATGGTCACCAATTATCGTCAACGGTTGGTAATGTTTGTTAATGATCATTAAAGGTCATTAATGGTTACCAGTCATCATTAATGCTCATTAATGGTCACCAGTGATCATTAATATTGATTAATGGGCATTAATGGGCATCAATCATCATTAGAGGTCATTAATGGTCACCAGTGATCATTAAGAGTGATTAATGGCCATTAATGGTCACCAATCATCATTAATGCTCATTAATGGTCACTAATGGTCACCAATTATCATTAATGGTCATTAATGGTCACTAATGGTCACCAATTATCATTAATGGTCATTAATGGTCACTAATGGTCACCAATTATCGTCAACGGTTGGTAATGTTTGTTAATGATCATTAAAGGTCATTAATGGTTACCAGTCATCATTAATGCTCATTAACGGTCACTAATCATCATTAATGCTCATTAATGGTCACCAGTCATCATTAATGCTCATTAATGCTCATTAATCCATCCCAAATCCACCCCCCAACAGCTCATCCAGCTTCTTGTGGGATTTTCCAGCCTTTTTTAATGGTTTTTTCCGTATTTTCAGTGAGTTTCCAGGGATAAAGATATTTGGGAACAGGAAGAGCAAAAGAGCTTCCAACCACAGCCGGAATTCCCCCTGGAATCAGGATGGGAATGAGCCACACCCACATTTTAATATCCATTGATCCAAACTCCTGGAAAAATGGATCAGGTGCCAAACTGGGAAGGTTTTCCTGTAAAGATTCAAGGATTTATGGATCTGCTGCTATAAATGAACTTCCTGCTCCCGGCTCCTGAGCCGCAAATCAGGATTTCCTCCGGAAAAAATAGATGGAGAGAAAGATAAATTTATTTTTAGGCCATGGAGAGGTTTGGAAGGAGATTTTTTAGGATGCAACATTCCCACCTTGGGAATTGGGATCTGTAAATCCCATTTTTATTGTGAGTACATAGGGAGAACGTGGAATTATGGAATGGTTTGGGATCTTCCACTGTCCCAGGTTGCTCCAAGCCTGGCCTTGGACACTTCCAGGGATGAGGATTTGGAGTGAGGGGGAATAAGCAGGAAAAAGGTGGGAAAAGAGGGGGGAAAGGGGAAATAAGGGGGGAAAAAGGATGGGGGAAAGGAAAAAAAAAGGGAAAAAAAAGATGCAGGAAGGAAAAAAGGAAAAGGAAAAAGGTGATAAAAGGCAAAAAAATGGAAAAAAGGGGGAAGGGAATAAAAGGGGGGAAAAGACAAAAGAAAGGAAAAAAACAGGAAAAAGAAAAATGGAAAGAGGAGGAAGAGAGGAAAAGAGAGAAAAGGGGGAAAATGAAAAAAAAAAGGAGAAAAGAGAGGAAAAGGGGAAAAAATGAGGGGAGAGAAAAAAGGAAAAAATTGAGAAAAAGGGGAAAAATTAAAAGGGAAAGTGGGAGAAAAGGAGACAAAAGGGGGAAAAAAAGAGGAAAAACAGGAAAAATAAAGAAATAGAGAAAAGGATGAAGGGAGAAAAGAAAAAAGGGAAAAAAAGGAAAAGGGGAGAAGGGAAAAAAGGGGGGAAAAGAGGGGAAAGGAAAAACAGAAAAAAGGAATAAATTAATAAAATGAAAGTGGGAAAAGTGGGGAAAAGGTGGAAAAGGGGGAAAGTGGAAAAGGAAGAAAGAAGGGAGAAAAAATAGAAAAAAGGAGAAAAGGTGGAAAAAGGGGAAAAAAGAGGGAACGAACAAAAAAGGGATAAGGGAAAAAAGGGGGGAAGGGGGAGGAAAAGTGAAAAAAAAAGGAGGAAAAGAGGAGGGGGAAAAAGGAGGAAAAATGGGAAAAGAGAGAGAAAAGGAGGGAAAAGGGGGGGAAGGGGAAAAAAGGAGGGGGGGAAAAGGGGAAATAAGGGAGGGAAAAGGGGGGAAAAGGCGGGAAAAGGGGGGAAAAGGGGAAAAGTGAGAAAAAAGGGGGAGAAAAAGGGGGGAAAAGAAAGGANGTTTAAGGTTTCCTCCAAAATCAAATCATTCCAGGATTCTGGAGCCTCTCTGCTCTGGGACCACGCTGGGACTGTTCCCCTAGAGAAGGGAAAATTCCAGGGAATCCTCAGAGTCCCTGCAGGGGCTCCAGGAGAGCTGGAGAGGGACTGGGGACAAGGCATGGAGGGACAGGACACAGGGAATGGCTTCCACTGGGAAAGCAGAGATTGGGCTGGGATCTTGGGAAGGAATTCCTGCCTGGGAGGGTGGGGAGGGGCTGGGCTGGAATTCCCAGATTTTCTGTGGCTGCCCCTGGATCCCTGGCAGTGTCCAAGGCCAGCTTGGATCCACCTGGGACAGTGGGAGCTGTCCCTGAACATGGATGGGGTGGGAATGGGGTGGGATTTAAGGCCCCTTCCCACCCAAACCATTTCCAAGATTCCGTGATTCCATGAAGCTCCTCATCCACTGGGTGCACAGCTCCGTGTCACCAGACACTCCCAGCCTGGAGGTGGCCTGTGTCGCCCCCAGGGATGTCCCCAGGGATGTCCCCGTCACTCACCAGCCGCTCGGCTCCGTAGAGCAGGAGGTTCCGGGCGTCCACGCGGTGCCCGATGTCCTCCCAGTACGAGGACAGCACCACCACCGGCTTCACGTTCCCCCAGGGCAGGTAATAATAGTGACAACCTGGGGGACGGCACGGCGTCACCTCGGGATGTCGGGATAACGGGATACGCCCCTCAGGAGCGGGGATGGAGGGGGAAGGGCGGGATTGGGATGGGAATTTGTCTCGGAAGGTGTTTGGGAGAAAGATGGGAATGGTGTGCCCCAAATCCTTGAGATCACACCAAGATCCAATGGGGTCCAACTCCATGGTTCTGGCAGCAAGGCCAGAAACCAGCTCAGCATTCCAGGTGGGATGAGGATGGGAGCCAGGAAAACCCATCTCATGGAGCCGAGAGGAATCCTGGCTTCCCTGCTCCTTCCCAGACACAAATTCCCCATGGCTGAGGTGGAAAAACCCTCTGGAGCTCTCTGGTCCAAGCAGGGGCACCTTCACCAGGATCACCTGGACACAACCTCTGGCTGCCCCTGGATCCATGGAAGTGTCCAAGGCCAGGTTGGACATAGGGGCTTGGAGCCACCTGGCACAGTGGGAGGTATCCCTGCTCATGGATGGGGTGGGAATGGGATGGGATTTAAGGCCCCTTCCCACCCAACCCATTCCAGCATTCAGGACCCCCTGTGCTCTGGGAGAACTGGGAATGTTCCCCTGGAGAAGAGAAAATTCCAGGGAATCATCAGAGTCCCTGAAGGGGCTCCAGGAGAGCTGGAGAGGGACTGGGGACAAGGCATGGAGGGACAGGACACAGGGAATGGCTTCCACTGGGAAAGGGGAGATTGGGCTGGGATCTTGGGAAGGAATTCCTGCCTGGGCTGGAATTCCCAGATTTGCTGGGGCTGCCCCTGGATCCCTGGCAGTGCCCAAGGCCAGGTTGGATCCACCCGGGATAGTGGAACACGCCCGTACCCACAGAACCAGACAACCTTGAAGCCCCTCCCAACCCAAACCATTCCACGATTCCAGGATTCTCTCCCAGCAGCTGGGTTGGGATCATCCCGAAGGACGGAATCCGTGCCGCGCTCACCATCAAAGACGGCCCGGCTGTACTGGGTGGTGGAGGCCAGGGGCAGGCAGGTGGTGTCGAACTTGTTGCCGTAATTCCCGATGCTGACCTCGAACTGGATGGCGCCGTCCACGCCCTGGAGCATCGTGGCCGAGTAGAAGGCGGCAAAGAGGGAATATTTCCGTCGGCGCAGGTATTTCTGGAATAGGAACGGGAATTGGGATGTGGAGGAGATGCTGATAATGATCTCCGGGAGGTTGAGTGGGAAGAGGCCGGAGGGTAAATCCTGAGGAACGGCTGAGGGAGCTGGGAAGGGTCCACAGAACCAGGAATGGCTGAGGGAGATGGGAAGGGGCTGGAGAACCACAAAAAACTGAGGGAATTTGGAAAGGGCTGGAGAACCAGGGAAAACTGAGGGAATTTGGAAGGGGCTGGAGAACCAGGGAAAACTGAGGGAGCTGGGAAAGGGGCTCGGCGTGGAGAAAAGAAGGATTCCGAGGGACCTTCTGTCTCTGCACAACTCCTTGACGGGTTGGAGCCAGGTGGGAGTTGGGATCTGATCCCAGGGAATAACAGAAAAAGAGGGAGCGGCCTCAGGCTGGGCCAGGGGAGGCTCAGGGTGGACACCAGCAGGAATTTCCTCATGGAAAGGGTGGTCAGGAATTGGAATTGCCCAGGGAGGTTTGGAATCCCCATCCCTGGAGGTGTCCAAGGAATTCCTGGATGTGGCACTCAGTGCCAAGGCAGGGATCGGGCACAGCTTGGACTGGATGATCCCGGAGGGATTTTCTAACCTCAGGGGACCCGGGGTGGGAATTTTCTTGCAGGGGGAATAACAAACTTTGCAGGAAAGGAATTTTGGGGGAATTTTAGGAAAAGCAGATGGAAGAGGTGGCTGCAACTTCTCATGGAAAAGGAGCCAAAGGAGGAAATCTGAGAGAGCTGGAATGAAGGGAAAACTCCCAAAATGTCATGGGAGAGCTCAGAGCCCCTTCCAGAGCCTAAAGGAGCTCCAGGAGAGCTGGAGAGGGACTGGGGACAAGGCATGGAGGGACAGGACACAGGGAATGGCTTCCACCAGGAAAGGGGAGATTGGGCTGGGATCTTGGGAAGGAATTCCTGCCTGAGCTGGAATTCCCAGATTTGCTGTGGCTGCCCCTGGATCCCTGAGAATGTCCAAGGCCAGGATGGACGTTGGGGCTTGGATCCACCTGGGATCAGGGAATTTGTCCCTGCGCATGGAATTGGATCAGCTTTAAGGTCCATTCCCACCCAAACCATTCCATGATCCCACAATTCCATGCTCACCATGACCGACTCAGATGGACCAACCTGGAGACTTGGAAATGGAAATCCAGCAGGAAACCCCTCCAGAAGCTCATGGACCATGGGACAACCCCCACCCATGGCCAACATCCTTTCCATAGCATCCCATGTGCCAATCCCAGAGATTTTCTGGACATTCCAATACCTCCACCCTCAGGATGTCATCCGCAGGAATCTCCTCCACCTTCTGCTCCATGTGCTCCACCAGTTTGGTCTCCAGCTCCACCAGGATCCGGCCCCGATACGCGACCCCCTCGCCCTTGGGATAGACCAGGAACAGGCGTCAGGATCCCAAAATTCCCTTCCCGAGGCCAAGCTCTGCCTTTGCTTCCAAGGAGCTTCATTGCACAGCAGCAAGATCAGGCAAAGAATTCCAGCTGGCGCTTCCAAGGTGGAATTTTGGGAGAAGAGCAGAGCAGGATCGGGAGGCATTAGCAGGAATAGCCAGGAGCGGGAAACGCAGCGCAGGCTCCTGATGACGAAGCCAGGTTGGGTTAGAAGCAGCTTTTTTTGGGAAAACAGGAGCCGAAGAGTTATTTTGGGATGTGCCGGGAAGCAGCCGATGTCACCTTTCCCAAATTGAGCGTCTCGTAGGGATCGGGAAATCCGGTGAATTCCCGGGGGCTGCCGTACAGGTTGATGTAGCAGGGCCCAAAGGTCGGCAGGAATCCCAGCCCGTCATCCACTGGGAATGGCAGGGAAAAGAGGGATTAGGGATTCCTGGAGGCACCTTGGGAATGTGTCACGCTCGCTGTAGGATCACAGGGATCACACAGCCACCGAAATCCTGGAATTTCCACCCATTTTGGATCCCATGACCTCACCTTGGAGCAGGAGAAAGATACAGAAGGGTGTGGCGCTGAATCCTGGGAATTCCCAATCCCAGGAATAAACCCCATGGAAAAAGGTGAGGTCAGAGAGGGGTCAGACAAGAGGAAGAGTGACAGGAGACAGGAAAGAGCCTCAGGATGTGCCGAGGGAGGTTTAGGTTGGATTTTTGGGAGAATTCCTTCCTGGAAAGGGCTGTCCCCATCCCTGGAGGGATTGAACATCCCTCTGGATGTGGCACTTGGGGACACGGATACAGGGTGGCCTTGGCACCCAATGGATCAGAGGGATTTTCCAATCCTGCGATTCCGTGAGGAGAAACACTCGTTTTTATGGAATTTTGAGCGGGAATCCTGCCCTGAGCTCCGTGCACCCTGCCGGCCCCGCATTCCAGACACAACAGCATCCCGGGAATCCCTGAAGGGCCAAACCGTAGCCATTCCCTTTTCCCAAGGTGCCCAACTCATCCCAGCTGATCCTCCCCCAGTCCAGAGAGTAGAACCAGTAAAACCAGTTCCAGGAGGCGCTGGAAAACTGGGATGTTACTGGGAACGTACGGTCCGAGGGTTTCAGAGGCTTCGCAGGAGCAGGAAACTCATCTGAGGCACAAAGAGAGGGAGAGAGGTTGGGAAAGGTTGGAAGAGGAGCACGGAAAAGGGATGGAGATGGGAATGAGGGTGGAGATTCCCACAGGGTTTAATGCAGAGAGACAGAGAGAGAAAGAGAGAGATTTTTCATGGAATCATGGAATCGTGGAATGGTTGGGATGGGAAGGGACCTTAAAGCCCATCCAGGTGCATCCAGGGACACTTTCCACTATCCCAGGTTGTTCCAATCTGGCCTTGGCCAATTCCACAAGCTGTGGGATTGGGGTGGAGCAGGATTGGAGCATCCCTGAGTTGCATTCCCAGGCATTTCTTCGGGATCAAGCAGATCCCAGTGGTGGGAAGGGAGATGCCAATCCTGGATCCCCCCATTCCCATCCTCCCTCCCAGCCTCTCTCTCTCACTCTCTCCAGCCCATCCCAGGATCTGTGTTGGGATTGGGAAGAGGGGACTGGACAGGGGTGGGACACAGGCAGAGCCTCTGGATCGTGTCCTGATCCATGGAATCATGGAATGGCTTGGCAAGACCCTAAAGCTCATCCCATTCCATGGGCAGGGACACATCCCACCATTCCAGGGTGCTCCAAGCTTTTTCCATCATGGCCATGCCGTGTCCCCATAACTCAAAGCCAAGTGCAGAATTCCCACTGGGATCGCGGATTCCATGGAAGTGCTGGCAGCAGGAAAAGCTCATGCAGGTGGAAGCTCCAAAGCTGTGTCCCAAATTCCCACCCTCCCACCTGGCACCAGTGACAGTGACACCCGGCTGAGCCCTGCCATGCCTGAGGATCCTTAAAATCAAAACATTCCCGGGATTTGGAATGCACTGGATGGGAATTCCCGCGCTGTGACAGCCCCTAAATGTCACCTCGGATAGGCCGCGGGGGGGACACGGCCTCTGCCAGCAGCGGTGCCACCACCACCACGTGTCACCAACCTCCAGACACACCATGGACCTGCAGCCTCCATCCCCCATTCCCAAGAATCCACCAAATCCTAAATCCAGAGGCGTTGGATCCATCCAGAAATGGGGCACAGCTTGGAGTGACCCCAGGACCCCATCCCGTGTCCCCAGGTGGGGACAGTGACAGCTGTGACGTCCCCAAGGCCACCACCAACCTCCAGCCGTACAGCTCCTCCATAGCCCCATTCCCAAGAACCCACCAAATCCCAAATCCAGAGGGGTTGGATCTATCTGGAAAGCGCGCACAGCTCGGAGAGACCATGGGACCCCATCCCGTATCCCCAGGTGGGGACAGTGACAGCTGTGACGTCCCCAAAGCCACCAACCTCCAGACACACCACGGACCTGCAACTTCCTTCCCTCATTCCCAAGAATCCACCAAATTCTAAATCTAGAGGGGTTGGATCTATCCGGAAAGCGCGCACAGCTTGGAGTGATCACGGGACTCCATCCCGTGTCCCCAGGTGGGGACAGTGACAGCTGTGACGTCCCCAAGGCCACCACCAACCTCCAGCCACGCCATGCAGCTCCTCCAAGGCCATGCATCCCAAATCCCGGCCTGCTTCCCGCCCTTACCCTCCAGCTCCCCGCCGGGGGCCGAAATCTTGGACATTCCGAGGAAAGCGGTGCCGATGACGTCATTGTGCGTCAGACGGTCCCTGTGAGGTGACATCGTCACTTTGGGGACCATGGGGGGAGGGGGATGTCCCCAGGGAATGTCCCCATGCCCATCCCACCGCTCCGGGCACTGGGAATGCCCTTCCTGCTCACCAGTCGGTCACGCGGATCCTCATCCGCTCGCACATGGAAGGGAACTGGGAAAAGGGAGACAGGAAGAGGGTGAGTGGCGCTGGGGACACCGGGAGGGGACCTTGGGGACACCGGGAGGGGACCTTGGGGACACCGGCGCTCACCATGGCTGGCAGCGTCAGGCACTGGTTCCACTGGGGGTTGGCGTTTTTCTCCAGGATCCGGGAGTAGAGCTGGAAGGGAGGGATGGGAAGAGGGAAAAGTTGGTGTTGTCCCAGGAAAGCGGCTCTTGGCCCAATCCGAGGAGTTGGGAGGCCTCAGATTCCCTAAAATCCGGCCTCAGATTCTCTAAAATCCAGCCTCAGATTCCCTAAAATCCAGCCTCAGGTTCCCCAAAATCCAGCCTCAGGTTCCCGAAAGTTGACGTTCACAGTCCCCCAAATCCAGCTTCAGGTTCCCCAAAATCCAGCCTCAAATTCCCTAAAATCCAGCCTCAGATTCTCTAAAATCCAGCCTCAGATTCCCTAAAATCCAGACTCAGGTTCCACAAAATCCAGACTCAAATTCCCTAAAATTCTGCCTCAGAATCCCTAAAGTTGAGACTCAGATTCTCCAAAATCCAGTCTCAGGCTCCTCAAAATCCAGCCTGAGATTCCCCCAAAGTCCATCCTCCTTTCCATGGGGTTCCTAAACCTCCTGGTGCAGGAGGCAGAGAATGTTTTGGATTTCCCGGGGATCTTCCTACCTTGGGACCAGCAGGATCACATTTGCCCCATTCCAGGAGCAAATTCCCTCATTCCAGGACCAAATTCCCCCACTCCAAGACCAAATTCCCTCATTCCAGGACCAGGCCTGGGGGATCCACAGGGAATGTCCCACTGCCATTCCAGCTCCAAGGACATCCCACTGAAATCCCAATCCCAAATATATCTGAGAGGGAATATCCCACTACTATTCCAGCCCCAAGGACATCCCAGTGCCATCCCAATCCCAAAGATTCAGAGGGAATGTCCTGCTGCCATCCCAATTCCAAATTCCTGAGGACTGCCCCGCTGTCATTCCAACCCCAAGGACATCCCACTGAAATCCCAATCCCAGGGATCCAGAGAGAATGTCCCACTGCCATCCCAATCCCAAATTCCCGGGGACTGTCCTGCTGCCATTCCAACCTCAGGGATATCCCTTCAAAATCCCAATCCCAAGGACATCCTGCTGCCATCCCAATCCCAAAGATCTGGGTGGGAATGCCCCGCTGACATTCCGACCCCAAGTACATCCCTCTGAAATCCCAATCCCAAAGATCCAGGAGCGATTGCCCCACTGCCATCCCAGTCCTGCAGACATCCCACAGCTATCCCAATCCCAAAAATCTGGGTGGGAATGTCCTGCTGCCATCCCAGTCCCAAGGACATCCCACCGAAATCCGAATCCCAAAGATCTGGCTGGGAATGTCCCACTGCCATTCCAACCCTGAGGACATCCTGCTGCCATCCCAGTCCCAAAAATCTGGGTGGGAATATCCACTGCCATCCCAATCCCAAGGATATCCCACTGAAATTCCAATCCCAGTGATCTGTGAGGGAATGTCCCACTGCAATTCCAGCCCCAAGGATATCCCACTGAAATCCCAGCATCAAGGACATCCCACTGAAATCCCAAATCCAGGGATCTGTGAGGGAATATCCCACTGCCATCCCAATCCCAAGGACATCCCACTGCTATCCCAATCCCGAATGTCTGGGAGGGAATATCCCTCTGCCATTCCAGCCTCAAGGATATCCCACTGAAATCCCAATCCCAAGGATATCCCACTAAAATCCCAATCCCAAAGACATCCCACCGAAATCCCAATCCCAGGGGTCTGGAAGGGAATGTCCCACTGCCATTCCCGATCTCAGGATCGTGCCAGTGTTATCCCAGCCCAGGAACACCCTGCTGCCATCCCAATCCCAGGTTCCTCCCACTGCCATTCCCAGAATCCCGGAGGATCCCGCCCCGCTGACCGTTTTCCCGGCAAAGCTGACTTCCACGAAGGGATCCACCAGGTTCTTCTTGTTGCTCTCAAAGCCAAAGATCTGCCGGACGTTGTCCATGACGGCATCATCCACTGGGAAAAGAGGGAGATGCCAAAATTCCTGGAATTCTGCAGCATCCAGAGGGTCCCAGCAGTCCCACCAGCGGGATGAGCACTCCCATGGAGGATGCGGAAAAGCAGGGGGATAAAACCAGTTTGGACCAGCAAGAAACTCCTCTCCCATAAAACTGCCTGATATCCTTGGATTGAGATTCTCCCTTGGATCGAGATTCTCCCATGGATCTTTCCCTTCTCCGGGCACTAATTCCTGCCCAGAATGTCGCGATTCCCATGGAGGAAGTGCTCTCCAGGTGGGAAAAGCAGGGGGATAAAACCAGTTTGGACCAGCAAGAAACTCCTCTCCCATAAAACTGCCTGATATCCTTGGATTGAGATTCTCCCTTGGATCGAGATTCTCCCATGGATCTTTCCCTTCTCCGGGCACTAATTCTTGCCCGGAATGTCGCGATTCCCACGGAGGAAGTGCTCTCCAGGTGGGAAAAGCAGGGGGATAAAACCAGTTTGGACCAGCAAGAAACTCCTCTCCCATAAAACTGCCTGATATCCTTGGATTGAGATTCTCCCTTGGATCGAGATTCTCCCATGGATCTTTCCCTTCTCCGCAACCTGGGATAGTGGGGGAACGCCGCGATTCCGAGGGATCCGAAGGGAACACCTACTCTGGGGCAAATCCTCGGCTTTGAAGATCTTGAGGCAGAACTGGGCCCCCCGGAGGGTGACGCCGGTGGGGCGCAGCAGGTTGGCCTCGATGTCCTCCTTGTCCTCGGCCGCCTCCTTCTTCTCCAGCTGTGGGAAGAGGACAACGGGAAAAGTCACCCCGGATTCGGGAACGAGCGGGAAAATCCCCGAAAGAGAGAGGCTGGGTGGATTTGGCATCCCTGGGAGTGTCCGAGGTGAGGTTGGAGGGGGTTTGGAGCAACCTGGGATAGTGGGAGGTGTCCCTGAACATGGAATGGGATGGGATTTATGGTGTGCTCCAAACCCAGAATATTCCAGGATTCTGGGGTCCCTCTGCTCTGGGAGAGCTGGGAATGTTCCCCTGGAGAAGGGAAAATTCCAGGGAATCCTCAGAGTCCCTGCAGGGGCTCCAGGAGAGCTGGAGAGGGACTGGGGACAAGGCATGGAGGGACAGGACACAGGGAATGGCTTCCACTGGGAAAGGGGAGATGGGGCTGGGATCTTGGGAAGGAATTCCTGTCTGGGAGGGTGGGGAGGGGCTGGGCTGCAATTCCCAGATTTGCTGTGGCTGCACCTGGATCCCTGGAAGATCCAAGGGCCAGATTGGAACACCTGGAGTAGCCCTGGGGGTTAGTGGTTCTTGGCCGGAATATCCCAGAGCTGGAATATCCCAGGGCTGGAATGGCCCAGAACTGGAATTTCTTCCCATTCCCAGCAGGAATACTCACGGGAGCTTCATCTCCAGGCCCCAGCACGCAGGCGCTGACTTTCAGGTAGCCCTTGGCTCCCGCGGAAAAATCCTCCGGATCCGAGAGGAGCAGCCACTTCCTGCGGAAAGCGTGTTCTGCAGGAAAACATGGAAAAATAGTCCATGGATGTGCAGGGAGGTCAGGAATGCCCCAGGAGGGGGTTTAAATGAAATTCATGGAATGGGATAAGGGAAGGTTTCAGTTCCTTTCCCAGGAAGTGACCAGGGAAGAGGGAGAGGTCTTGGGAATGGAATTCCCGGAGAAGCTGTGGATGCTCCATCCCTGGAAGTGTCCCAGGCCAGGTTGGATGGACTTGGATCCACCTGGAATAGTGGAATTTTTCCCTGGATGGAACCGGATGATCCTTAAGGTCCCTCCCCACCCAAACCATCCTGGGATTCCGTGATCATGGATATGGGAAGAGCGGGGATGTGTGGGCGCATTTCCCAAAAAATAAAATAATAAAGGAATTTCTCAAAGCTCACTTGGCTCGGAGTAAACGGTCTCCACATCCATCTGTGGGATTAAAGGAAAAGGAGATTCCAGAGTTCATCCAGAGCGGAAAATGCCCGGAAAGGGGGATGGGATCTTACCCGGAATTCCCCAATCACGGAATCTGTGCGGAACGATCGAGAATCCACGACCTGAAAATGAGGAAAAATGGGAGATCCAACCCAAATCCTGATGGGACGGAGGATCCTGGGGAACAGGGGGTGCTTCCCTGGGAAGGGGAAAATTCCAGGATTTCCCAACACTCACCGTGAGGAAAATGGGAGCATCGAACAGCTCCGATGGGGACTCGAAGACGTTGAAGAAAAAAGTCTGTGGAAAACAGGGATGAGGATGAGGCATTATCCCAGTTTTTCCTCTGGATTCCCACATCCCGGCCTCTCCCAGGAATCCTTGGAGTGGGAATTCCTGCTGACCTCATCGAAGAAGGGGCTGTTCCCTTTCCGGATCCGCGTTCTCCGCGTTTGTCCGGCCACCGTCACCTTCACCACCGGCCGGATCTGGATCCCGGGAAGCTGCCGGGCCTCGATGACCCTCACCCGGATCTGGGATGGGATGGAGGACAGGGAATCACCAGGATGGGAATCACCGGGATCATCCCATGGGATGGAGGACAGGGAATCACCAGGATGGGAATCACC
>VWZS01010683.1:0-30658 GCA_013397075.1 Rhabdornis inornatus
AAGGGGACTTATGGACATGTTAAATGAAGTTAGAAGCCAGAGAAAAGCATCACTTTTGCAGCTTTTGCTCACAGGAAATGAGTTTATTCGTGCACACACACACACAAACACTGAACAATTAGTGCTACCAAAATCACTTATGAATTCTGCTATTCATCATCCCAAATGTTGCATTTGGGAGCTGGGGGAGGAAGGAGCCTACAACCAGTCAGATTTAATCATAACATCTGCCAAGAACTCCCAACCTTCGATTTCATTCCAACAAGAAGTAACCTTTAAGAAGAACACACAAAAAAAGCTACACTCTGTTCAACAAAACCCACTTGAAATACTTAGTGTCAAAGCACTGATAAGTTTAAGAGAAAACGCTGGGATGCTTGAGGAGCTGCATAAAGCAGTTGAAGCAAGTTGGAGATTTACAGTGTCTCCCCAGAGCTGAGGGATGCAGCATTAGAGAGGCTCAATCCAACATGCTACTTAAATCCAAGCAAGCTTTGATTTATATTAATTCCTTCTGGTTTTAAAGATTTTGTGTCCATCTAACACCTCCCCAGTTCACTGCCTGGCTGGTTCACCAGGGAGACACAAGCAGCTTGGAGGATGCCATGGTGGGGACAGCTATCCTCAACCTGTATAAAACTGTCAGTGACTCAGCCCAGACACAGGCTGGGTACCAAGCATCCAGTAAATCAAGAACAGGGCACAAAGAACCGAGTCCAAGAGCAGCACAGGACACTGGTGACGCAGCTGGCTCTGGCCCCTGGCTGCACCTCTTGTGCTGACGCTTATCACCCGCTTTCCCATCCCCACCCTGCAGCCAAGGGGAAAAAAAAAAACAACAGCAAAATAAAAAAGTTCTGTGCTTTGGATTGTTCATGGAGAAAAGGGGAGGAAATGGGTTTAAAATTACAGAGGAAGGAAAGGTCTGCAGACCAAGAGGAACATTTCTTTTTCACTTCCAAAAACCACACAAAGCTGAAAGCACACAGTTCAAAAGAGGTGTAACAGCTGGAAAAGGACATTCCTTTAACCGAAGCACTTAACAACAAAGTGCCTCCATAAAGTAGTCAAATTTCTATTGGTAATATATCAGAATACACTGCAAATATGAATTAACAGATGAACAAGAAAACCCAATACAGTAACTTGGATGACAATACAAAGTTAGTTCACACCAGACAAAGTCTCCTGCAGCCACCCGTAGGTTAAAGGTCAAACACTCCCATGGAAATGTAATGCCACTTCCATTTGGAAGGTGATGGAGAACAGCTAACAAAGCTCATCCAGATTCATCTCCAAACAATTTCACGAGGTTTTTTTCCTCCCATCATCATCACATTATATTTCCAGTTTAATTTTGTTTCAGCAATATGCTTCACAGACTAAGATATTACACTTAACATTTGACACTAATGTGTTCTAACAAAGTTGACGCATTAAAAGGATTACACATTTACAGATTACTGAACAGGTTCCTCCTGGATGGCTGCCGAAAAAATCCTGCAAATGTTCTGGCTCTAGGCTCTCTGGGTTGCACCCAGCATTCATCTTGCTGTGTTGGTGTAATCGGTTTGCATGCCACCAAAGGATCTGAAGCAACTGGGCTGCTGTCACTAGAGCTGGGCAGAGCAAAAGAACCTGAATAAATTAAAAAGAAGGTTAAACACCAGCTAATTCTTCTCGTAACACACTGCTGTTTATTCTGGTGCTTTGTCAATTTAGCTATCCAGCAAAACCATATATGTGGCTGTTATCTTGTACATGCAAGCGAGAGATTATTAGGAGGGAAAGGAATTTAAATTGTCTGTAGTAACAAACCTGGAACGTTCTGAAAGAAGATAGAAAGGAAAAAAGGAGAAAGTTAGCAGATAAATCAGGGTTGCAAAACTGAAATAAACATTTTATGTTTGCTTAGTTTATTTTTAAGCAGCAGAAATTCACATGCTCTGAAAACCATTTAACTTCCAGGGATTTAAGTATTGGAAATGCAATGAGAAAAAAGCCATCCACAGCAGGAGGGTTGGCACATTTGCCTCCCAGGCTGCTGAAGGAATGGTCTCAGAGGTGAGGACAGAACTACAATTCTTAAACAGGTTAATAATATATAAGAACTTTCCTGAGGGCTTTCTGCATTTCTATACTTGCCAAACTTTCAGTGTTAATTTGAACTTCTACTTCCTCGGGGGGAAAACAGGAGTTTTGAACTTAAGTCTTTAATCACTTCAGGATACAACCACTGTGTTCCACCAAGAACTGTTTCTTTCAACTCCTGTATAGGGCAGGAGGGAAGTAGGGTTTTGTGTCAGTAACTCATCTCAGAAAGAATTATGAAATAGTTAAACTCACACACACCCTTCCTGCCTCTCTGGGAAAGGAAGAGTGCATTTATTTATGTATTCCATTCAGAAAGCTATATTTGAAAGCTATTTTAAGGCTGCAAAATGAAACGTTCAAGAGGCAACATTAAAGCAATCTGGACAAAAGCGGCTTTTTAGCCTGCTGTATCTGCATGGCACCATATTCTTTAGATTCTAAGTCTATATACATTTAAAAGAAAGATTCATGCCAAAATACGTGCAAAAGTGGAACAGGAGCACTGAAGAATGCACCACCACAACCTAAACTACCTCTAAGTTTCACACCTGGAGAAAAATGTTCTAGCAGGGCAATCCAATGCTGCCTCAAGTTGTGCTGCAATTTAGAAAGCTCGTTCTTGACAGATCTCACATTGCTGCTTCTTTTCAATTAATTTTTATGACCTTTTCAGTTGAATTCTGACACACATAGACACTGCTTGAAAAGAAGAAATTTCAAACAGCACTATCAGGAGGCATGAAACAGGAACTTAAATCCTTGGCGTTTGATGAAAATGTCATCAATGGGATAATGATTCCTTTATACAATCTGGTGCAATGAATTGCTTTCTTCAAACAGTGAATATCTCTTTTAATAGTACATCAACTGATCTTGGCAAACCCAGTGATCCTCAGTAACCAAGTGATTTTGTTTTAGTTATAAAAATGCAACAAGTTCCAATCTGACAATTTACATGCCTTTGGTGTTACTTTCAGTTCACAAAAATACTCCAAACCTTGCTTTTCCCTTCCATCATTCATTCCTCCACCATCCTTGTCCTGCATCCTTCTATTTTCAGCACACTGCATCAACCAAATTAAAGGAAGTGTAGAGACCTAAAACTGCTAATCACCTGCTTGTACTATTGATCAGCAGCTTTTATGACCTCTTACAGCAGAGTGAGAAACAACCACAGAAATTTAACTGCACGCTACATTTAGACTTTTGGAAGTAGACATCCTCCCACACCTTTCTGTTAATTAATCCCTCCACTCTTTTAAGCAATTTGAGCAACTGTGCCCCACACCAGACTGGAACAGAAACATCTGGGAAAAAAAGTTGCATTTCTTAAAATATACACTTTTTTAAATAGTGTCAAAAAGAAGCAAATATATTTTTACCTATATTTTCAGAAATGTTATTCTACACTAAGCACAGATTTGTCAAATTGGTACCCAAAAGAAGATAAAATGCCCTAGGAGGGGACATTTAAAATGAAACTATTTACAGAGCTTCAACTGCAGAAGTCATATTGTACCTCAGCTATCATGCAGTTGAAAGCAAATATTTTATCAATGAGGAACAGACTACATGCATTTGTTTCCTTGAACTCATTACCCTGCCTGTGAAAGAATGCAATAAAATTCAACCAGTTAATTGGAAAAAAAGCGCATAAACCTCCCACACTTTCTGTATCTCATCTCTCCTCCAACAATGACAAAAAATGTTGTTTTACGTAAAGCAGATTGAGTACCACCATGTAATACCAACATCAAACAAAGCAGTGACCTGACAACAAGAGGCAGACAGTCATTTCACAAACCATTAAATAATTAAAGCTAAGTGTCCAAAGGATTCTTGTAACCACATGGTTTGATAGGTTTCAGGAAGCAGGACTCGATATTTCACTGCATATTCAAAAACAACCTCGTGTGCTTTACAAGGTCTCTGCACTCCTGTGAACCTTGCCCATTATAAATACAGGCTCAAAATATATTCTCACTTGGAGATAACTTACACAGTTGACTATTTGCAGGGCAAACGAATGCAATCAAACACCAAAGCTTCAAGGAGATTAGAGAGCTGCCAAGGTCTGAACTATATCAACAGCCTCAAGTCAGCTCATTCAATAAAGCTTTGACAGTATTACACCGGCAAAACAAACAAACCCATGGTGCTCACACTGGCCCTGGCTTCCTCTTGCACTGACTCCTATTCATGGACAGGGCAAAAGGCACCTGGTAATTCCCATTTCTAGGGAAAGCATCTCATCCTCCTGCCCCAGGAGCATCACAAGAGCCAGCACCCAAATGTTACAGCCCAGCAGGGGTACATGGACTAAGTGATCTTGCTTTATTTCAAACTGAATTTGCCCCATTTTAGCTATTGCTCCCCTCCTACCCTGCCTTCTTTTCCAAATTGACACACAGAAATAAATCAAATGCCTTACAGAAATCAGAGAGTATCACATCACTGTATTTCAGTCAAATGTGCAGCTTCACAGCAGGAAGCCTGACTGGGTCCCATAGAACAGCAGTGGTCTGCAGGAATTACATTACTGCCTTCTAGTCACACTATTTATTGCTTACCACATCCACTTTTCCTTATTTTGCCTGGAATGGATGTCAGGCCATCACTGTCATCCATATTTCAGCCACCTGAAAGCAAGGATTGTTCTCTAATCTCCTCCTGTTTCTCAGTGTCTCAAAATGCACTGGAGAAAAGTCATGCCATTATTTTAGCAATATGGAAACACAGCAGCTGGTTCCCCTCTTACTACAAAACACATTCATTTAGGACCATATAGATGAATGAATATTGGCAAATTTACCATTCTCACTCATAACACTTCATATTTGGTTTGTCTCAATGAATTCATAATAGTTCTTCTCATTAAGTATAAATCAGTTGTCCAGTATTTCCTAACTGACAATTACCTTCCCTTACGAGCAGTTTTACTGCTGCTGCCTTGTTTGTATTTTTTTCCTGTAAATTTCCTTTTTTTATTTATGTTTTCTAGTCCCTCTAAACAGGAATTTTCTTTTGAAAAAAACATACATTCATGTTCCTCTGAAAAAAATGCTTGGTTTTGAAGGGTGTACAACAAGGCACTTGAAATGTTTTTCTATCTATTTCTGTTTGCATTTAGTTTCTTCCCAACCACCAAATACTTCATGGCTCTTTGAGTACAAAAATAAGAATCCTTCCAAAGCCTTTGTATGTTACTGTATGCATGTGTGTATACAAACACACACAGAATATACCTATGGGGGCTTAACATTTTATATGTACATAAATGTACTGGCTTCAAGCTCACGAGACCTGAAATTCATGTACACAGGTGAGGTGCTCTTGCCCAATCTCTTTTCAAAGCTGAGAGTTTCGTCTCCAGCAGATGTGCAAGTGGCTGGAAAAATCTGCATTCTGCCTCTTCCTACAGGCTTCATAGATCTTGTCTCCCTAGTTTTTGTGCTCAAGCACTGAAAGAAACCAGACACTGGAGTACCTGTGTTCTCAAATGTCACATAGCACACAAGGATTGATGTACAGCAGCCAGTGTTTAGAAATGCAGCATTTCCAAGCAAACCTAAATTGCCCAGGTTCCATTTTGATTCAGCACCTCTTGGCTTATTACTTCTATTTGCAAGAATCTGCTTACTAAAGTGCTGAGGATTTATGCACTGATGACAAAGAAACTTTTCAGAGTTATTAGACAAAATTTCCAGGCAGTGATAGCAAAGTTGGGAGTTGGTGGTATTTTGACCCTCTAGAATATAAAAGCAATATATTGAACAGCTTGTATTCTCCATAACCTGTAAGAAGTCATTTTACCTACTGCGTGGAGAACATTTTCATTCTTGGGAGAAGGCAGAATCTTCATTTCTATAGCTCATTAGTAACCAATTTCCATAGTTCATTAGTAAGCAAAAGGGATGTAAACCGACACCTAGAAAAATTGTCCTGTGCTTAGTAATAAACTACTATTCTTTTCCAGGGTTAAGGCAAATATGCACAGTACATACACTTCAGATTTGCATTTCATGAATTTAACACCAGTGCAGCAGAACAAAAATAGAATAGCTTTATTCATCCATGGAAGATAATACACTAAGTTTCTATCCTTCCCTAGAAAACCAAGCACTTTCCTATCAGATTTTGGACATTTTAAGCACTTGGGAATTCACAAAATTTAAATTCCTTCCTCTGGAAAATATAGAGCCTAGCAAAACACATAACCTACTTAGTACATCTCACTTTTTAAATAAACTTTCATTAGAGGTTTCTGAGCAATTGCTAGGATGAGTAGATTAAACCTCTGAGCCCTCCTATGAAAAACAGAAGTGCAGGAAAGATATTTTGGGGTAATACCAGTGCTGGGCATGACAGATTATCTCCTATGGACTGTACATCCATAAGAAATTAAAAACAAAACAAAACAAACTGAAAACACTGTTTATAAAAATCCCCCATGTTTATTCCTTACAAACTTCCCTTCTCCATGTAACTATTTCAGGCTAATGTGTGCACAGAAACCTACGGTGCAATTCAGTATTTCAGTATCAGAGCACACCAATAATGTCCCACTCAGTACAGCCAATACCTGCACACCCAGAGCAAACACCTGCCAGTGACCGAAGCAGTGACACCAGGCACAACCACCCTGATTTCAGCAGAAATGTTCCTGTTCAGGCTGATGGTAAATCTGATCAAGGCTCTGTATTCACAGAGCTGCTCATCTCAGCCTATCACCACGTCCATCTAGCAGCCACAAAGTCAGCTGCCCTCCACTGTAGAAGAGTATATATAAACACATTTATCCCTTTGTTCTCTGAAAAGTACCCGAGCCAGCAGGATCATCACTGGTAACACACCAGGCAATTCTGTCATTTTAAGGAAGTGATTCACAGCATATTGTGGTTTTAAAGCTGCTCATCTGTACCAGCTGAACCAGACAGCTTTTCTTCTACCACTTCCCAGCAGTATTAATTATTATTTTAACATTTTAATAATAAATATTCATCTCCCCTTCACTTAGAAAAAAATATTTCTGCTTTTAATGCTCCTCTGAATCCTTAATCTTGTCTTCAAGAACATTATCTCTTCTATTAAGATGATGTGTGTGTGTGTATATGTACAAATAGTCATTCAATCATTTATTACAGTTTAGCTGACTGTTCTAGAGGCACTCCAGAAAGGCCCAGAAATAGCTGAAACTTTCAGGTAAAGCTGTTTCTTGACACCATGATACAACATGATCCATTTGATGAAGTGGCCACAATCCTGAAGTCATTTACTTCTGTAACACTGGTTAACACTGGAAGTCTCACTGAGATCAATTTCAATCTGCCATTTATTACTCCTTCAAGAACTCTACATGCCTTTGAGAGAATCTACAGTAAACCCTTGCCCTTTCTATGTCCCTCATACCCCAGATCACAAAACTAATATGTCACAAGCTTTCAGAAGATCCTGCTTTCCTGTTGGCTCAGATGCTTCCGAGCAGCTTTGCACACAAAGCTATCACTGCATTACATCACAGGGACCTTTCAAACCTGCAGAACCAGGCAGCAATAATGCATACAGAACAGCTGGCAAACAGGGCTCATGCCAGCAAGACATTCTGCAGATTCTCTTTAGAGGAAAACCTTAGTCTTCCTCTTAATGGACTGCTACCACAAATGTTTCATGAACATAGTGTTTTATGTGGGTGCTAAGTAAGGAAAAGACAAAAGACACTTGGAACTTCCAGTAAAACAACTGAAACCCTGGGCCATTGAATAAAAGTACTCAAAGCAAACATCTGCACAAACATAGATACAGTATTAAAAATACTCCCAATGATCAACCAAAACATTACTGGGCTACATTTGGCAATTCCATCTTATTAGTACAGTATCAGCAAAACATTTCATAATGGAGCTGCAGCAGTGTGGACCTTTACAGAATTGCAGGAGAGAAACCAACATCACTCAGAGCAAACCAGAGACTTGACAGGACCTGGACCCAAGTAAATTTGAATGCACTAATGCATCAATTTCCTTCCCTTTGCAGTGTGTGAAAGGACATTTGAGCTGTACATGCAACAAACTACAGATAAGTATTTTGCAAATTTAAAGGGAAACACCAAGCAATAAATCACCTATTTGGCTTCATAAAAAATTTACTTATAGTTTTTAAATTAAAAAAAAACCAACAACAATAAAGACTCAGTAATTTAGTTGTTTAGTGAGAAACTTCTCACTTTCACCATTTTGGCTCCAATTCAATAACACATTTAAAGAATTCAAGGGTTAAGTTCATGTTTAAGCATGTTGCTGAGTTAAAGCCAAGAAATAAAAATGGGCTGTTGAATCAATATAAAAAGAACACAGCATTAAACCAAAAGTACTGATGGCTGCAACCTCACACACCCAGCTGGGCACAGAGTATGAAACCTAACAGTATGAAGTAGGAGTTTCTCCTACATTAGCTAAGAGCTCCTGCTCCAAAGTCAACAACACAATGGTTCTATCCACATTTATTTGTATTGAGCACAAAATATAAAAAATGTCACAGGCTGCCCACAGGCTGGTTTTACCTCCAAGTTCTCATGGCATCATCAAAGTCTGCAACTCTCCTGCTCCTGAAGGGACCCCACAAACCCTGGGTCAGCTACACTCCACAGCTGCAAAATGACTTTTTAGGGGGTCACCTCCCTCTGGGATTAATTTTGTCAAAGATACCAATTGGCGCAAATCTTTCAACCTTACCCATTCTGCGATATCACAGTCTGGGTAGTTTCAGACCTCTGCTTCAGAAACATGAATTATTATATATTGGGAATAAATCAGCATGTTTAGCAGCCAATCCTAAATTATGAAAACAAGAAGAAGAAAAGAAGCTGCTGTCATTCACAAAGAAAGGAGATAGGGAGAAGTGCAGTCCCTTAATGCTATTTATAGCGCTGCAGTACTCCAGGCTCTGGAAAGGTTTGCAGATGCTGACAGGGGAGCAGTCTCTGCCCCAAACTGTTCACTCAAATAGGATGTCCAACCAACCCAGCCCAATTGGCTCTAAAACAAACCAGCAGCTTCCAAATACTGATATGTAAACAAACCAAACCCCACCCACAGCCCTCTGAACCACCTGGCTCTTTCTGCCCTGAGCTTCTCAGGATAGCAAAGCCAATTAAAATAAACAGATTTATGATGCTCACAGCCTTTTCCACATCGGAACCATTCATGGAGTGCTCAAAAAAAAAAAAAAATTCAAGAAGTACAGAGGCAGGGAGGCCTGTAGCCAAAACATCTGAAGTTAGATTGCAGGAAATACTTGAGGGATCCTGCTCACAATGGGTGGTTTCCTGTGGCTCCAGCCAGCCCTGCTCCCCCCCAGGACAGTCCCACAAGGGCTCCAGAGCATTAATGCCAAGCTCTTGTTCAGAAAGCTCCAGCTTTAATCAGTGGCACGATGAAAATATTAGCTCCAGGTAAATCGGTGCCCTGTTTTCCCCACATGCTCCCTTTTTGTCTTCTGCAGCTGGAGAGCAGATCCACAGAATGTTCTGCACTGGAAGGGACCCACATGGATCATCAGCATCCATTACATGGGCATCTACACATGGACCTTTGCATCTCAACCACTAGCTGTAATGATTTTAAATGGAAAAAAGTTATAAAAAAGGATATATTTATAAAGTCAGAAGCATTCTTCCCCAAACTCCATAATTACTTCTATTCATACTTTTAAATTATACAACATTTAACAAGGACTATACTCTGGTTAAAATGGAAGGCAGTTTACAAGTGTGACGTTCACTGGTCTATAAAAAGAAGGAAAAAATAGAAACAAGATGAAAACAAAGCCAAAAATCCATCCACACCATTAAATTATCATTTTCCCGTCACCACCAGTTTATTCTGACCATATGAACACTGGCATGTCATTCTTCTGCTTTCACAGGAGGGAAGATAGAGCTCCACTGAAATCAGAACAATACAGATGTTATCATAAGGCACATAAAACTACACCCAGATTATTAAAAAAAAAAATCCTGCAGTCCACTGACAGCCCCAAATTCAGACCATAGCTGGTGGGGATTGTCACACAAGCACAGCTCACAGGAACACAGCAGCTAACCCAGCAGCTCAATGTAATGCACAGAAGTTAAATCATAGCTGGACTGGAAATTCTCCAGGGCCAGGTCTGTGTTTATCCAGACACAGCACAAAGTCTCACACATTTGTTGCACTACATAAAGCACTCACTAGGTTGATACTACAAATCCATACATTTTTAAGAATTATGTCAAGGTACATTTTGCTTCCATTATTTCTTAGATCTCAAAGAATCACTAGCCCAACCACTTTTCCCCTCCTAGTAAAATAAATCACAGCATCCCATCCTTCCCCTATTGAAGTCTGTGGGCACAGGCTCAAGCTCAGACTTTGCATACTTTTATTTGCCATTAGCTAGTTACTCCCACACAGAGTGAACCTGGACTACTTTCATATTCACCTGCATAAATGTTTTGTCAAACCACAAAATTGCAGAAAAAAATGAATGAATGACCATTACAAATCCATTTGGGCTACATCATTATCATTTCAGACTACAACCAAATCCCATTTTCCCTTTGCAAATTCAATTTCCATCAATAGCCCCATACATCAGTAGCTGTTCATGTTTGTGGACTCATTTTTTACATTAAAAAAATTGAAAGATTACTGCCAGTGTAAAATAGGCAAACTGTATTTTCAATTCCCAACACATGTGCTTCAGGGGTGAAAAAAGAAACACAAGGTAAGGGGAAGAAATGCAAATGACTGCACTGCTATCAGCTGTGTATTACCCTAGTGACACTAACATACTTCATATCTCTGGCTGCACACTTCAGATGGGGAAAAAAAACCCCACTACATTGCCATTCAAGTAAATTCTTTTATCATTTTACTGAATATTAGTTTACTCTTTAGGTTTCTAGGTTTCTATTATATTTACCCAAAAATCAAGCAGGGATGTGTCTTTCCACATATGTAGTTTTTATCTAATTTGGCAAATTTTTTTCCCATGACCAACATGGATAACAAGCTAGATTTAAGGTGCAATGATGCTTTCCAAGTGACAAGGCAAAAAAAAGGTTAGACAACTGCTCGGTGTCCCAAATCTCTTCCATCCATTCTGTGGAGCATCACAGAGCAAAGAAGTCTGCAGGACTCAAAACTCTAGACATCTCAGGAAAAAAAAATTACTCCATTATTACAGCTACCAGTACCCAGCACATTAAGTAACTGGCACTGAATTTCAGCATCTGTGCTGCATGGATAATTCAGGCACGTGTTAGCTGGCCGCTGCTGGTAAACACTCATTTCATTTGTGATGTGCTGCAATGCAACAGAACAGCTCTTGAGGGAATTAGAGCAGGCAGGTAGTGCCTGCCAATCATTTCAAGGGTCCATTCTCACACCGACAGACAGAAGATTCAGACACAACGCCAATTAGTGCTAATTGTAGTTTTCTCCAAGTCCCTCTGCAACCAAAGATGACAGAGACTTCATACGTGCTTCTTAACATAAGTGGCAACACTAATTCTGTTCACTTCAAAACCCTTTTCGAATGCAGAGCTCTAAGCTGGATAAATAAGTTTACCAAGTTTCCAAATGGCAGAAGTACCTCTCTTCTAAGGAATCTACTCAGGTTTCTTTTTTTATCTCAGTGTCACAGCTATCTGAATAGGAAATGGTTGTTCTGCAGGTTTTTCACGCTGCATTTCCCCAAACAGAAGGCGGTAAATCTTCAGAGACCCTGACAAGAAGAAACGATGAAGTGCCATAGTCTGGTGCTGCACGTGGGGCCAAAGGAGCACCCAGTGCTGCCCAGACCAGGCTGTGTGTGAAACACCCTTGGGACACACCCAACAGCAGGGCTGCTCCAGCACACACCTGGAGCTTCCCCGCCTGCAGCAGCATCTGCAGGCATCAGCACCTTCTTCCTTCTTTCCCTGCCTGTACACTGTGGAGCTGCAGGAACCTCCCCCACACATGTGGGATTTTGGATGTCAGGAGCTGCTCACTCAGGTTCTCCTTCCCTCCCTGGCAGGCAGGATCTGCTCAGCTCCACCAAGAGTTGCCCACAGCTTCCTGAAGGGCACACCAGGTAATCACAGACTGAGCACAACAGCGACAAAACCTTGGGGAGTTCAGTTCAGGTCGATGCTGTCATATTCATCAATGGGGAACTTAAAAGGCAAAGGTTACTGTGGATAAACACGACCTCAATTTCTCCAGTGAAGTATTTGCATCATCTGTGAAATCCACAGTGAAAGATAATTATGGCTTAAAAAGGACATTTCGGAAATGCTTTATATCTCAGTTTCAAACCAATCCTACAAATATCAAAATCAGCCTAAGAAGATTCCCCAATGTCCATCCACACAGAGCCTTTCAAGTAACACATACAACTTAAGACCAAAACTGTGTTTGCTGCCAACACTTCATGCCTTAATCATTGTATGTTTAAATGCACACATCTACAAAGTAAATGCCATGTCCACAGACCACAAGCCTAAAAAAAAAACAACAACAAAATAGAAAAATGTATACAATTAATTAAACCAGTTCTCATTACCTCAATTTCCATCTGCAATTATAATCATTTCCCATTTAAAATATCTACCACATTTTATTCTTAATTAAAAATTACATCCTTGCAATGAAGTGCAATATGAATTAACAATTCAAATGTTATCTATGCAAATTCGTTAGTCCTTTGATTTTTCCTCCATTTATGCAAAGACATGTATAGGTTTATTTTTATTAAGCTTGTATAACTTCACTCAACATCTTCTGCTCTGAACTCTACACATATTTCAATCCAAGGACGCAGAAATAAGTTGTAAATTACACAATTCCTTTTCAAGTCTCATACTATTCATTTAAGAATCAATACATATGTGAAGAGGTGTCTTTCCTAAATAATTAGGGAAAAAAAAAATCCCTGTAATTTTAAGATTCAAAGACATGTTAAGCTTCCAATAGTTTTGACAACAGCCATTTCTTCAGGCCCTGCTGTGTAAAGCCATTGGAGAAATGACTGTAAGACTACAAAACCCCATCTCTAAATTAGCTGTGCCTGCACTCAGAGTTCAGTGACTCCACTCCTCAACACGACTCTCTGTCCTCAACTCTCCCACAGGCATCTCTTACCCAATTTGGTTTTATCTCCCTCAGCAGTGTTTTGAACTTTTACCCCAGATTTAAAATTTCTCCCTGCTTCATCAGCCAAGAGCAAACTCAAACCCTCCAAGTGAACAAACCCAACACAAAGCATTAATGCCTTAGAACCTGAATTGCTTGCCTACAGTGTCTGTTGAATTCAAAGGAATACAGCAACAAAGCAGCACCAAAATGGTAACTTTTTGCAAAGTCAGCACACGCTTTGCATTGAGAAAACCCAAGAATTGAAAACCCATTTACTAACCCATCATTAGGATATATTCGGAATTATCAGCACCAGTCGCTACCTTGCCCAGAGCTGCTCACACCCTGTTCCAGCAGGAAGCACACCGAGCTCAAGAGCAGCAAAACTGTGCCACACACTCAGGGATGGGGGATTTCTCAGCCAGCCCCAAGAAGATGCCTGTGACTCCGTGTTCTGGCTCCCCTGCCAAGAGAAGGCATTCTGCAGCTGGGGGAAATTAAGGCATCACACAGGGAGCTCTCTTCAGCTGCGTGGTCGTAAAGCGAGGTTATTCAGAATGGCAATTAGCTGTGTGTGCTCAGTAAGGGAGCAGGCAAAGGTGGCCAGATGCTGCACAGATAAGATCCACACACAGATTATCATTACAGACCAGAAGATGAATTTTTCAAGGTCCAGAGGGCAGTGCAATGGCTTTAAACAGAGTATATACTTATGAGGCAATTAGACGTGTCAATGTGAGGCACAAGAAAAATGCAGCAGATTGCAGCAAGATCTGCAGTTTACCAAATTACAAGGACAGATCTTGAAGTCAAATTATACAAACACAATTACACAAATTACACTGTAACCTTCAAAGGAAGAGGTCTTCATTGTATTCCAAAAGCCTCATTGTGTTTTATTAATAAATTCTGGCAGACAAAGTTTGAAGTCATGCATTTATTTCAGTGGCTAGTTTAAAACCCCCTTTATTCAATGATCTTTTTATGTCATAATCTCCTTATCTAATTTAAACAGAGTGCATTCTCTTGCTATGAGTGTAATTTTCATTTAAGTTGTTATAACTTGTGCACAAAGGAATATGTCAGTTCAGCTCACCATCTAATACATTCTCCTGTGCTATATGCAAGCAAAAGTAGACTATTTATATATCCCAATATGAGAGTCACTTTTTTACAAAAAAAGGCCAGATAGCATCAAGCTCCACATAGCACACCTGGGAGAAGTCACAGGACATTTTTACACAAACACTTACTCTTCTTTCTTTCTTTCCCAACCTGCAAAGACTGCTTGGGATAAAAGCAACCAAAAAGGACTAAGACCTGAAGGCAGTTCCCTGGCATTGTCTTCTCACTCTCCTAGAAAAAAAGCACGTATGAAGTCTCTGTCTCCCCCTCCAATTATGTCATTTGTCCTCTGCTAACTCTTATCCATGTTAAAAAAAAAACAAAACCTATCCAAAATTGTAATTGGAGGAGCTTTAAATAGCTAATTTAACCTTGGGAGGATGTTCATTTTCACTGAGCATATCTTTCCAATCTATGAAACAGACAAACCCTCTCACCTGAGCATGCCATTCTTTAATTGTGGCAGCACTGTGAGATAATGCATTTCAAATTGTTGATCAACCCAGGGGAAATATGAATGCCCAAATATTTAAGAGAAAATGATGCCTTTTAAAATGAAAACTCAGGCCTGTAAACATGGTTATTGCGTGATCAACAGCATCCCAATACCATCACACAGACAATTTATTTTGCACACCACAAATAACTGTTTTTTTCAGAAACTAATCAGTAATTCACAGCTGTATAATTTTTCATCTGTCTCAGCCACTGCATATCAGTTTACCAGCTCACAGCCTCTCTCACAAGAGGTTATCTGATTAAAGAGAAATGAAAAGACTACTGCTATTTGTCCTCTTTGAAAAATTCCACCAGCTCAGTATCAATGCTGATTTCATGATTATGAAATTCCAGAGCAAACCATATTTATCCTGCAGCCAACCTTAGAGAAGTTGAAAGGGTGCAGGTGTAGCTGTAGCATCCCCTAGGTCAGAGAACCTCAGATAACACTGAGGAAAGGCTCCTTTATTCTGAAGTGTAACATAGTCTGATAAGACAGGTGCATCCAAAAGGAATTCAAGCCATTAAAGGAAAGAAAAAAGATTCCCTGGAGAATGCACACCTTCTCTTCTTCATGTCAGTGTACTCATACTCAGCACTGCAAGACACTGGGACCCCTAAGGACATCTGCTGGCACAATCATCATTGCCTACAAAGATACCAAAGTCCCAAACATTCACTCAGTTCAATCTGTTGCTGTGCAGCACAAACTTCTCCTCATCCTGCTGCAGAGAAATCAGGTAGGCTGACACCGGCATGTACAACTCCCAGGTCAAGAAGGCTTGGCTGCTCTCTCTGTGTCTTTACACAGACTAAAGCAGGAGGAAGTCTGGCCATTTGATACCTAAACTGAGCTAAGCACAACGAGCTGTAGCACAGAAGTCAACCTCCTCCCTTGCCACAACAGTGAGAAGACCACAAATCCTGGGTCAGTCAGCCTGGGCTGCTTTTACCTGGGCATACACTCATGCACCTGCTCATCCTCATGCAGCAAGTGTTGAAAGCACCCTGCTGAGCCAGAGTCTGGGAGGGAGAAAGCACAGCCACCTACTCAGAGCTTCTCATCCAGACACACGACACAGGAACATAAAGAACCAGAACAGACTGTGTTTTATTAGTATACTGTAAAGAACATGGTCCAAATAGTTCAAATCTAATTAAATTTAAATGCTTCTAAACAGGAGTGACTTGGGTCAAGGGAGAGCAGAGGGCTCCAGTTTGCCAGTCACAGGTGTGATGTGTTCATCACTGGCCTTCACTGCAAGGATGGGGTGTCAGATCCAACCCCAGAAATAAAAGCTAGAGCAATGCAACCAGGTTCAACATCCTGGAAGTGATGGAAATGCACACTGTCCTCTGAGAAATGCTGGTTACATACATGCCAACTTTAGAAGGTATTTTTAGCACGTTTGTTCAGCTTCATCATCTCAACAACAGCTACAACCGAGTCCATTGGTGCCCTTCTCAGGGATATGGGAACATCAGGAGACACTGAGATCTTTAGGGGCAGCACAGCCCATCACTCTTCAAGGTCTGCCTTTCTACACAGTAAGGTTCAAACCAGGACACCAGAGACTATCCTGTTTAGGATCCTCCACTACAAAGTCTCCCATAATCATGATAGGGTTCAGTCTTTTTTCCTCAAAATTATCATCAGGTCCTTTCAACTTGTTTATGCTTGAGCAAATCACCTATGATCTGGTATATTATGCCATGCAATTTCCTTATAATTGTCACTTGCAGAATTCTCCCATGTTCCACAGTGAGAATTCTGGGCCTCACAAACACTCCTGGGATGGCACCAGAGGAACTAGGGAAGGAGCAGCAAAGAAAAATACAGCTGAAGTTTAGCTTAAAATGTATGTTAAAATTATTTTTAGAACACCAATGTGTATTTTACATAGACTCTCTTGCCACTGTTTCTACTGCTTTTGCTTGAAACACTCAAGAAAATATATATTTGGCAAAATAGAGCCTAGACAGAAAAAGAGAGAAATCTGGCTGTGAACATGAATTGTCCAAATAGCTTGTTTCTTCACTGCTTTTCCTCATTGCAAAAAATGTGTCCATAGGCATTAGTGTTTGGAAACAGGTAATCTCCACACATTTCCCTTCCATGACACGAGCTGCCCAAACTGATGAAGCAACATGTAAACTATAAAACATCAATGCCACTGCAGCTTTTCAGGGAAGAAACTGCAATGAAATATCATTGTCCTCTATCAACATAGCCTGTGGTAGATAAGTTTTTCTTGTCAACATTGCAATAAATCATTCACCAGTCAGATTTCATCTGATGTTGTACCATCACACTCAAGGTAGAAATCTCCACTGCCTGAAGGGGGACTTTTTTCAAGACCAAAACCAATAGTCCTGTGCAACCAACTACCTGTTTCTGTGGAATGTAGCCTCTCTACCACTTCAACTCTGGTGCAAAATTAACCAGTATTACACCAGTTTTTATTTGGACACTTATAATTCTGGCTTCAAACTCAACAGAAAAGCAATAGCAATAGACACTTCAGCCAAAGGAATCACAAGCTGCCACCCACCAAAAAGGTTTCCTGCCCTACTAAAACAGCCTCATTACTTGGTTGGACAGGACTATTCTTTTAAAAAAAAAAAAAGCCAAACTGATTTTGTGATGGTGTCTCTAATCATGGATTCAGACACACATTATGAAAAGTCAGTTCTATTCTACTACTACAATATCTGCTGAATATTTGTTCTATTCCACCTGCTGCTTTATTAATGAAAGAAACCTATTCCAGTACATCATTCCTAAGCTTAGTTATTTATTATGGCAGTATTTAAAAGCAGTTGAATTCATAAACTTATATATATAGCAATACATAGCAACTTAGGACCTTAGGAGTGCTCATCAGACCAGACAGTGATCCAAGAGCATCCTCCTTACCAGAGATGATAAATATCTGAGAAATCAGGTCCAGGTGTCTGCAAAACTGCTGCTCCAGCTGCTCAGCTCCAGGGGGATGGATGACACAGCTGCCCACAGCCATGCATCCAGGAACCCAAACTCCTCCCTGCAGCCCACCGAGGGTCTGGACAGCAACCGTGCCTGAGTGTAAAGGTCCAGCTACAGCAGAGAGGGACAGGGCAAAGAAAGGAGCCCCCAGCCCCAGTGGGAGCATTCCTGCAGATGCCTACAGCAAGGACAGCACAGTGCTCAGGAAGGCAGCACTGCACCTCGTGCTGGGTTCTGGTTTCGCAGCCAAGGAGAACGACTCAGGAACCCCCGTGGCAAAGACAATCAGAAGAACCACAGAGCAGTGACCATCAGAACAAGTCATTAGTGAAAGACAAAGAATGAAAGGACAAAGGAATAGCAAAGCAGCTCTCTGAAATTATTGATAGTTCTGAATAATATACAGTTCTTCAGTCTAAGATATTTCTATGAGATACTGCAAATGCTAAAAGACACTAACACTGCACTATCCTTAGAAGTCCAGAAGCTTTCTGGAGCTCTTTTTTGTTATATATCCAAACCCACAGCAACAGCTCCTTCACAGCCACCTTGGCACCACTGCAGTGTCATGCTGGAAGGCAAGACAGGAGTCACATCATAAAACACAAACAGGTGAGCAGGCTCTCACACAGCACATGTCTGCAGACACCAAGGGCAGGCAGAAAGGTCCAGCTTTTGCTGATGCTGCTTGTATCAATCACAGCAAAAGTCAGTGAAAGGTGCCAAGGGGAGCACTGGATAGTTCATCAGCTTTCCAGAGCAGACAGGACACTACCCCTGGCTTTGATCCTTTATTTCACTCAGCATTGCATGCCCCAGCCAGCCAGTGGAAATGGTGTTCACCCAAGCCACATATTTCACGTCCACCTCACCAAGAAAGAGCATTTCAGTAAGGCCCACGTGCTTCAACATGATTTCCAATGAATACAACTGAAAGCAGCAAACTCCAGGATGGCCTTTATTACACAAATTAAAGCAAAAATGCAAAGAGACTGTAAAAATCAAACTGTAAGGCCTATGTCTCATACTCAGCACACATAGTTTAGAAACACCTGGTTTTGCAAAGCCAGAGCACTGCTTCATTGCATAAATAAAGTGCTCATAGCCTCAGTTCAACTGAAAGCACAACTGTCAGGCACATTAATAATTCTGCCCTGATCTTGAGCTTTTTAGCAAGTGAACTTCTTACTAACGGGGTGCAAATGAGACAAGTTGAAGTTGTTACTCATTGACAGTGTGCTTCTTACAAACCCCATCTGTCTCTGCACCCAAAATGCCTGATCATGTCTCCCAAACACAGGAGTGAACAGGGAAATGCAATCTCACACTACAGGAATGAAGAGTCATTGATCAAGACAGAAGTCAAAACTGTACAGTGTGAAGGTGTAATCAAGACTACTGTGAAACTATAAGACTCCTCAGAGCCAATGAAAAAAGTTAATTTTCTTCCTAAGTTGGTTTTCACCTTGGAAGCTAATCGTTGAAAGAGAAAAGGTCACACTGCTTAATAGCATGGAATAGGGAAAACAGTACATGCAGATAGCACTTGACATGAAGTATTAATTACCTTTTTGGCAGAGCATCTGTTTGTGCTGTGATGTATTACTCCTTACACTGAACCATGGCTTGGGATTCACTTAAGATAGGTGTCACTAGTATGTGGACATCCCTGGGTCACTGTATCCCAGGTATGCTTATATATTTTTAAACACAGCTGGTTTCTTGGCACATAAACATGAACTGCTGTGTGATTTTAAGTTATTAATTAAAAATAAATGGGCTGCTGTTTTGTTACCAAATTCAAGAAATTCACACACAGCTCCTATGCTGCCTCCAAGGGTGAAGGAAATGTGCTCTTCATCATGTCATCTAGTCACTAATTAGGTTTTGTTCCTACAAAACACTACTTTAGCTGTTAACTTAAGAGAACAGTCTCTTGCTTTGATTACCAGGGTAGCCAGATCTGCCTTTCTTTGCCCTTGGTTTGCCCTCTTTCTTAACTCGTAAACATATCTGAATCAAAGCAAGCGGAAGGAAAAGAAAAGGTGAGAGAAAAATGAACCCAAGAAATTAAAGGTAACAGGTATCTCACAACACTTAGGCACTTCAAAGGAAGGTCAAACAGGAAATGAGATTTAGACCAAGCAACAGGTTCTTGTATTCAGAATTAAGCATTCCAGGAATTCTTCAACATTTCTTAAATTACAAGAAGCATTGAGTGAGATCACAGCAACCCAGAGAACCACCTGACAAAAATAGGGGCATTTATTTCTCCAGCAAACCACCAAGGATGATTTCCTGCACCCTGTGATCAACTCAGGCAAGCGGCAACACTTCCTCTTTTGGACATTTCATCAGAGCACTGCCTTCAGATATTTTCTCCAATATTGCATTATGGCTCACCATTGCCTTACCTGGGAAGCCCCAGCACTGCTGCAATGTGAATTCCATGGTGAATGTGACTCAGGGTAATTGTTATTGCTGGCAACCTGCTGGCTGTGGGGTAAAAGCCAGCTGACAACACAACAGCTTCTTACATGAACTGGCATAATGCAGAAATAGCCTAGCCAAAGACTGAAAGCACAGAGACCCAGACTCTGCTTTTTCCACTGGAAGCCATCCCTGCAGATCACTGCCCAAATATGCCAGGGAAAGCCTGAGCTACCTTGCCAGTGCAGGACTCCAGGATCTCAATATTCACTACAGCCCCCGAGATATTTTTAAACTACTTCTGACTGCCAAGTATTTTTTTACCGCATTTTTTTCTCAGTGATGACTTCGAGTAAGTGCTTATTTTTAAATCATATTTGACATTTTGTTAGGTACACTGGAAAATAAACCAATTCCTACATATGTAAAAATTAGGAATTAATAAAGCCTGGCAATTATCTTGACGGAAAGAACCAAGTGACTTAGTTGAACATACAGAGACTCACTAAAAAAAAAGTCTTCTCTAGTAGTTAAAAAACAAACGAAATTGCTTCTTATTGATTTTAATTTAGGTTGAAACACTAGCTGTCTCTCCAACAAAGCCAGAAATGGAAACAACTATAAATGAGTACAAGATGTGATAAGATAGACAGATTCTTAAGCAATCTAGTATAGAGATGACCTCCAGTTTAGACAGTAGTTAAAATATGATATCATATGTATGGATCAATAAGTAAGTTTGCATTTGTTTCAGCTCCAAAAGCTGGAAAGCTACGTTCTTTTCTTCAGCGACTCTAAAATGTTGTCCAATTAAGCTCTTTTTTTTTCCTTACAGATCCTCTAGATTCTAATTTACAAATAAAATCAAGAGAAGCAATTAAATGTTTAGTACTATCAGCATGTTTCCCCAAGTGATGCACATGTGGAACAGAATAGAAGTAGTCCAATCTTGATACAGGAGAATGGGTTACAAATTGAAATACGTTCCTATTACCATTACTCGCAGGCTTCACGCTCCAGCAAGTCCCAGGATCAGCAGCACAGGATGCTGCCCATCCCTGCACAGCACAGCAGCCTGCACCTCCCAGGTACAGCAGCTCTGAGCCACTGGGCTGCAGCCTCCAGAGCCAGCACGGACACAGCAGGGGCTCAGGGTGCACAGGAACAGTGTGTGCAGCACACTGCAAGTGACTTTTGGTGATGGCCATCCAGCCCACCACGTTAAAGGCTAATTAAAACCTTCCTGGCAAACTGCCTGGTCACTGTGCTCTGCTCTCCAGACAGCATGCACTGCCAGGGCCTGCCTGAAGCACACTAGAATATCAGGATCAATCAAGCATGATTTATGATCCTTTCAGCACACCAGAACTTGAGGCAACATTACCTGCTAGGTACAGATCAGGTCTTCTCAGCGGTTTTTGTGAAGGCTCCTATATTTGGAAATGTTGCAATTATGTCAAGATGGACACGACTGGCACCAACACCAGTCTTTTATTAAAAACCTTACATGCCTCCTCTCAGTGGACTCCTTTCCTCACAGGCAGCTCTACACAGCTCTACTTCTTCACTCCTTCTCCCTGCAAGTTTCCTTCTTCCTTCTGTATGACCAACTAAACCTGTCCCTTACCCAGCCACCTAACCCTGTCTGTCCTTCACACAGCATCTTCTTACCTTGTCTATCCCTTGCAGGACCACATGTCCTTTCCTCCTCACAGCACAGCCAGCAGGACTCCATCCCAAACTGCAACCTGTGTCCAGCTGCCCCACACTTTTATGCCCATCCTCATTGGACAGGCAAGGCTGTTTCCACTCCTCAGTAATCAGTACTGCTGTAATTCATTGGGAAAGATTGTCTTCTGCACTATCCTTACAAACCACCTCCCCACATGAAAGGCAGGTCTCCCCCTCTCCTTTAGCCACAGCTATCTCCCCACTTTCTCACATACCTTTGCATACCCCAGGCTCTTCCCAGGTAGTATCAGCTAAGAGGGAAAGGACTGTTTTTCCCCTCATTTGATACATGCTGCTAATCAGATACAATCAAGGTAAAAAGCTAAAAGCATCCAAGGGAGGCCACCCTAATGGAAACAGGTCACAGTAACAGAGCAGATCTAAATTCTTGCAAACAGCTCAGTATCCGGTACCCCACCCACTTCCAGCAGAGAAGGAAAAGAAACACTTTCTACCAAAACCAGCAGCACGATTAACAGTAACAGGGTGAGGGCAGGGACAGCAAACCCTTGCTCACATTCCTGGGAAACCCACAGTCCCCTTGGGATTGCACCCGCACTAACTCCCACTCCAAGTGTCTGATGGAGCTCATCCCTTATCCACACCCGGGCCATCACACGTCACACAGGCTGCTGAGTGTGCCCAGAAGGTCAAGGCAGGTTCTGGAGCTGTGTGAAACCTTCAGTGAACCATGTCTGACAGAAGCCAAAGCCTAAGTTACCCTCCTTAGAAAACGCCACATCACCTGGGCTGTTAGAGGATGCATGGATTGCTATTCTCTTAAAAGCAGTTTGGCTTAAAAAGGAAGCAAAACAAGAAGAAATTATCTGAGACACTAAGACTGCAGAGGACTTAAGCCTTTCTTTCTATTTGTAAAACTACCATTACAGCAGCATTCAAGCCACATTAAAAAAATCAGAAAAAAAAAGGAAAGAAGATGAATTCAAACAGTTTATGAAAATAAAGTTAGAAATCCTAAGAATCAGTGATCCAGGCCACATCCACTAAACAGCAGAGTATTTTGTTCAGCACTGACTCCAATAATGATCTAGAAGTCATACTAGGCAAACAATCAGCATGAGATTTCTTGCTGTGGCAGAAAAATAGGCCACTGAAAATCCCTGGACAAACAGAAAGGGCAATAGCATTGCACATACATAATATGAACAAGACCAGTGCTCAGTTCTGGTGTGCACCTTTCTAAAGGGGAAAAAAAAAAAAAAGGCCCAAAAACCCAAAACATTCAAGGACTGGATAAAATCTCATGGCAAAGGGCTTGTGGTTCAGGTCACTGGGTTAATCAAGACATTGTAACATGGTTTTATCCTAATGTACTCTCATGGTAAAAAAATACCAGAGGGCTCTTTAAACTAGTAAAGTGAAACAGACAAGAGACGGTTGTTAAAGTAGTTGTATATCTGTAATTTTGTCTACAGTAACTCAAGCACCACTTTTTTTGGTGGCTTATTTATTTTTGTAACTAATTTGTTCACAGAAAGAAGTTTAGTGTAATTTCAAATGGGCAACAAACAAATTATTGATTTAAAAGAGACAACTGACAACAACTCCAAGGACTGATACATATGATAAAGCATCCTCCAGAAAGCCAAAATTTTAATGGACAGACTGGACATGTCTGCTTCACTACAGGCAGACTCATGCTAGGAGGTGATTTTGCATTTCAACACACAGTAAAAGAAAAACTTTCAGAAAAGTATAAAGACAGTATTGAAACAGCACCACTTCAACACAAGGCTACCCAACGGGAATATTGACAATAACAAGCATGGTTGTGTTTCAGAATCATGTCATGATGAGGGTTATGGGACAGATCCTCACCTGCTGAAAGCTGCCACAGCAACAGCAGCTGAGTCGTGCCATGACAGTGTGCAGCAGCTGAGGATCTGCCACTGCACCACGAGAAGAAATTATAGAATTTGCACAGTTTGCACCCCCGATTTGCAAATATAACAATGAATTAATTCACAGTAAACAGGAGGGAAGCACTTTGCAGTGCATAAACAATGTAGTAAGAAACAATTTAAAGTGTCACAGTTTCTGAAACTGCTGTCACTGAGCACAAACTTTTAACACTTACTTAAATAGCTAAAACTGTACAAAGGTGTCACTTCAGAACACAAACAGTTATACAGAAACTCTATAATCTGATGCAAAACCCTTGGGCAAAGAAGGTAAAATAAACAACTAATTTTAGAACCTGAACACTCCATTAGCACTTCTCACCAATTAAAATATGATGCAACTGCTGTCAACAGGCAAATTTTAGTTGCGTTTTAAGCATGGATTTAAATACAAAATACACATGCTACTGCACTGTAACACAATAAGTCAACCACCTACTAGTAGAATGGAGGCCAGGAAGAAGACACATTAAACCGGTTCTCTCAGCCTATCCAGTGAATGGATGCAATGTTTAAGAGGCAGACATGCTGCACAAGCCCTCATTCCTACTTTGACTGCAGTAAATCTATCCCATAATCTCTAGAAGTCTAAATGCACCTTAGTAATCTAAATGCCAATGAAAGTCTACAGAAAATTCAATCCTTAAACTCAATTTTGACAGCAATGTAGATCTGTACTTATTAATCTGAAAGCTACTAGGTATCTTTATTGTTTCGAGGGGGTTGGGAATGGGGAGGGATGGCTGGACAGAAGCCTCACACTGAGGTCACTAAACAGAGGTTTAATATAAACATATGCCTACCGAAAAAAAAATAAAATAAAATCACTAAACTTGCCCTAAAAAGCTCTTTGTCAAAACTGATTTATTCTGAGATATGTATCACAAACTTTACTGCCTCCTAAGATACAAACCAAATTCTTGTAAAAACCAGAAGGGGAGAGAGGAAAAGGGAAAAAAGATTATTCAGGGAAGCATTTCTAAACACACCAAACTGACACAAAGACACAGAGTGGTCCTCAGTGATGGGAGTTACTTCAGGGACATTCTTGTTTCAAAGAAATGTAGAGACCAAAAGAAAGTAATTTGCTTTCAGCTGAGGACCATCAACATGGCTCAGGACAGAACTGTTTCTATTTACCTCTGCAGTAGAAAAATGACTTATGCAGTGCATTGGCACAACATTACCATCATATCCTGCTTGTTCAGTGTTCACCACTTCTTACACTGAAGTCCTCTTCCACCCTGGGGCAACCAACACTGGTCATCAACCAGCCTGACAACCTCTCCAAGGAACTCCAGGTCTAAGACTCCAGACTGTTAAAAAACAATAATCCAATAGCAGATACTTTTATAGGAGTGAGAAAAGAGCACTGCTTTGGTTAAAGCAAGTATTATAGCATTTCCTATGTCTCTTACAAGCCTCCTGCAAGGACAGAAGATGGAAAGAGTGAGGTGTGGGAAAACTGAACAACTCTTCACTTTGCCTGTGAGAAGTTACCAGATAGCTTTCCTTTCCTGTCAGCAGAATAAATTGACTCCCAACAGAACTTTTAACAGCACTCTGTCAGGGAGACAGGCACACTTTATTTCAAAAAAAGAGAACAAAGCAACTGCCACATGACCAAATAACATCCTGCATTTTGCTCCTAAATACCAGTGCAGCTCTTCAGGGCTCAGGGTTTCATTCATTACATTGCTGCAAGCAGAGAAAATGCTTTTTCAAAGGAGCTTTCCTAAGCTAAACATCTAAGTCTCAAAACAGCTAGATTTTCTTTAGAAAGGCCCCCACAATATGAATGCAAAGTTCCTCAAAGCAGGAACTGGACGGGATAAATATCCATCAGGCATCACTGCAGCATTTATGCATAGGAAAACTGCAACAACCACATCAATTGAGATTTTATGTGCCAGTACTGCTGGCAGGTGCATGATGCAGTCATGTTTTAAGTTCTAGAAAATGGTTCATCATTATTCAAATGACTTGATAATTAAGAGCACCAGTACTTCAACTCCCAAGCAAACTTGGAGATGCATAATAAAACCACATTAAAAGACAAAAAAGGCCATACACTAACTGATTTTACTTTAACCATAGTTCACCTGAATGCTAATTCAAATTGCTGTAAAGTGAGCCATTTGGTGTAGCAAAACAGATCTTGCAGTGATTGCATGAACTTCTGAGCTTCCTTACTACCCTGTGCCTTCCTCCTCCAAAGTGGGGAGTTTATTCCCACCACTGTTTCCTCCAGCTTGCAGTAGTAATGTCAGGGGAAAGGAAAAATGAGACAAGAGCAGCAATATCCATGGAGTATCTCTGCAGCATCATTGCTGTGCTTGCAATCTGCTCCCCAGTTCATCTGTTCACTTTCAGGGTGGAAAGAGATTTTGCTTAGGCCAGAAGTACGTGACAGCTCAAGGCATAAAGCTGGAATCTGCTGTGTCCTGGCAGCTGTGCCTCAAGAAGATGAGTGTACATTGAAAGGCAAGCATTTGGAGACACTACCAGTACAGCCCAGAATCATTCAAAAGGACACTTGTTCTCACTGAAGTTGGAGAATTGGAGGATCTGTTAGCACCACTGAAAGAAAGAAACCAATTTTATTTGCCCTGGGGCAAGTAATCTGTACCCTGCAATACAGACATGATCATCAACACAAGACACTGAGTAATGGGAAAATTAACAGCACTCAAGGATCATTTTTCTGTGCTTTTTTTTTTTTCTCCAAAGGTTTATGGACACACAGATGTGAAAACTAGTTGCTTTCATCTAAAGTTTCTCTCTAGTTGGGCACCTCCAATTGGCCACACCCCAGATTCTTCTGTTTAGGATGAAAGGGTGCATTAATGTTCATCTTCCTTCTCTGCTTTGCTTCCAACCCATGCAGGTGTTCACAAAACTGATACTCCCTGGTGGGACTGGGCTGGATCTGGAAATCTGTGAAGTTATGTTCCCACCAACCTGTGCAAGAAGATGTAGAACCATAATTTTCACTTGGAGGAAATACTGACACGAGTTTACCTCATGAAAAGGGAAAATTTGATAAAGATACTTAAGACACCTAAAGCAGCAAGCAGTCCCCAGCAGGAATATATAAATCATAAATTAACCCATATGGTGCATATCTAAATCCTCAGATGACTCCATACTCTTAAAAATATTTGTCTGGTAAGATTCCACCTCCTAAAATACTCAAGAATTGTTGTTTAGAATTAAACTTAAAGTAGCATGGCACATAAACACAAGTAATTACAATTCCATCAACACAAAGGAATAAGTCCTTAAAAATGGAAGCACAATAACTTGGGCAAACAGAAATTAGGCTCATTTTTTCATAATTTCTCCGATTAAAGTCATATATTAGCTAAAGTACAGTGCCATTACTAGACCCCTTAGGCTTCAGAGCACATCATGCCACATGTTCATTTGGCTGCTAAAAAGCAGCAACCAAATTATTAGCACTTTTTTCCAAGGACAGTTGAGATTAATAGTTTGAAGTCATTCCTTAATTTAACCATGAAACTTGAACATTTAAATTAGAGTCAACTTTAATAACATTTATTTCAGAAAACTGTAAGTATGTTAGTCCTTGAGCACTGATTATAAGATGGATGGAGCTGTTAGCTGTCTTTTCTGTAATTGGAAACAAATTCCAACTATTAAACTTACAGAACTTGATAAGAGCACAGCCAACACTTGTCCCTGCAAAGACACAGAAACTAGGAGTGAAACCACCACCCTATTGAAATCAATAGGTGATTTCCAGTGATTTTTTTTTTATGGTACCAAGCAGGATCTATTTGTTCCACAAAGATTTCCAGTGTGGATGCAGGTGGGACGGGTGAAGGACACAACATCTCTGCTTGGCTCACAGAAGCTCTTCACTGCTCTAAGACACCCCTTTTCTGAACAAGATCAGAAACCCTTACATCCCCCTTTCCTAGACAAAAAAGAGAGGGCATCGGGGATGAGAGAGCAATAAAAGAAATCCAACTTATACACACAGGCAAAAAATCCTCCTTGTTCTTCCAAGCAGAGCAACATCCCCAGCCTGGGTCCAGGCTTTGTAGATATTGCAATAGGGCTGAGAGAGTCCCAGTTACCCTCAAATTGTGTTCCTTTCTTTTTTTGAATGTAGTGAAATCCTTTCCTTCTGTGATGCCTCTTCCACCCTCCCAACTTTAGGGAGCCTATTCCTCTGGCTGCTAGCACAGACAGCTCCTGTGGCCACTTGAAGACTTTTGTCAGCTGGTCCAGGCCCCGTTAACCACAAGTCTGCTAAGGGATAGCAAAGCTGTCCCTGGAGTTCCCCCCAAGAAGCAAATCACAAGCTCAGCTCTTGCAGCCTGGGAAGGCTCACTTGGCTCTCTTTATCTGCAAGGACTCCATTAGTAACTTCCTGTAACATAGAGCGTATTTTGAAACAGTGCTGAAAATAAGGGATAATTAAAATGTACGAAGTGTCATCTTCATAAAAGCCACAGGACTAAATAGTCTTGGAGGGCCCTCTCCTGTACATTCCGTATTTCTCTACGTGCACAATGCACCTTCCTCTGTAAAATCTTTACTAGACAAAGCCAGCCTCCTCTGTACCTTTAAAAATATCTGAAGTACTATTTACTTAGTTCATAAGGCATAGCTCCCAGTATAATTTTTCCTCCAAGCAGAAGACAGTTACCTGCAAAATTAACTCTTAACTCAGATCTATGAAGACTCAAAATCCAAAACCCATTTAGGTAGTTGCCAGGTTAGCAACAATTTGATTCATTACCAAAGAGCTAATCTAGACTTAAGAAAATTACTTTCATTTATGCATCTAGCCTAAGAAAATGGCAGCAATTGTCATTCCTTAGACGACAGGATTGTCAAAGCAAAAGCTTAGAGCTGCACAAATGTGTACTTTTTCCTTTACAAAAAAAATATTTACTCTCTTTTGGCAAAGCACCAAGAAATCAGATAGTAAGGTTATCACTGTAATGCTAATATTTATGTCTTACTGATTTTTGGTACTGTGAATTTAGATTAATGAGCAAACAGACCCCATGGAAACAACCTCTCTTACCTTGTCTTGGTTTGATCTATTAACCAAAGCAATTATCAGTGACAAGCCCACAGAGAAATGCACTAAACAGTTCAGAAAGAGGAAAACCTTACCCACATAATTTTTTGCCAGAGTGACTCCTTTCTCTTACTGCAGCCAAAGGAACAACAAAAAAAATACCTACTTAAACAGTGAAACCCTATTACAACACAACTAACAAAGAAATACTGAAAAGACTTATTTTCTACACAGTCCATTTATTGTTACTGAACAAAGAAAAGAATAGCCTTTATGTTTCCTCACAGAGTAAAGTGATTTGCAGGGGAGAAAACAAGTAGTGACCTCTTCTATTTAAAGGGAGCGAGATATGAAGCAGAGGGAAGAAAGATGCTTACAAGTTAAAACCAAGCTGACAAATACCTTACTTCTTTAATCCTCTCTACAAAATGGTATGAAAAGGTACAGAAGCATTCGTGGTAGGTACTAAATGGTTAATATGTGGCCGGGATTCCCTGCCAACACAAATTCCGATGATTTGCCATTGGATGCTGTCAGCACCACCGTCCTGTTATAGCCCACAGAGATCCTCCCTGCAGCTTCCCTGCCTCGGGCATCTCTGAAGTGCGGGATCAGAGTCGGAGGGTCCCCGTTTATCAGGAGGTTTCACTCCCCACCCCTCGGCTCACACACACCAGGTACTGCTGCTCTTCAGAGCGAAGCTCACGGCAGCAAGCGAGGTACTGAGCTCTAACACGGTAGTTCTGTACAAAAACTAAAGGCATTAAAGCCTTTCTGGAAAATAGTTTGCTTTCCAGGCAAAGCTTTAGCAACGAACAGCCCTGAAACATTCCTGAGTATTACACAGCTGTTTTATGGTTTCTGGCATTACAGAGTTTACCAGCACTCTGCAAGCGTCCTACTACCCTCTGCTTGCATCCATCTTCATATTCGAACCATAACACAAATATTATCTGGTTCAAACATCGCTGATCTAAATCAGCGAGTCATACAATACTGTCATATTAAACCAACATCAGGGCTTGTTTTCCTGCAGCATTCCTGGAGCCTGCCTTCTAGCTGTAATTACTATACAATATATATCAGAACCAGAGAGAAAGGCATCACTCCGAGGGCTGAAATTGAGAAGAAATCAATACAAAGAAGATAAATGTTTCGTCAAAAGCTGCAGAGGTATTAACCCTCTCCCCAACTTAGTTTCTTTTTGCTTCGAATCATTTTACCATGTGAGAAACTGCTGGAAGGAATGGCATGGGATGGGTCTATCTGCTTAGCTCTGCATTTGGTGTTAGAAAAAACGGTATTCCAGGAAGAAAAATTTTAAAAAGAAAAAGAAAAAAAGAAGGGAAACATAAGTGGAAGTTCCTATCAAACCGCCAGAATTTAATTATTTCATTAGACACTTGCACACCTGGCCGCGGCGAACAACCAGGAGCCCAGGGCAAGGACGGGAGAAGCCGCGGTGGGAGGGAGGGCGTTCCGTGGGAAGAGGGGCTCGCGATCCCCCCGGCCCATCCCCACCGGGAGGGAGGAAGCCCAGGGCCGAACAAAGGCGGCGATGGATCCCGGGGGGCTCCGGGCCGTGCCCGGGGCGCTCGGAGCGGCCGCGGAGCCCGGCGGGCACGCGCGCGGCCCGGGAGCGCGCCGGGCGGGG